>JBBCBC010000018.1:20402316-20769989 GCA_037126765.1 Stenogyne calaminthoides
TTCACTCTTTACAACTCTAAAGCTACTCCCACTCTAACTACACACTCAAACTACATAATCAAAGGTTATGGTTTGGTTGGTTTCCAACTAAGATGAGATGTCCTTTAAAATTAAATACAAGAAAAATAGGATATATCTACAACAAGCTTTGGATATATCTTAAATCTGGAAGCTTAGTAAATGAGCTCTCTTCTAAGATGAAACACTTGGGAAATTCTAAGGGTTTTAGAGTGTTTACAATGTATGCTTTGAATATTTAATGAGCTGCAGTTGCTTTGATTTCCCATAACCTTGGTCATGGAACAAGGCCTTGGTATTTACTCACAACTCACTAAGAGTCTTACTCTTGAAAAACTATAAGATTCACATGAACCTTCAAGGTTTCCTCTTTTTGTTATTGATGAGCTGGCTTATTTCTAAAGTTTGAACACACTTGCATGTATTAGGAAATGTCCACCCACTCAAAATGAATCACCAATTTCTCGTGAACTGGAAGATATAGAAGTCCTTTGACATTATTCAGCTGTTTGTCGCTTTCAAGTCGATAAGGTATGTTGTTGTCGCCTCATTGGTCAAAATCTTCCTTTGAATGGAGACAAACAAAATGGCTCTTTTTTAGTCAACCACACCGAATCGATAATTTCCTTAAGGTGTCCAAACTTATAACATTCCCTTTTTTTGTACTAGAATGAGCGAACACTATTAAACTGAAAGTGACATTACGGGGTCTTTTGATTCAATCTTAAACAACCTTCGTGATCTTCTCGGCTTTCCATCTTTATCTTCTTCGTGCTCTCTTTGGTCTTGATTCTTACTCGAAGTTATTCGGAATGAAATCTAATAAACCTAACCTACTAACTTTATCTGTAGTATACATAGTCGTATAATAATCAACCTATAATATCTCTCAAATCCCATCCTAAACTACCAAGATGTTCGGATGCATGTTATACTCAGGGTTTTGGGATCTAATCAAAATATTTTTAAAATTAAATCCCCAACAACATTTACTTAAACCTGACATGTATACGGAGGTTGATTTTTGTCTCATCCTACAACCTCCATAATCGAGAATCGAGTACACGAGTGCTCTAGATTATCGCTCCATAGTGGTACCATAAACCAAGGTTCCGCAGGTTCTTCGGATACTTAAGAATCTGTACCGACGCCTATCGTGGTTTCGCTTTTTGGATTTGCCCGAAATCTAAGACATCATCTATTTGAAAAGTTATATCCTGGGTTCATCGGCAAGATGGGTATATAGGATCCGGCATCAAATTCTATAATTCTTCCGATTAGTTTTTCGACCACTCTCCTTTGGATCCATCTTGAAGGGTGTCATCATTGGAATCTTTTGCGGCTTTGCAATTCTAGAGATTCAATACTTAGCCAAAAATATTCCTGTATTTCGCTCCCATGATGAAGATCCCCAGATGAAACAACTTTAATTGAGGATTCCCAGGAATATGATTCATCTTAACGCATGGACATCTCAAATTTCCCTTGCATCGGTTTTACTAAACTTATCACATAAGTTCTTGGTAGGGAGATCAAGATAATATCGCCCATATATATCTGCCCATAAATCAATCCATAGTGAAACCATTTTTTCCAAGAATCGACAATGTATCATACCCAGCTTTCCGGAGCCTGCTTGTGCCACGAGCCTTCTTTAATGGTATACCGTTATTCAATTCAAATCGGGAGGTTGTTCAACATACACACTCTTTCTCGCAATGTATTCTGATTTTAAAACCTTTCTTTACGTCGCCATCGATATACATAATGAATCCTAACCGAATAAGCCCTGTTAAAATAGCGAATGGCTTCTAAGCGAAACAACGAAAAAGTGAGTAGGTCTCAATCATAATCAATCCCTTCGAGACCTCTTTTCAACCAAATCTTGCCTTATTTTTTGTTATCATATTGTGCTCATCTTTCTTCTTTTTCAAGACCCATCGGTTCCAATAACATCTTGGTGAGTTAATTTGTCTACAAGTTCCCAAACTTGATTCCTCTCAAACTCTTCTAGTTCTTTACATGGCTAGAATCCGGATTTTGTCTTGAAGAGCTTCCCCATGGTTAGGGGTTCATGAGAGATAGATACTTGACAACCACGATGTCTGGTCTGAACCTATTCTTGGATTCTATGTCCCCGGTCAGTTGGATGATCTCTTTAACGATTTTCTTTGCGTGTGCAGCTTCATCTTGGAATCTTCTTCATCATCGTTATCTGCATTAGAATCCTTTAGAAACTTGTATAGGGACATTAGTTGGGTCTACGGCGAATAGATTCGGCGGATGTTTGAATCATCTCGTATCGCTCATATTCTGCACGATTATCGGTGTTACTGTTGGATTGTTCAATTATTATCGCCTCGGTAATGCCGGCTTCTTCATTGGCAGGTTGTTTTTGGGAGCTGGCCCGACCTAGGAATCATCAAGGTCAAAAGATGGAAATATACATGTTGATGTGTTTTTGAATCCTTTCCTTTATTATAACTCCATTAATTTTTAGTGTTCTCTTAATGGTCACGGCTTACTTTCTATGCTTGATTTTGATGGAATCCTTGATGAAAGCGGTCCATTACCGATCGATATCGGATGCAAACGACACGTAACAAAATAAAAACCTAAACCTTTGTTTTTTAAGAAAGCAAAGGTCAAATTTTGCTTACCGCTTGAAGATCGGAAAGGCCGTTCCATCAAGTATTCTTCTAACTGCTTTTCAACCTCATTCGTAACTCGGTTGGGCTAGCCTATCGAACGTGGGAGAAGTGGCCCCGGTTTTTGTCTCCAAAAACCCTGGATTCATTTGAATGCAGTATTCGATCTGATTTCACGCGCCTTAGGGTTACCGGATGAAAACAAGGCCTTTTTATACGCCCATGGGTTCAGAGTTGTATTTCAGGGATCCACTAGAAAGTATAGTGTTTTTGGGGCTTCTTCCAGACCTAAATACTCTTACGTTCAGCCCAAAACATTAATTTGGCCCGAAACATTAATTCATATCACTAGAAAATTAATGTGCACTCTGCCCTATCCTTAACCGAATTAGGGCTTTATTAGACTTATAATTTCCCGTGTTAAAGATATCGTCCATTAATTATTAAAGTCAACGCTTTTAATTAATTAATATCTTTTATACTGAGTAGTATCGCTCAACCTTTTGTTATGCAATTAAATCCACTGCGGGGTTTAATAATACATAACTTTATGAGTTTCTCAAGGGGCGTCATCATCTGGATGCCCTGACGGGTGCCTTAACCCGATGAATAGACATTATCGGAAAGATGTCACTACCCAAAAATACGGGCGCATTTAAGAATCTGTCAAGATTCTCACCTATAATAAATCAAAGTAGTGAACAAGCACCCCACATATCTAAATACCACACACTTAGGGTTAAGAAAAATAAAAGTCACCAAGACCTCTAGTTCTTCCATAACAATTCGAATAAGAGAACATGTCTTATCTGTGACCCATTCAATGCGACATAATACTAGTATAAACTAATGGCCAAGACAAGCCACCAACAAGTTTATACTACAACTTAAACGATATTTATGTCCTGAAACTATCTGAGTTGTGAATCTTTTGTTTATATCTTATAAAGGGAAATTGGCGATGTGATCTTCATGTGACTACAAACCCACCACATTGTTTACAATATAAGATAAGCATACACACAAGCAATTTATAAGAATGCAATAATGTGAAAACCATTTTATTTTTTTAGATAATAAAGAAATTGAATATACATCGAAAAAAGCTCACTAAAAAGTTTGCTACGGTATACACCAGCATTTCTCTGATCGGATGTTGACTCATCAAAAAGAACACATGAGGTGTTTTTATTCCACAACCGAGGGGAGTTAGTTTGTTAAAAACCCTAAATGCTTTGTTGGTTGAGGAATATCCTAAGAATATACCTCCTCGACTTAGCTTTGAAAGTTCTCAGCTGGCTCTTCCCGTTGATGTAAATGAAACACTTTCACTGAACACATGAAAGGAGAAACTCGAGGTTTTCTACCCTTTCACAATTCATAAGGTGTTTTGAGTGAATCTTAGTCGGAGAACATCTGTTCTTGGTATGACGTCTGGTGTTGATTATACCTTGAAGCGATTTGGTGTTGCATGTTCAACTAACATAGTGCGGCGATTTCTTTGAGTGTTGATTTCTCTTTCACCGCAACATTTTGTTGTGTGTGTTACGGCGGTGATGTCTCATCTTTGTATACCAAACTCGGAAAAAATCGGATATAAACTTGTTCAAGAATTATGTACCTTTATCGATTTGATTTTCACTATCTTTGAGACCCTTTTCATTCTAAATCTTCTTGAGAAGTTCGGTGGCTTTTGTTGTAGTTTCATTCTTCTTATACGAGGAATACAACCCGGTGAATTTGGAGAAATCATCCACGACCACGAGTGTATTTATGTCTCTTGGCCCAAGAGGGTAACGGTCCAAATAAATCCATATGGAGCGATTTCTTGATACTCTCTATTGAATGGAGGAAAGGAATCCCTTTGAATGAAGCCTTGACTTGCTTTCCCTTCCGACATCGGCATATGTAGATCCTTAGAGAAAAATCATTAAGGGAGACCTTCAACCAGGGACATCCTTATTTATCTTGTTAAGAGTCTTAAAGTTCAAATGACTCATTCTCTTGTGCCAAAGCCAACTAAGCGCTTTTGGTACCCTTAACAATCAGCATACATTTCTGGACAAGTGCCAATCTGCGGTGTAGATGGTTCCTTTTACGGAGCAATTATCAAGATCTGGCCGAGTAACTTTCGATTTACGATTGTGCATTTATCTGTCAAGAACTCAACACTAAACCGTTGTCGCTGAATTTGGATATAGATAACAGGTTGTGCCTTAAGCTATCAACATACGAAACACCTGTAACATGTACATAAACATTCACTAAGGTTCCAACTCCTCTGGTAAATCCAAAGTTGTCGTCACCAAAAAGAACTCGTGGGCCTGGTTTCTCAATGTAATTGCTGAGGAGATGTTGACTTCCAGTCATGTGCCTTGAGCATCCACTATCTATGTACCAGATAGTTGCTTGTACACCTCCTTTATTGACCAATCCCACACGAACCTGCGAGCAAATTAGATTTTAGGTACCCCAGTAGAATTGGGTCCTTGGGGGTTAGCTGTACCTTTCGGGATCCAGACAAACAAGGCATTTCTATTATAATCATCAAGATGAGAAGCCCTTATTTGTCTCCCATATGCATCTACATAATCATATATTTCATCATGTGTGTTTTTGATCAAGTTGATTATTAGTGTGAGCTTGGATGAATCGAAGACTTGGGATTTTTTCTTGTTTCTTGGTCTTCTTTTTATCGATGGAGCTCGAGTGAAGCACTCCCAGGTTTCGATTGTAAGGATAGGTCATTTGCTACCATCAAAAGATTAAGTATCTTTTTACGCACGGATGGCTTGATCGGTTTACCTTTAGCTTCTTGATTAAACGGCTTAATTTGAGTCGACTTCAAATTTGGGGCATCCCTTACGAGATGGTCGGGGCGGGGCCTACTCTGGATTAGGTTGTCTCTTCAGAAGAATAGGATTCTTGTTGATTCCTACGGTGTCACGTCGGTTTAGGGTCCATTTATTTCCTTTTTCGATCGACACTTCGCCTTCTACCACGATGGTTTGGTCCTTTTTTATCGTCTGATTTGTCATAGTTTGTATCCTTATCATCAACTCATTTGGTTACACTTTTATGATGTGAACGGTGGGAACTTTAAGGATCGAAGGGTTCTCATACCCAATTCCCTTCTTATCAGTTGGCGCACAAAAATAGTTGCTCAAATTATGAATAGTTTTAGATGATTTTGTGAAAACCTCTATTTTCTTACACAAATTGTCCTCAATGGCTTTTAGATTCTCATGCATTCGGAAGAGTTCATCAAATTTAGCACTTTGAAGGACTTTGAGATCTCTGCTTGTTTGATTGGTAGCTTCATTGTTCATTAATCAATCTTCCCGATCGGAGAGCCACTTTTAGAACATCGTTCTATGGTCATCTTACGAACAATTTCAATCAATTTATGTTGATGGTTCTACTCTCTTTACATTCTTTTACAAAGCGGACATTCTATGCCCTTAGGTTATCATTCTCAACTTCCACTCTTGTATAAGTATCTATTTCATTAGAGAGATCATCAAGAAATTGGTCATTGTAGACCTGCAGGTTAATCTCTTGGCAGCCGGATGTGCTCCCAAAGACAACAAAGTGTGGAAACGGATATCACTGAAAGGTTTTAGATTTACCTCAGATTGATTCGGCCTCTGGCCATCAGGCCCGGATGTCATCATCGGATGAGAGAAGTTGGATCATTGACATCATCGAACTTGGTTATCGAGGAAGTCTTCAGAGATGAGTATCGAGAGTCATCGATGGCATAAAGTCATCAATATCCTCGGATGTATGCGCTATCGACTAGCTTTTTTTCTCCTTGTCGTTGATCTCTTACCATTTAGATTCTCTTCTCTTTCTTTAGCCATCGGTTAAAGGCGATGATTCTTTGTAGTGACTGGTTTGTGGCCGATTGAAACAAGTTCCAGATTCTCTAGATACTCTTCTGTTAGGTGAATCATTTCTTCGATAATTTCTGTCAGGTGACTTTCCACCTTGCTTGTAATCAGAACTCCTTCTTTCTGATTTGTCACCACGTCTGTCTCCTTTGCGATCATCCCTTCGATCATCCTTTCTTTCATCTCTTCAGTCATCTCTCTAATCTTCTCTTCGATCGTCTCTTCTGTCATCAGAATGATCTCGTTCTGGTGATCTGTCAGAAGATCTCCTATCTCTTCCTCTGCTTTGTCTATTGTCTTTGTAGAACTTTCTGTACTTTCCCATCTAAACATTTGATCGTTCAAGCTTTAAAATCATTAGTGTCTTCATCTTTCTTTGATGATGTTTCTCATTGGTTCAATAGATCGTGAACCGCTACAGGTTGCCTGAAATGCAACAGTTTTTGTAGTTGTGGTAACTTCAGAAGGAACATCATCTGATTCTCTGCTTCTTTCAATCAGATCAAATTCATGTGCTTTCAAACTGAAAAACAGATCGTTTTGCTTCATGGTTCCAATATCTTGACAATCTTTGATCACTGTTGCCTTAGTATCCCATTTCTTTGTCAGTGATCTCTGAATCTTGTAGTTGATATCCTTATCTGACATTACTCGACCTAAATCACGCAATCTGTTGACTCCTCGAGTAATTCTTCCATCAAGCTGATCAATCATCTCATTTGGTAACATCTTCAATTTCTCGAAGTTTACCAGTTCAACTTATAATCTTCTATCCTTAATCAGATCATTACCTTTGCAGATTTCAGCAAGGGTATCCCATACTTCCTTAGCAGTCTTCAAAAACTTGACCTTTTCACGTGTGGTAGAGTCCACCGTCTTCATTATCAGATGTCTGGCCACTGTATCCAGATTGGACAATTTCCTCTCTTCTGTGTCCATCAGCGAAGGACTCTTTCTGATTCTTGCTCCAACTGGTTGTGTAGGATCTCCTCCTTCAGCTGGATTACAGTGATAGATGATGATTGGTCCTATCTCAAGAATCTCCCTCATTCTGTTGCTGATGACTCCCAGATGGTCACTCATATCGAGAGACCAGTCGGCATACTCGTCGATAGAGAACTTGGGCAGATCATGATTCATCCCAGATGTGTTATCCATGCTTACATGAGTTTGAAGATAATGAGTTTTAAAAATGGATTTTTCAAGATCAGTTCAAGTGATCACAAAGATTCTTCCTTAGAATGGATGATGATATTCAAAAGCCCGATTGTTGAAAAAACCCTTTGCTCATACCACTTGTAGGTTCCAAAAGGGTTTTATGAGGGAAGAAGTCTAGAGGGGAGGGGTGAATAGACTTCTAAAACTTTTGTGAGATCAGGTGTAGATAAATCACACAAGATTTATAGTGGTTCGGACAACTCGTCCTACGTCCACTTTTCCCTATCAGCAGGGGTACTCAATTAACCAATCTGGAATTAGTTTTATGTGTTAGTCCAACAAAATACAGCAGATGTTTCAAGAGTTCTCACTCAACAATCCCAGAAATCAGAAACTAGAAACCCTAGTCTGAAATCTTGCTAAACAAACTTAACCTAACTTTCTGGGTTTTAGTATAAGATTTGTATGTTCCAACTAGGAATTCTATCCTAATATTTGAGTAGCCTAAAGTTAGAGGATAAGAATTCTATGCTAAGAACTATATGGGATGAACACTTAGAATAAATCTTGAGTTGTGTTCTTAGATGCGAAATCTTGCTTGAGCTTGAGCTTGTATAATATCCTCAGAACCTTACTATGAAGGTTGATCCCATATTTATAGGCCTTGAAATCGAACTAGCCGTTGGAGAAAGTAATTAAATTTCGGTCTATTTAAGGTAGGTTTGTAGACTTGATTTGACGTGCTCAGAAGCGGCATGGCCGAAAGCATGTAAACTTGTCCATTGTAGTTGTTGGACTCTGAAGCGCTATTCCTGCAAGTGTCAGTTCCGTACGTGCTTGTCTTCTTCTCATTGTTTCACAAGTACACAAATTCGGCACTTGATTTACTAACAAGATTGACATTCTTCTTGCGATTGACTTTAGCTTTTAATTTAGGTAACTTGATGTAGTCACCGATGGATCGACGGATCGAGATAAAAGACCGATATGTCTACCTAGTTTGAATCTTCGATGTAAGTTGTCTTAGCACAACTTATTGATTCTCCATCGTGTTATTTGATGTAGGTCTTTTTGTCTTGATGTCTTACGGTCTTGATCTTTAGCTTATCATCGATCTTGACCTCCACATCTAATCATCAAGACTTAACCTATACATATTGAGTTCCCCCTCAATATGTAACCTATCTGTTACATCGGTTTGTTCTATACAACTTAATGGTCATCATATCGATATCTAATTCATCAATCGGATAATAAAGTTCAACATTCTCAATATATGAAGTGCGTTGCGAGAAACATGCAACTACACCAGAATCGAAATGTGGGCAATTGAGATTTCACACTTTCATTCACGAATACTCGATTAGTCTTGAACATGATGAAGTGTCTATTCAAATAACTTAATCAATTTATCTCAAATCACTAATTGATCATTAGTGTAACACTTAGTCACAAAGTATAAGTTGGCGTGCATTGGTAAATGACTTAGATCCAATTATGATGAGAAGATGAGTATTCTCTCTAAATCCACTTTGAGGAATGAATCATTTTCTTGGCTCAACTACCCGCATGCGCATACGATCGTGATGAACTCAATCCAGCCATATCTACCCATAGGCGGGTGCAAGCATCGAAGTTAGTGGTCAAAGTTCATCACTCCACACATGTGGTGCATATTGACCTTAAGTCAAAGGAGTATTGCATCGCTCCCACTAACCCGAGACACCCGTGAACACATATAGTGGATGATGCAAATCACACACCAATCTCCATTGCATCATCAATATCCCATTCTTGATGATCCTTGATCGGGCTATTTGAGAATCATGCTTAAGTCATCGAGTTCTCACAACCTCAAAGAACAAAAAATAACTCTGGAACACTTGTATGAGTAAATGCAAACAATCAAACATAATATTCAAACAAGTGTATTGCCATTCATTAATATTAAATGAACTATAATATTAAATCAAACTGAATATCATCGAGTATTATGTCCTTAGACTAACAATCATTGTCTCTAGGACACTAATACTAACAATCTCCCACTTGGACTAGAGTCAATCACCTGCATGTCTAAACCCTAGACCATGAAATGTCTAGTGTGTACATGAACACTCAGTGTTTTTAGTGAAATGATCTTCCAAATTAAATATGTGGGAATACATTTTTATTCCATTTCTCCTATCCTTATGATCTCTCAGATCAAATGATAAGTCTAGGTACATGCTTGTTTCTGTTTGCTGATCTCGGTTCCTTGCTTGCGCATTCGCACCAACGTTGTCTCAATACAACTTTATTAGACAATTGGCACTTGGAACTACCCCTAGTTCTCTTAAGAACTATAAAATCCAGACAGTCTCCTTGAGGCTTCTGATACAGCAATGTACTCAACTTCGGTTGTTGAATCTGCGGTCCTTTTGCTTGGAACTATTCCAACTGACCTATTTCGTAATAGAAATGAAATGTAACGACTACGATTTATAATCATCATAGTCGGATTGGAAACTTGTTAATGGCATGACCAAATCACTACTAGTTACGATTTGTCCACCATAGACAAAAACATTCTTGATTCGTCTAAGATACTTGGGAATGGTCTTGGCAAAGAATCGATGAGACTCACTTTTGATTCGTTGGTATCTCTGAAAAAAGATGTTGATAAGCGTAGGCCCACGTTGGCCTTCCGTGCGATTCATGTCGTACATGATTGACCCAATTGCATATGCATATGGGACATCTTTCATGTGCTTGATATTCACTTCAATGAAAAAGGACAATCCTTCTTTGAAAGCTTTTATCCCATGATTTGTCGATAGATACCCTCTCTTAGAATTCTCCATTTGCAAAAACGCTTCAACACCTTTTCACATGGGTGGAATGTGATAACCTCAACATCTTCTTGGATCTATCCATGTGGATCTTGATCCCCAATATGTAGAAGACTTCACCAAGATCCTTCATCATGAAGGTCTTAAATCTTTAATGGTTTGCATTAGCGGGATATTATTTTCAAAAATCTATATGTCATTGACATACGATTATGAAAACAATATTCTTCCCATTGCGTTCTGATAAATACAAGGATCTTCTGAATTTACGATGAAGTCAAAAGGACTTGATAACCCCATCAAATCGGATATTCCAACTCCTAGAAGCTTGCTTCAATCCATAAATGGATATCTTTAGCTTGCATACTAGATTAGAATTTGACTTAGATGTAAAACATACCGGTTGAGTCATAAACACTTCCTTATCAATGTTTCCATTGAGGAAAGCTTTTTGACATCCATCTGTCAAATCTCATAATCCTGAAGTCTTTCTTCTCATATAAATAAAATTTGAATGGTCTTGAACTTTTGCAAATGGTGAGAAGGTCTCATCATAGTCAATGCACAGCGTTAACTATAACCTTTAGCCACCAACCTAGCTTTGTAGGTTTGTACTCTTGCCACTTGCATTAGTCTTAACTTGAAGACCCAATCGCAACATATGGGTCTAACCCTTTAGGGCAACTCAACCAAGTCCTAGACTTGATTGGTGTACATCGAGTCCATCTCGAATTTCATGATTTCATGCCACTTCCACTGAATCAATAACTAATATTAGCGGAAATAAGTATTAGGATCGTCTTTATACTGGAATGTCCACATTAATCGAGTTCCTCCAGAGGTAACCATATCTAATGGGCGGATTACGATTCTAAATTGACTTACGGAGCTATGGTTGTGTAGGATGTACATTTTGATCGTGAAAATTTTTGTGGTACATCGATTTCATCAATGTCCAAAGAGTCCTCAAGAGCTACACTTTCATATGCCTCTTAAGGAGTTTGAACTATGTTGTTCTCATTCATTACTTGGAGGTTCTTGCCTTTGGCAAACCTACTCCAATTACGCTCCCCAGGGCTATAAAGGCGATCACCTAGTGAAAACTCCCCTTCATGAAAGTTGTTGAATGCTCCCACTGATTCCTTGTCATATTTGCT
This sequence comes from Stenogyne calaminthoides, assembly GCA_037126765.1. Classification (NCBI taxonomy): domain Eukaryota; kingdom Viridiplantae; phylum Streptophyta; class Magnoliopsida; order Lamiales; family Lamiaceae; genus Stenogyne; species Stenogyne calaminthoides. The sequence goes on from JBBCBC010000018.1 coordinate 20,414,022, forward strand.
TTGAAAATATATCCGATCTCTTTGTTAATTTGTGGTTCTTGAATTTCTTCAATTTCCTAGCGACTTACGACCTTGTTCCTTAAATACATACTCTTCTTGAGGAACTTGAATTACGCCTAGAAAATAATCAACGATTATTTCTTAGATAATAAGTAATATCCCTTAGTTTCCTTAGGATATCCCACGAGTAACCTTTTTTCACCTTTGGATTCCAACTTATTTGGTAAGCATCTTTTTTTTTCAATCACGGGCAACCACATGTTTTAATATGTGTAAAAGTTGGCTTCTTTGCCACACCATAATTCATATGGTGTATGCTCAACCGATTTAGATGGAATCCTATTTAAAATGTAAATTGAGGTTTTGTAAAGTATCCCATAAGAATGTTGGAAGACGGAAAAAGCTCATCATGGACCTCACCATGTCTAACAGGGTGCGGTTTCCCCTCTCGGACACACCGTTCATCTAAGGTGTTCCAGGAAGAGTCCATTGTGACTGGATTCCATGTATCTTCAAGTAATCAGTGAATTCATGGCTAAGGTACTCACCTCCTCGATCTGATCAAAGAGTCTTGATACTCTTACCAAGTTGCTTCTCTACTTCAGCTTTGTACCCTTTGAATTTCTCAAAAGATTCGAATTTGTATTTCATAAGATACACGTATCTGTATCTTGAAAAATCATCAGTAAAGGTGATGAAGTATCCGAATTGACCCCTAGCTAAAGTGGACAATGTTCCACAAACATCGTTGTAGATCAACTCTAGAACTTCTTTGGCATGCACCCCTTTCCCAGAAAAGGGGTCTGTTGATCATCTTGCCCATGATAGAAGATTCATAATCTCCATAAGACTCAAGGTCAAATGGGGTTAAGTGGTCTAACTTTCTTAACCATGCATTCTTTTCTCGTTTACATGATCAAGTTCTACAATGCCACAAGTCAGTCGGGTTTTTCATGATTACTAAGTTTGAGTCTTTTATTTTGTGTATTAAGAACATTATATCCATAGTGCAACAAGTATAAACCATTTACCATAGGGGGCATTCCATAAACCACACCATTCAACTGAAATAAGAATTATTATCACTAGAATGGAAGGAATAACCCTCAATGTCTAACATAGGAATGATAATAATGTTCTGCAGGTAATTGGAAGAAACGAAATGACAATCATTAAGTTCTAATCTAAAATCAAAGGGTAAGTCTAACACATAAGTCCCCACATGTTCGGGGTAACTCTTGCTCTATTCCCCCGTGTAAGGCGACTTAACCCGCCCTAAGCGCCCTATGACCAATGAGCTCTTTCACATTAATGCAAATGTAGAGAGCCATCAGATTATCCAATACCAACGGTTAGTCTTATTAGTGGACATGTTTATCTTAATAACAAACATACATGCTCTAGTCTTTAGAAGCACCTAGTGTCTTCCTCTTAGCAACTAGAACCTCATAGTCCTTCTTCTAGTGTCCTCTTCTCTTTCATAGCGAGAGCACATCCTCCTTGTCTACCCATTCCTTCTTTTGAATACCATCTTGGTGATAGTGAAATCAAAAGTCTTGAGCGCGTTAAGCATCCGTCTTATTCATATTGTAGTTCACAATGAAGCTAAAATATGAATCCCAAGAACAAGCGGAGGATAGCATAGATGAAAGCGTTGGTCTTTTAGATCAATGCCTAAATTACCAAGTTTCTCGATTATACTTTTATCATAATTAGCACATGAGATGAAATTTTCCCTTCTTTAGCTAACCCGGCATCTAAACAGATCTCTCATCACTTCATAAATCTCGGAATGACATTCGGAATCAAAAGAGGTCCTTGGGATGTTGGAGCATGTAGAAAGAGATCCATTTTCTCCACGTTGCCTTTATGTATATCGAGTCATCTTAGAGCAACATCACACATTGAGCCTGGGAAGCATCCTCTTGATGCTTCTTGTGAGCTGCTAAGTGAAACGTGGTTGTCTTAGAGTACCAGCTTTAATGGTAATCGGGATATACGTGTCCAACACGTACTCAATATTTTCTTGCCTTAGCACCAAACACATGTTTCGGTGCCAGTCCAAAAAATTTGGCCTAGCTAATTTTGTTTGTTTCCAAAGCACATCTCAATAACAGTTATACATTTCAACTAACCAAGAGAAATAAAATAAAACTGGAATTAAACACATAATTCCTATGATCAATATTCAGCAATCAAAATAAACATGGCCTTTCTTTTGTGTTTATTTTGTCTCCATTATTTTCACATAGTCAACGACCTCGAAGGAAAATGCAATTTATATCTCGGATATAAATTGTAATGTACAAGGATCCATATTCCTACTATTACAATATCTGCTTGGGCTGATTACTGCAATAGCATAACTGGTAGGTCTCCAAACCAATTGCAAAACTGCAATTCCTAGTTGATTGAACCTAATTCAATCGGATGCCCCTTGACTTTCGTTTCCTTGCTTGGGGCACGGTGAAACAAAGTCAAGTTGATTTACAACCATCAAAGCGGCGACACTACGTGTCCCTATAAAAGTACCGTTAGATGTAGATCCGAGCAAAAGACTTGGGCCTTAAATACTCATTGGAACGAAATCTCCGGTTTACTTTTAATTTCGATGGAAGGCATCGTTCAAATTAATGAAAATTATATTTTATTGAGGAACATTTTCAAAGGTGGGGTATTAATTGCTTAATCGAGATCTAACATGTTAATCTATATCACATCTGAGGAATTATTGGGCGCCTACCCAAAGATGATTTTACACGGACTCACACTTATATGGGCGCCGTCTATCAAAACAATTAATACGGTCTGACAAAAATTGGGTGCCGCCTACCCAAATAGTTATATCTGACGAAATGATGTTAACAATTTAAATAAAATAAACAGGTTAACAGTTGAATTTTAATAAACCTTTTAAAAGAAACAAATTTCAAAATCAACTTTCGATTTAAGTTTATTAAAATGGTAAATAATCCAATTAATTACCTCGGTCCAACCAAGATCAATTTTCAAATTAATCTTTAATTTAAATAAAAGTCCAACTTTTATTACTATTTAAAATTAATCCAATTAAATCTTAAACAAATTTTATTTATTTATTTTTACTAGGGCTCATGTGCAAATTCTAAAATTGCACGGAAGGACATGTCCAAAATTCAATTTAAGACCTGATCCTTCCCCTCATCGTGCCGGTTTCCAAAACCTTCTTTCCGATTGGGTCATCCAAACCAAAGTCCAACAATTCATCAGTTCATCATAATTATGCAAAAATCCCAAAATTGTACCAATTATTAGGGCTTGTTCAGAATTTTAATTCATCAGTTCCAAACCAATCAAGAATCCCCATTAAGCAATTCAATCAACAAACAATCATGAATCGAAATAGCCCCAAAATCGAAAGGATTGAAACCGAAAAGAGGCAAAACGAAATAAGAGTGCATCATCGAATCAAATGGGTAAGGCGAGTCGCCACCGCCGCCGCTAAGAACATCACGGGCGACTTCGCCACCCTCGGCTAAAGACCGAAAAGCGTAGCGTTGTGCCACGATGTGTTCGAAGTAGGGGAGCGACGAAACGAGTCGACCTGGTGGCACGCCCACTCAGCCCAAACCCAATTTCGAGACGAGTCAAACTGAATCGAAACCAGACGGTGACGGGGCACGGTGCATCTCCATCGATCAACCCGACCTTAAGGTGCACAGTCACCATTTCAACGCATTGTGACGGTGACCCTGTCGTCGAATGAAGAACCCGGGTGTGGCGGCTGAGGAGCGGGTGCGGCGAGAGTCGCGTCGATTCAGCGATGAGGGGCGATGAGGCAAATCTAATTCACCGTTGCGCGCGGTGCCGCGGCCTTGCACAAGCACCGCGAATCGCGGCGAGAAGCCGCCACTCGAGTGGAGTCGTGGATATCGGCGAACACCGGCGATCGAGGGACGAAAGGCGGTGATGTAATTTCCAGAAAACCCTAGGCTTTTGGAGAAGACGAGCGAGACCAAATAAACAAACAAAGGGTGCGGTTTTGTCAAACAAAAAAGCAGCCGCGCGGTTTTTAAAAAAAAATTAATTTTAAAACCAATTTTATGTAATTAAAATGAGGCACGAAGCTCGATACCCTTATTGAAATATAGAGCCCCACGTAAAACCGCGTAACCACATGTAATAGCGAAATTAAAGTTCACCAACAACGAACAATTAATTGCATCTGATTACAATAATCATAACGAAAATTCTTCACGGTATCTAGGAAGCGATTTCTCTACTCACGGTATCCGCGTAATCCCCAATTCTGGGACTTGCAGTTTTCGGCGTTGAATTAGAGCAGTTGCTAGGAAAATCCAAACTCTAGATCTTATGGAGAAAATATGAAGTGATATTTATGAATCGATAGCTTGTATATATAGGGAGGATTGGCTTATTTCCCCGAAGCTAGCCCAATTAGGGAAATAAAATCCCTAATCTTGAATTAAATTAATTCCACTAATTATAAATCTCTCACAGTTTAAATGTCTTATATGAAAATCTCTAGATTTATTTCCATATACAATAAATCCTACAATTATATTCCAAATATAATTCTTTGGGATTCTTATTTAATTAAATCCAATTTAATTAAATATTAATAATAATTAATTCCAAATTAATCTATTATTAATTACTTCTCCATAAATTAAATATTAAGTCCAATTTAACATTTAATCAACCAACTATAATCCGTAAAAGTGAACTACTTGTTGTGTGACCCATAGACCCTCATATACCAAGCGATTAGTCAAACTAACGGTCTTAATTGAACCCTAGTCAATAAATCGGACATTCTCAATATATGAAAACATGCAACTACGTTGGCGAAAACATTTCCTCGCTTTCTTCCGCGAATACATTAGTCTTGAACATTGAAGTGTCTATTCAAATAACTAAATCAATTTTATCTACAATCACTAATTGATCATTAATCTGTCAATTGCGATTTCCTCCTTTTGAGAAGATGAATATTCTCTTCCACTTTGAATAATCATTTAGTCTTGAACATGATGAACGATCGTATCTATTCAAATAACTAAATCAATTTATCTCGATTTATTATCTAGGGGTTCAATTAAAGATGATCCCGTGAACAGACACATAGAGTTCAAATGGTTTCTCGACTAATAATACCCTCTAAGCTTTTGATATATGAGGGCTATAGGAGATCTTACTACAACAATCGGCGTCAGTGATATTATGTAGTTACATCTTTTCACGGATTATATTGATTAAATGTTTAATGGATTTAACATTTAATTTATGGAGAATTAATTAATAATAGATTAATTTGAAATTAATTATTAATAATATATAATTAAATTGGATTTAATTAAATAGGATTCCCAATAATAATATATGGAATATTATTATAGGATTTAATATATATGGAATCAAATCCGTAGAGATTTAATATATATGAGAATTAAATCCGTAGAGATTTTATATATGGGAAATGAATATGAGAGATTTATTTTATAAGATTAGGGATTTTATTTCCTAATCAGGTTAGCTTAAGATTTAAGTTGGGCCCCTCCCTATATATATGAGCTATTGGGAATTCACAAATAACGCTAATTCATTTTTCTCTCCATAAGATCTAAAGTTAGAATTTTCTAAAAAATTCATCTATGGATTCAACGTTTGTTTTGTTTTCTAATCGGGTTAAAAGTTTGGGCAAGTTAAGTGATTGGGGATTACGTGGATCTTGTAGTTGAGAAATCTGCTCGAAGATTTATTTCTTATAAGATTTCTTGTTATGATTATTGTGTCGTTTATGCAATTATATGTTCATTGTTGGTGAACTGTTTAATTCCACTGTGCATGTATTACGTGTTTACGTGCCTCTAAATTCCAACAGTGGTATCAGAACTTCAGGCTCTTGACTAATTACATAATTATTTGATTTATAAAATTAATTTTCTTTTTATAAATTAATCGGTACGGTCGATTTTGTTAATGATCGCACCAATAAGTTATTGAAGTGGGGCTGTGATAGTGTGTTTGGTTGTTTTAATAGTTAATTGCTCAAACATTGTTTTGCCCCTTTTGGTTTCGCTCTTCTTCGGTGGCTCTCAAAATTAAGTTTTTTGAAACCCTAATCACCATCATCGTTGCACGCCGCTTCGCTTGTGGAGGAGACCTACGCGACATCGCTCGAGACGGCGGTTCACCACCTCGTCTTGTGACGCTTCACGAGACTCTCAAGCGGTGATGATGGTAGCTTGCATTTTCGAATCTCTTTGCTCGAGTGTGACTCGAAGCTATCGTCACGTAGTTCACGAGTGATGGTGATTCACGTGGTCGTCTTTGGCGAAATTGATTCTCATCGAAGAGTTGGAGCGACGGTGGAGTTTTTCAACCACCGAACCGTCGCTTTGAGCGATTCATTGCATGGGTTGTGTTGCGGCGGCGGTCGCCAAGGCAGCTTGGGAGCGATGAAAGCGAAATCACCGCGCCCGAGTTTTGAGGTGGCGGTTCTCATCCGCAGCGACATGATGCACAATTTGAGTTTGAGTGCGATTGACTCACGTCATGTTCATCGGCGAGGGATTTGTCTCTCAGCCACCTTGGTTTCAATATTTTGATGCATATGTTCGCCGTTGTTTTCTGGGTTGTTCCCTGCTTGATTCGTGTTCTTTGTTTGACTATGAATTATTAATGATGAACAACTGGTTTGGTGTTTGGGTTTTGAAAATTTGGTTGTCGATTCTGAGAATGATTCTTTGTGAAATTGGTGGTGATCTGAGGAAGAAATTTGGATTAAAAATTTGATTTTCACGGGCCCCTTCGAAAGCAATTTTGGAAATTACACCTAAGCCCCTATATTTATTAATTAAAATTAAATTGGATTTAATTTGTTAGAATTAATAAAATTTGAGTTTAAAAGAAACACATTAGTTGGACTAATGATGGGCTTAATTAATTGGATTACTTAAAGTCAAAATATTAATAATGAATTTAATTATTAGACCTAATTTTAAAATTGAATTTTGAAATTATGGTTTAAAAGGATTAAACAAATTAGTAATTCCCACTTGGTTAACGTGTTCTATATTCTGTTAACACATTTTACGTCTGTATTATAATTGATTGGGTAGGCGGCGCCCATATAAATGTTAGTCCGTGTAAATCATGTTTGGGTAGGCAGCGCCCAATAATTGCTCAAATGTGATGTAGATTAACATGTTGGATCTCGATTAAGCAATTAATACCCCACTTTTAAAACGTTCCTCACTAAAATATGGTTTTTTTTATTAATATTATAAGATGTCTTCCATCAAAATTAAAAGTAAACCGAAGATTTCGTTCCAATGAGTACTTAAAGACCTTGTCTTTTGCTCGGATCCACATCTAACAGGACTTTTATAGGGACATGTAATGTTACCGCTTGATGGTTGTAAACCAACTTAACTTTGTTTCGCTAGCCCTCGCGGGGAACAAAGGGTAAGGGACATCAGTCGAACTAGGTTCGACAAACTAGGAATTGCGGTTTTCTTGATTGGTTTGAGACCCTACCATTATGATATTGTAATGATCAGCCCTCGTTGGGATTATGATAGTAGTAATGTGGATCCTTGTCCATTATAATTTATATTTGATATAAATTCATACTTTCCGATGAGGTCGTTAAGTATGTGAAAATAATGGAGACAAAATAAACAAAAAAGAAAGGCCATGTTTATTTTGATTGTTGAATATTGATCATAGGAATTACGTGTTTAATTCTTGTTTTATTTTTATTTCTCTTGGTTAGTTGAAATGTATAACAGTTATTGAGATGTGTTTTGGAAAAAAACTAAATTGGCTAGGCAAAATTTTCTGGACTGGCACCGAAACATGTATTTGGTGCTAAGACAAGAAAATATTGAGTACGTGTTGAATCGTACATCGATTTCCATTAAAAGATGGTACTCTGAGGCAGCCCACGTTTGGCGTAGCGGGAAAAAAAGCATCAAGAAAGATGCTTCGGGCTCGATGCGATATTGCTCGACATGACTCCCGATATACACAGGAAACATGAGGAAATGGGTCCCTTCGAAATGCTCAAGCATCTGAGAGATTTCTTTAATTTTGAATCTCGTTTTGAGATTTATGAAGTGATGGGAGATCTGTTCAGATGTCGGTTAGCTGAAGAAGGGAAGATTTCACCTCATGTGCTAATGATGATAGGCCTAATTGAGAAACTTGGTAATTTAGGCATTGAGCTAAAAGACCAATGTTTTCATTTATGTTATCCTCTAAATAAACTCCTTGATTCATATTATGGCTTCATTGTGAACAACAATATGTATAAGATGCAGGATCGACCATGCTGAACTTCACAATGTGCTCAATCTTATAAGTGTACCATATCACTAAGTTGGTGTTAAAAAAGAAGGATCGGATAACAAGGATGTGTGCCTCTCTTTGTAAATAGAAGAGGGCACTTGAATAAGGACTATGAGGTTACGGTTGCTAAAAGGAAGACACTAGGTGCTTACGCACTAGAACATCTATATTTGTTATTAAGATAAACATGTCCATTAATAGCGCTAACTGCTTGGTATTAGATATCGGATGTTGATCTCACATTTGTATGAATGTGAAGGGGCTCATGCATCTTAGGGCAGTTAAGGCGGGTGAAGTCGTCTTACACGTGGAAATGAAGCAATAGTTGCTAACTGAACATGTGGGAACTTATATGTTAGACTTACCCTTTGGTTTTAGATTAGAACTTCATGATTTTCACCTAGTTCTTTCTATTACTCACAACATGTATTTGTTGCATTATGGATATGATGTTCTTAACATACAAAATAAAAGACTCAAACTTAGTAATCATGAAAACTCGACTTACTTATGACATTGTAGAACTTGATCATGTAAACGAGAAAAGAATTACAAGGTTAAGAAAGTTAGAGTACTTAACCCCATTCGACTGCGAGTCTTATGGAGATTGTGAATCTTATCTCATGGTCAAGATGATCAACAGACCCTTTTCTAGGAAAGGGGTGCATGCCAAAGAAGTTCTAGAGTTGATCTACAACGATGTTTGTGGACCTTTGTCCACTCTAATTAGGGGTCACTTCGGATACTTCATCACTTTTACTGATGATTTCTCAAGATACGGATATGTGTATCTTATGAAACACAAATTCGAATCTTTTGAGAAATTCAAAGAGTTTAAGGCTGAAGTAGAGAAGTAACTTGGCAGATCGAGGAGGTGAATACCTTAGCCATGAATTCATTGATTACTTGAAGTTATATGGAATCCAGTCACAATGGACTCCTCCCGGAACACCTCAGATGAACGGTGTGTCTGAGAGGAGAAACCGAACCCTGTTAAACATGGTGAGTTCCATGATGAGCTTCTCCTCTCTTCCGACATTCTTATGGGGATACGTCTTACATACCTCAACATTCTGAATAGGATTCCATCTAAATCGGTTGACCATACACCATATGAACTATGGTGTGGCAAGAAGCCAACTTTTACACACATCAAACATGGGGTTGCCCCGTGATTGTGAAAAGGATGCTTACCGACAAGTAGGAATCCAAAGGTGAAAAGAGTTACTTTGTGGGATATCCTAAGGAAACTAAAGGATATTACTTCTATCTACCTGAGAAATAATCAGTGATTGTTTCTAGGCAGACCAAGTTCCTCGAAGAAGACTATGTCTTTACGGAACAAGGTCGTAAGCTGATAGAACTTGAAGAAATTCAAGAACCACAAATTAACAAAGAGACTGATATCTTGTCAAAACAACATGAAAAGGAATCAGTGGGAGCATTCAATAACTTTCATGGAGGGAGTCTTTCACTAGGTGATCGTCTTTCAGCCAGTGGGAGCGTAATTGGAGTATGTTTGCCATTGCAAGAACCTCCAAGTGGGCTTAATGAGAACAACATAGTTCAAACTCTCATCCAAGAGGCATCTGAAAGTGTAGCTCTTGAGGACTCTCCGGACATTAATGAAATCAAAGCACCACAAAATTTTCATGATCTAAATGTACAGCCTGCACAACCACAGCTCTGTAAGTCGATTAGGAATCGTAATCCGCCCATTATATACGGTTACCTCTTGGAGGAACTCGATAATATGGACATACAAGATAAGGACGATCCTAATACTTATTCTGAAGCAATATCATATATTAATTCAGGGAAGTGGCCTGAAGCCATGAAATCTGAGATGGACTCGACGTACACCAATCAAGTCTGGAACTTGGTTGAGTTGCCTAAAGGGGTTAGACCCATATTTTGCAAATAGATCTCCAAGCGTAAGACTGATGCAAATGGAAAAGTACAAACCTACAAAGCTAGGTTGGTGGCGAAGGGTTATAGTCAACGCAAGGCATTGACTATGATGAGACCTTCTCACCAGTTGCAAAGATCAAGTCCATTCAAATTTTATTTGCGATAGCAGCACACTATGATTAAGAGATTTGGTTGATGGATGTCAAAACAACTTTCCTCAATGGAAACATTAATAAGAAAGTGTTTATGCCTCAACCAGAAGGTTTTACATCTAAGTCAAATTCTAATCTAGTATGCAAGCTAAAGATATCCATTTATGGATTGAAGTAAACTTCTAGAAGTTGGAATATCTGATTTGATGAAGCTATCAAATCCTTTTGAATTCATTAGAAATTTGGAAGATCCTTGCGTTTATTGCAAACGCAGTGGGAATAATATTGTTTTCATAATCGCGTATGTCGATGATATAGTGATTTTTGGGAAACCCGTTAATGCAGTCCGTTAAAGATTTGTTGTTAAAGACCTTCATAATGAAGGGTCTTGGTGAAGCCTGCTACATCCTAGGGATTAAGATCCACAAGGATAGATCCAAGAGGATGTTGGGACTGTCACAGTCCACCTATGTAGACACGGTGTTGAAGCTTTTTAAGATGGAGAACTCTAAGAGAGGATCTCTATCAACAAACCATGGGATAAAGCTATCAAAGAAGGATTGTCCTTCTATTGAAGATGATATCAAGCACATGAAAGATGTCCCATATGCATATGCAATTGGGTCAATCATGTACGCCATGACTTGCACTGGGCCGAACGTGGTCTACGCTATCAACATCACTGGTAGATACCAACAGAATTCGGGTGAGTCTCACTAGATTGTTGTTAAGACCATTCTGAAGTATCTTAGACAAACTAAAGAATGTTTCCTTGTCTATGGTGGACAGTCAGAACTAGTAGTGACTGTTAAGTTAACACAAGTTTCCAATTCGACTGTGATGATTAGAAATCACAGTCAGGTTACGTTTCACTCTCAATAATAAGGCGGTCAGTCGGAATAGTTCCAAGCAAAAGGACCGCAGATTTAATAACCGAAGTTGAGTACATTGCTGTATCAGAAGCCTCAAGGAGGCTGTCTGGATTTTATAGTTCTTAAAAGAAATAGGGGTAGTTTCAAGTGCAAGTTGTCTAATATAGTTGTATTAAGACAAGGCTGGTGTGAATACGCAAGCAAAGGAAGCGAGATCAACAAACAGAAACAAGCATATACCTAGACTTATCATTTGATCCGAGAGATCATAAGGATAAGAGAAATGGAATTAAAATGTATTCCCACAAATTTAATTTGGAAGATCATTTCACCAAAACACTAAGTGTTCATGTACACACTAGACATTTGATGGTCTAGGGGTTAGACATGTAGGTGATTGACTCTAGTCCAAGTGGGAGATTGTTAGTGTTAGTGTCCTAGATAAAATCTATTGTAAGGACATGATACTCAATGATATTCAGTTTGATTTAATATTATAGTTCATTTAATATTAATGTATGGAAATACACTTGTTTGAATATTATATTTGATTGTTTGCATTTATTCATACAAGTGTTCCCATGAGTCGTTGCTGTCATTGAGGTTGTGAGAACTCAGATGACTTAAGCATGATTTTCAAATAGCCCCGGTTAAGGATCATCAAGAATGAGATATTGATGATGCAATGGAGATTGGTGTGCGATCTGCATCATACTCTTAGAGAACGTAGTAAGATCTCACTTACTACAAGATACTAGGTATCTCATGATGGATGCACAAATACCTTAGAGGGTATCTGTATACCCATCCGAGAAACCGTTTGATATATTTCCACAATATGTGACTACGGGTGTCTCGATTAGTGGGAGCAATGCGATACTCCTTTGACTTGAGGTCAATACGCACGACATGTGTGAGATGATGAACTTTGATCATGACCGACGCTTGCACTCTTCTATGGGTAGATATGGCTTGGATTGGATTCATCGTGAAATGCATGTGCGTGGTAGTTGAGCCAAGAATAGGATTCATTCCTCAAAGTGGATTTAGAGAGAATACTCATCTTCTCATCATAATTGGATCTAAGTCATCGACCGATGCACGTCAACTTAGACTTTGTGGCTAAGTGTGACATACATGATCAATTAGTGATTAGAGATAAAATGATTAAGTTGTTTGAATAGACACTTAATCATGTTCAAGACTTAATCGAGTATTCGCGAATGAAAGGAGGAAACCGTAATAGCCCATGTTTTAGTTACAGGTAGTTGCACATTTCCTCGCAACGTATCTCATATATTGAGAATGTCTGATTTTTTGTCTAGGGTTCAATTAAGACCGTTAGTTTGACTAATCGCTCTATATATGAGGGCCTATGGGTCACACAACAAGTAGTTCTCTTTTACGGATTATAGTTGGTTGATTAAATGTTAAATTGGATTTAACATTTAATATATGAAAAATTAATTAATAATAAATTAATTTGGAATTAATTATTATTAATATTTAATTAAATTGGATTTAATTAAATAGAATTCCCAATAATAATATGGAATCAAATCCGTAGAGATTTAATATACATGGGAATTAAATCCGTAGAGATTTTATATATGGGAAATAAATCTGAGATATTTATTTTATAAGATTAGGGATTTTATTTCCTAATCAGATTAGCTAAAGATTTAAGCTGAACATCTCCCTATATATATGAGCTCTTGGAAATTCACAAACAACGTTAATTCATTATTCTCTCCATAAGATCTAGAGTTAGAATTTTCCTTGCAAATTCATCTCGAGATTCAACGTTGGCAAATTCGGTCAAGTCCGTGAATGGGGATTATGTGGATACCGTAGTTGAGAAATCTGCTCTCGAGTTACTGTAAGATTTCTTGTTATGATTATTGTAATCATTTATGCAATTTGTTGGTCCCGGTGTAAGCAGAGTTACACGTGTATGGGGGAATACGTGTTGGTGTTTTTAAAACTTTTTCTTACTGAGGTCTTTTGCAATGTAGTCTAGATTGACTAACTTTCTCTCCTCAGGAGTCAGTTGGTCATCAGACTTAGGAAATTCTGCTCTAGGATCAATTCTCTCATCTTCTGTTCCTCTGGGATTCACCACGATGAACTTGGAATGGTCCTTGAGAGACCACTCTCCACATCGCTCATGTTTGGAATCTGAGATGAGCACTGCATTCTCGATCTCCATAGGTCATAGTTCTCCACCGAGAACATGGGAAGTTTTTTTAGAAGATTTTTTTGATCTTTTGAAAAGTAAAAAATTTTAGCAAATAAGATCGATTCGGATAGACCACAAATATTTTTGAAAATAAAACTTTGGTCAACCACATACAGTGGTCAAAGTTGAACCCTTTTGCTCTGATACCACTTGTTGGTCCCGTGTAAGTCTTACGTGTAGTCTTACACGTTTTTTCTTCTTGTTATGGGGGAATCACGAAGTGTTACGAAAGTGTTTTAAAACTTTTTCTTCTTTCGGAGGTCATCACTTCGGGTTGCTTGGATAAATCCTCGAAGATTAGTTTGTTACGAGAAGCGATCGTGAGAATCGTTGGTGATGGTCGATTTGAAAACCCGAGTCGGAAAATCTCATATAAAAAAGGGTGGGCGATGATCCCGAAACGATGTGTGTTTTTTATAATGAATACCTCGGATAATCACACAATTTTATAGTGGTTGAGTCCTAAGTGTCTTAACCAGAGATCTGAGTTGCTTGGATCGGATAACCCTAACTTATAGATGTTCTATCCTCGCGGGACTTATCACCCTCACGGGATTGCCTATAGATGTTCTGGTTTGATAACTATCAAACTTAACCTATCAGCTAATCAACTAATCTCCTCAATCTTTGGCCTCTCTAGATTATACTCATTTTAAATTTGGATGTTTCTTGAAAACCTTTTACCTTAATTGAAATAGTGATTGGGGATTTGAATATTCTGGATTCACTTATGCAACTTTGTCATTTTGCCTTTGTTGTTTGCGGCTTTATGTCACATCCATATATGGATTGATTCCAACCGAATATCGATGAAAAATCGTATGCTTTCAAAACAAGTTAATTCATCGCGATTTAAGTTTGAATACGGATAAGGAAAGCGAATAAAGAACACTGTTCTTTGCCACAATTATAGTGGTTCGAGACTCAGCTCCTCGTCCACTCTCCATGACTCTTGATCTGAGAAATTCACTATCAACCTTTGCTTGCGAGCTTTACGACTACCTTCAAAAATCAACATGTTTCTTCTTGGTTTACTTCACTCAACTCAACCTCGTCGCCATCTTAAATGCGATTTTTTCCCCCTCGATTTGTTCTTCCGTTTCTCGACTTGCGTGGTTTTGATAATGTTTTGGCATAATTCTCAACCCGACCTTGAGTTTTGATTCCACTACCTCTGTGGTTGAGTTTACTTCACGACTCTTGAATCATCAACACAAGCTTTACCTCGTACTTTACCACAACTTCGTACTGAGTTTTTTACGACTACTCAGCGTAGTTTACTAACTTTTCCTTTTACACTAGAGTTTTTTTTCAATCACACACAAGCTTTGACTCACCCGTGGTTTACTAACTCTTTTTTTACAACTCTTTTCAACCAACAAACACACTCCAACTACCTTCTCAAGGGTTTTGGGGTTTTCTCGGTTGGTTTCCAACTAGGATGAGATATCCTTTACAATGAAGCACAATGCAAAGGGTTAGGATATCTCGACTAAGCTTTGGATAAATCTTATCAAGCTAGGCTTAGTATAGTGAGCTCTCTTCAATATCGAAGCACTTGGGAAATTCTAAGTTTTTTCGTGCTTTAACTTTTGTAAGAATAAGTTTGAGCTCTTGAGTTGCGTATAAATTTCCGTAACCTTACAATGTAGAGGTCACCAATATTTATAGGCATACACAAAGGTCACTTTTGAAAACTATCCGTTGGAGAGATAACCGTGAGTTCCTCTTGTGGTGTGTGAAACGACTATATTTAGGGTTTGAAACTCCCTAATACGTTTTAGGTAATAGCTTTTCATGTAGCCGATCTTCACTTTTTTGCGATGCGGAACTTTTGTACATCGACATCTTTTTTTCAATGACATCACACATCGATGTCGGTATGATGAGGTACTGATGTCGTCTTCTTCTTTTTGACTTTTGTCTCCGGTTAAAGGTAGACACCTTCAATCGGCTTTTTTGGTTACAAACTCCGAGTTTGATATAACCTTAACAACACTTCGACTTAGTTCCTTTTATGCGCGTTTGAATGTCTTGGCAATATCTAACTTCTTAAGGAATCGCGATCTTCTCGATATTGCATCCTTTAGATAGATATTATCGATTGCCTCGGAACACTTTCGGGTTCATCTTGAGCATTCGATATATTCTTGAGTCTTCGATGATTATTGTGCCTTCGGTTTTTTGATCTTGATTCTTGATCTTACATGTTACGTGTCTTGAGTCTTACGAGTCTTGGTCTTCCGAATCTTTGTAATTTATCTTTGGTGATGTACTTGAGTCTTCGTCTTTGAGTCTTGATTACTCGATATCATCTTGAGTCTTGATATCTCGATTTCATCCTGAAACTTGGATATTTCGAAACATCTTGAGTTCTCGAGTCTTGAGAACCTATCCTAAACTATATCTGGCGACTATACATTTTTTTCGGATAACATCCCGATTACTCTAAAAACCTGAATCTGACTCTCAACTATCAAGATCATTCTCAACATGTCATACTTAGGGGTTTTTGGGATCTTAATCAAAATCATATATCTTTATTAAATTCATCTCCCAACAATTTCCCCCTTTTTGATGATGCCAAAACCTATCTTTCTTACAAACATATAACCTATACTCGGGTTTTAGGTTTATCCTATTACAAGATTGGTTGTCTCCCCAACAATTTCTTAAATCGGAGAATCTCCCAACAATTTCAGAGTTTCTCAGTAGTTTAATCATTCAGCAATTTCTTCAGTAATGAATCTCTTTAAATAGTTCATTACCAAATACTTACATAATTTTTTTCAAAATTCAGACAATTTCCCCCATATCATCATACATTCAGGCATATCAAAATAAAAGACATGTAAATAAGATAATGAGATATTATCTTTTGAGCATAATGATAAATCTTCATTGATGATGAGTATACCATTTACAGATTACAATGAGTTTATCAACAAAATCAAAAAGACAAAAATTTAAAGATTACGAAATTTTACGAGTCTTGATCTTGATTTGATTTGGTTTCTTGGTCTTACGCTCTTTTCGTTTGTTTCATTCTCAACTTCATCAGTCGGCACCTCTAGATCGAACATTCGAAGAATCTCTTCTTGACTCATTTCTTTTTCCTTGATGATGTCTCAGATATTTCTGTTAGACCAACCGACCCGAGATCTTGAGCAATCTCTTGAGTAATGGCCTTCTCATTCACCAAGCCATTATCAAGTCTTGGAGGAGGATAGGAATATGGACCAGGGGCTACTATCTGTACTTCTCCTTCATCCGCAAGGTTAATCCAGCTCTGTAGATACTTTGGATAGAAGGTAAGGAGATACTCAATGAATGCTTCATTACGATCCGAGCCTTCCCTCTCCATTCCCCGAGAACATCATAATTGAACCCGGAAGGTTCTCTTGACTTCTTCCCACATATCGTTGAGTTTAATGGGCATCCATTTATCAACGTGGGGCTACTTTAAAGACTTTTGATGTTCCTTTCCTCTTGCTTTCATAAACTTCACGAATTCACTCCTTCGCTTACGCTCTTCGTCTATCTTCTTTTCGATCCACAGATGCTCCACGAGATCGAGGCGACAACTTTCTTAGCTTGTTCCATTTGGAGTGTCTTGAGCATTTCTAGTATTGAAGACTTTCATCCGAGGTTGAGACTCGATTCTTCTTTCTCTTCATCATCCGAATCGACTTTCTCTGGATTGGCTTAGAAAGCCTTTGCACGCTTGCTTTTCGGGTTGAACAACACCCAGGCTTTCCTCTTCATAGGCATTTCAGCAGCAGCCTGGCTTGTTCCAACCTTTGCTCTAGCACTCAGTTTTTCTTTTGACACATCAAGCATGGTTTGCTTAGAAACTCGAGTGTAGGCGGGCTTCTCCACCGAGCAAACTTTAACTTCTCGGAAGCTTGACTTCTTTTAAGGCTTTGGCTAAATTATACATTTAAAGATCTTTTTAGCCTTCTTCTCCAAAGCGTGCCATGAACTTTTCTCGAGATCTTGGCTTCCTTTTCCCCTTCTTGGCACCGTAATTTGGAAGAAGTCTGGAGAGTGTTGTGTCCATGTGATATTGCTCTTTGCTCACACAGCGAATCTCTCCTGCTATCTCGATCTTGTTAAATCTTCCAACCTCCTTAGATGGTTCTTGCCACATAAAATTCTTGAGATAAGTGGGCAAAGCGGCGAATAGTGCTTTTTGAACATCTGTCATCTTGGTCATGAGCATTGAGCTCATTTCCTCAACAACAGACTTTTATCGGCACCTCATTCTTTTTACGCGGTTTCACCTCTAGGAAATCGAGAACTTTCACAGTGTTTTACCTTGATTTCATCACTTAACTCAGCCTTGACTCCCTCCAGCTTCTCATTCAGCTTTTCTTCCATGGAGGTCATCTGGGTGGTCAGAGTGTTTTGAATTTGCACCAGCTCTGAAGAGTGACTAAGACTTTCCATCTTTTGAGCTTGATTGGCCAACGTCTCTTCCATCTGAGCAATTTTGATCATCATTGGCTCAACCTTCTCAAGTTTTTCCATCAAGGGAGTGAGATCAATCTCAGGAATCTTCTGCACCTCTGTCTTTGTCGTCGATCATCCTATGCCTCAGCTTTGTCCTGAGCTCCAGTCTCCAACTGAGCCTCAGTCTGTTTATCAGACAATTCAGAGTTAAAGATAGGACTTTCAGTAACTTTGGCATAATTGTTAATAGTGCCAAAAATAGTGCCAAAAGGTACCTGAAGAGTTCTAGCTTCAGTCTGAGGTTGA
Source organism: Stenogyne calaminthoides (assembly GCA_037126765.1). Taxonomy (NCBI): domain Eukaryota; kingdom Viridiplantae; phylum Streptophyta; class Magnoliopsida; order Lamiales; family Lamiaceae; genus Stenogyne; species Stenogyne calaminthoides. The sequence goes on from JBBCBC010000018.1 coordinate 20,432,309, forward strand.
CCAATTTCAGGTTGATCAGCGACAGAAGTCTCCTTTTCCATCTGAGACTGCTTCTCAACATCTCCCTGTTGGTCCCCATCTCCATCTTTAGATTTGTCTCCGCTGCTCGGGGCACCAACTTCAGTTGCTCTCCTTTCAGCCAACTTCTTCTGAACTAGCTCATCAAAATCGGAGTTTTTCATCCTGAGCTTTGTCCTCCTGAACCCTGAGAAGTCGGTCAGGAAGGTTGTCTCCTCATTCCACCAGTCTTCCCCTCTGAATGCAGCAATATCAAGCATCTCGGGAAGAGTCTGATTGAGGATGAATCTGATTGTCATGTCTGAAGAAAACATCTTGCGGTCGGGGTATGGCTTGAGCTCGAGGGTAGCGGTCAAGAATGAACCGTTCCCCTTGCTCCTCCACTCGCCTTCTTCAGCTTCTCCCTTCTTCCATCTTGGGCTCTACGGTTCGGTTGAAACATACGCTAAAGGGATCAAGTAGATCACTTTCGGGAGCTCATCAAGAATATTACGCTCTGAGCCTTAGCGTCATCGAAGTTTGTCGTCGAGGTCCTCGGTTTGCATCGAGAGGGTTACGAGGCACGAGTTGGCATATCCTCGGTTTGAATCTGAGTTAGCTCGTCTGTTTTGTCTGAGCACTGCACATCTTCGAATCGACTCTGGTAGCTCTTGCATGCGAGCACGCACATCTGAGGTAGGTACCTCTGAGGTCTGAGCTCCTTTAAAAATTTCTTGAGAAATTTTATCTGAACTGAGCGATGTCTCGAGCACCTCAGAGAAGACCTGCTCCTCAGTCTGATCCTGTGTCCTCGAGATAACCTGAGCCAACACTTGTAATGGTGAACTTTGAGTGGTTTGGCGCTCCGGTTGAATCTCGTCAGAATCACTTTCATCTTCATCGGTGAGAACCACCAATCTTCTGCGTTTTGGAGCAAGATCCTTTAGTTTCAACATCTTTGCTCCCTGCTCCATCTTTGCCTCCAACAAAACCTTCCCCCTGGTTTGTTGAGTCTCTTTTCGGCCATGGCCCGGTGATTCAACCTTCTTTTCTCTCTTCCCCCTGATGGCCTGCTTCTTTGCAGCAATGGGTTTAAAGAGAATTTTGGATTTAGGGAATGGGGTCGAATTTGCGAAGATATCCTCCTCCTGTCTGCACATCCCCAAAATGTAAGAAATTTTGGTGGCATGGTGGATCTTGCCTTTTATTGAGATCGCCCCGTCAACCTTCTTCAAAATTTTGATCTGCTCACTCACCGTCCCGAATCGAAAATTTCGGCCCGATGAAGTCGATTGGTGGGTGAGGCCTCTATCGCCGCCATCGATCTGAGAGCTTGAGTCTTGATCTGCTCAAAACTCCCCAAAGACTCATGATGCATTTACTCACAATATCCATCAATGATATTGTGGCTTTAAAGTGCCTCTTAAATGTTGCCTCAAACTTAACGAGATTCTCGGCAATCCTATCTAAGTATTCTTCTCTCTACCCACACATATACATCGTAGGATCCTCTCCTCTATCATAGAGCTCAAAAACATCATTGATTTTTTAGGGTTATGTACAAATCCCTTTCAAAATCGGCGTATTTGGATGAATGCTCTAAGTGTGATCTGATGTCGAAGAATGCATACAATCCTCTTCATCTACCTTCAAGTTATAGATGAATTTGATTACCTCTTTTTCGCAAACTCTGGTGCAGTGGGTTTTGCGATTAGTTGGAAATGAGTTTAGCGATCGAATCATATCTTGAGCCTCCTCTTACGGCTTTGAGTTGGTTGTGCTTTTCGGTGAAACAATCAACTTCGTACCACGGCTTGTTGGTTTTGCTAATCTGTCGAACAAGGTTGGAGCCATTTTTGAGATTGATTTGAGAAGTGAAGCTTTAGGGTTTAGGAATTTCTGGGCAAGGGGATTTATTTGCAGAGGATTTGAGAACAAAGGGTTTAATAAAATTTTGGCTTGAAAGGATTCTTAGGGTATATATAGCTTTGAGATCGTGGGGAATCGTGTTGGTTAGGTGAAAAACAACGGTTGAGATTAATCTCCCATTAATCGTATATGAACAAGCGATCTCTCGAAAAAGTAAGCCCGAAAAACATCCTCATTGGTCATTAATGTAGCGAGCATTAAATGGTTGTTGACCTTCTTCGAATTTGAAACAATCCGCCCAAAAACATTCCTCGGTGTTTTGTATTTATTGCGAATGATTTCTGAGCTTCACTTAAGCAATAAATGAGTTGCATGAGTCATTACTTCTTCAGACTAATTTTCCTCTATCAGTCTTCTTTGATCTTGACCTTGATAAACCTCGATTATAATCTTGAAATCTAAAATGGTTACATTTTGCTCTTGAGTACTCACCTTGATAAATATGAGTTTCAGAGACTCGATTCGATTATTTCCATTTTATCCTAAACTTCTTAGTAGAGTCTCGAGAAAACTTCATGCTTACGAAAACCTTCAATTTTTGATTTTTACTCTATACACACAGTTCTAACATCCCTAATTCAACCGAAAGTTCACGGAATCTTGATTCACCAAAAGGTTTAGTCAAGATATCGGCTCTCTGCTTATCAGTATGAATTTTCTCCATCCTTATGTCCTTCTTCTTGACATGATCTCTGATGAAGTGATGTCTGATATCCACATGCTTGCATCTGGTGTGCAATACCGGATTTTGTGAAATAGCAATGGCACTATTATTGTCACAAAATATTGGTACTTCATTGGCTACAACTTTATAATCCCTTAATTGTTGTATGCAGCAAAAGAATCTGAGCCTGACAACTTCTGCGACCATATATTAAACGGTGGTACTTGTTGCTCTTGAGGTCCATTTCTTCGAAAACCAAGATATCAGCTTACTTCCTAGAAATTGACAAGTTCCTGAGGTGGACTTTCTGTCAATTCTGCAACCTCCATAATCAGCATCTGAGTAACCACTTAACTCAAGGTTATCATCAGCTGGATACCATAATCCTCTATTCACTGTGCCTTTAAGATACTTCAGTATCTTTTTGGCAGCCTCCATGTGACTAGCCTTATGATTAGCTTGGTATCTTTTTGCATATCCCAACGACAAATGTTATATCCGGCCTACTTGGCGTGAGATAGAGCAATGATCCAATGATTCCTCTATAATCGGTATGGCTCATTTGATTTGCCTTGAAATCGGGATCCATCTTGTAGTTAGTATTCATGGGAATCTAAGCGTATAGTCTCTCAGTACACCATATTTAGCAATCGGATCTACGGTGTATTTTGCACGGTTGATGAATATTCCTTCCTTTGATTGTTTCACTTGAAGACCTAGAAAAAAATTCATCTCTCCCATCATTAACATCTCAAATTTGCCTTTCATCCGGTGTTGAAAACTTTTCACCACGGTGATGGTTTGGAAATCAAAAATGATGTCATCAACATATATCTCGAAACGGAAAATATCTCCCCATCCTCTATCGTGAACGAGTTCTATCAATATCCCTTTAACAAAACCATGGTCACTAAAAACCGAGAAAAGTATCATACCATGCTCGGGTGCTTGCTTAAGACCATACAAAGCTTTTTCGAGCACAGAAACTTGGTCATTCTGTTTTTAAACCGGAGGTTGTTCCACATAAACCTCTTCTTTAAGCACACCGTTCGAAAATGCACTTTTCACATCCATTTGATGGTATGAACTTCATGTGGGCGGCATATGCAAGAAACAATCGATGGCTTCTAGTCTTTTAACAGTGCAAAGGTTTCATCATAATCCAAGTCTTCTTCTTGGGAATAACCTTGTGCAACTAGCCTTGCCTTGTTTCTTACAATGTTGTTGTTTTCATCTCTTTTATTCTTGAAAACCCACTTGGTTCCAATGACATTGTGCCTTTTCGGTCTATCTACCGGCTCCCATACTTCATTTCTTGAGAATTGATTCATTTCATCTTGCATAGCGATAATCCAATGAGAATCTTGTAGAGCTTCACCAATCTCGATGAGTTCTTTCTCGATAGGAAGCGGCGAGAATAGTGCACTTTCACCATGGAACCTTCTTGTTTTAACACCTTCGGTTAGATCACCCACAATCGACTTGTAGGATGACTATATAACCATTTCCTTCTTGATGTTCTGTTTCAATAGTTTCCTCAACATTTGAAATGTTAGGTTCGATTAAATCGATAAATTCGAGGGAACAACAAAAGCGGGAGAAAGGGAATCATCTTCCTCGGGGACATTCTATTGAAACATTGTCGAGACATTTGTTCCCCTTTGGTTGATAGATTGAATTTTGCCTCATTTGTGACCACATCTTCATTGGCATCACATACACGAGTCTGAAATCGGTGTCTGTTCGGTTGGTCACCTTTGGGTGTTGGTTTTCTGAGTCTCACCATCCATCGATTTCCATTACGAACTTCTTTATCTGATGTCGAGTCACTCCAATCATAGATAGTGGTAGACTTCTTCTTTTCGAGTTCGATTGGATGATTTATCTCTCTGTTTTTTGGCTTAATCTGGTGATCCTCTTGGTGAGTTCATTTGCATCATGTTCTGTTTCTTCCGAACACAAGTAGATTCATCAAAAAACAACATGAGGTGTTTCCTCCACAATAAAGTCCTCTGGTTGTAAACTCTGAAAGCTTTCTTGACTTGAGAATATCCTAAGAATATTCCTTCATCGACTTTACTATCAAATGTTTTCAAACCGATCTTTACCATTATTGTGTATGAAACACTTGCAACCAAACACACAAAAAAAAAAACAAAAGAGGCTTCCTTTCATTCCAAAGCTCATAGGGTGTTTTGCCTTGACTCTTGGTCAGCATGGATCTATTCTGAGAGTAGCATGCAGTGTTGACAGCTTCAGCCCAAAATCTTTTAGGAATATCAGCTTCAGCTATCATTGTCCTTGCGAACTTCTTTTCGGAGTTACGCTCCTTCTTTCAAAGAACACCATTTTTGTTGAGGGGTCCTTGCAGCTGATGTTTCATGTAAAATTCCATTCTCTGCACAATAATCAGATATGATATGATTTATAAACTCAGTTCCTTTGTCAGATCTGATTTTGACCACACTCAAATTTTTCTCATTACTGAGCCTTTTCGATGAATGCAGCGACTTTTATCTGAGTCTCTTTCTTACTGAGTAAGAATATGACCCAAGTATATCTTGAGTAGTCATCAACTACTACCAATGTGTATTTCCTGCCATTAGTGCTCACAGGTGTTATAGGACCAAAGAGATCCATATGCAATAACTGAAGTATTCTTTCAGTAGAAACTTCAACTTTGCTTTTAAATGATGCTTTAACTTGTTTTCTTTTACATGCGATCAAAAATGTGTTCCTTCTTGAACACTTCATTAAAGCAACCCTCTCACAAGAGCTAATCTTGCAAGCTTGTTCAGGGTTTTGAAGTTTAGGTGATTCATTCTTTTATGCCATAACCAACTGGTATCTGTGGAACTTTTAGCAACTAAACATGTATCTTTAGGAGTTGAACTCAATCGACAAAGATACACATTCCCTTTTCTTGTACCAGTCAGTAATACTTTCTGTGATGTATCATCTTTCACAAACAATAAGTTCTTGGAGAACTCAACATTGAAACCCTTATCACAGAATTGGCTAATTGACAGCAAGTTATGCTTCAATCCAGATACATATGAAACACCATGGATATGAAAAAGTCTATTTCCAAAGTTCCATATCCTTGATCTGTCCTTGGAGTTATCTCCAAAAGTGATCTCAATGGGCCTCTTTGTTCAACATAGTCATTGAGCATCTTCTTGAATCTGCCATATGTCTTGAGCATCCAACGTCAAGATACCATATATCGGGGAGCTTTTTCGTCTCTCGCTCATCGATTGCCATGTGATCTTTCATCGACTTAGTGCCCTTGTTTTCCTCCCCGAAAAATAGATCAATTCTTAGGTACCCAATTTATGTAGGGTCCTACGAGGTTAGTTTGTACCTTTTCGAATCCAAATCGCATGACAACTCTAATCACTTTAGAGTGGCTAATTTGTCTTCCATAAACATCAACATATACATCCACTACTCTGGGTGCCTTAGCGGTTTTTTACGTATATGTGTCTTTAGCTTTAGCATGAACATGGGCTTTTGAATTCTTCTTTGGTTTTAGGCCTTACATTCGTGATGCTTAGGCTTTTGTGCGGTGGTCTAAATCTTTGTTGACTTGGGTTGAGATAACCTTTACCCTTAGGCAAGTGAGGTTCGGGTTATGCTGTCTTTGAAATCTGGTCTTTTCGATTATCTTGAGGACTTGGTCTCTTCGATTGAGAATGTCTCTGCTTTGAGTGTTTCTCATCGAGGATTCCTCTGATGGTTCGATGTGGAGCCTTTCGGGTTTGCATTCTTAGCGTGAGGCTTTGAAGTACTTGCTTCGAAACTTTCCATCCCGATTGATTCGAGGTTTTCTAGCCTTCACACCGAGGTTTGGGCTTTCTAACTTTGATCATTCGATTTTTTGAGACCATAGGTCCTTTTCCTTGTCTACAACCTTGGGCATTACTCCGGCTTGAAGTGTAGGTGCCACGGGTTTTACAAAGATAGTCTTCTTGCTACTAGATGCGACATTCGAGATGACCTTGTGAGGTTCCCCCACGGAATGTTTCCCAATCCAGTTTTTATAGTGGCGGATCTCGATAACTCAATTTCATCTATTACATTAGATGCTTTATTCAATAGAGTTAACTTCTTCTATGCACTATCCTCCGCGATTCTGTAGAGTTTTATGCTTCTCGAGAGAGGTCATTGAACTTCGATTAAGATTAGTTTGAATCTCTTGATGGATTTCTCTAGCTTTTTCGATTAGGGACATTATCATCTTCTCTTTCTCTCGAGAGTTGTACTTTCGAACATCCGATTCATCGAGTAGCTCCCATTAATTGAGAAGTGATTTCAATATCCATTTTAGATTTTTCAGATTTTCGGTTCCTTATCTTTTCTTGAGTTCTATTTAGCGATCCTTGCAAAACAACATAGTCCTTCATCCATTCTCAAAAGAATCCATCGGTCAAAATGACTTTTTCGATGGAACTTGAAAACTCTTGTGCTAGTGTAGGAGCAACAATAGAAAAGAAGAGCTTACCTCCTCAATGGCCATCAGACGGATGTCATCACTTTCCTTTGTCTAAGAATATCTCATCCGAAGAGCTAGATCCTCCTCGAGTGTTCTTCTTCTCGCAACCATGGCCTTTTTTGCTAGAGAACTTGATCTCTTTTTAGCTTGTCTTTCTCTTCTCTCCTTAGCACTCAAATCTGGACAATCATACTGGAAGTGACCTTTCTTCTGGCAATTATAGCATATGTTGGCATCATCATCCTGATCATTTTCTTCTTTGGACTTGGAGTCCTTTCTCTTGGATGAAGATCCTTGACTTTTCGGTCTTTTCTTCTTCTCGGTTGATCCGTCCTCGGGTTTCTTCCGGTACTGTGGTTCTGTAATAGTTTTTTGTATTTTCCAAATCTACTATTAAGTCATCCAAACCTCCTTGCCATCGGTGCTAGCTTTTCCTCAAGCTCATCCCGATTTTTGGCATGGGGTTCTCGAACTCTCTAGTTTTTGCGAGTTTTATCTTTGGCTTTTAAAGCCACGTTCTTACTTGATGAAGAATCATCTTTGCTGTCAGCCTTTTTGGTTTTCTTATCAATTACAAATTCATAGGCCTTCAGCTCAGAGAAGACTTGTTGGTAAGGCATTGAACTAATGTTCTTGGTGTTTTCAATCACCACTTTGCATGAATATCCCATTTCTTAGACAAACCTCTAAGAATTTTCAATGCAACTTCTCTCTTGTGAATATTTCTTTCCAAGTGCATTTAGATCATTCATGATGCTTTGTGAATCGACTTCCAATTTGTCTATTGATTCACCATTATCCATTTCAAAACTATCAAACTTTCCAATTGCCACTGAAAGTTTGTTTTCTTTTATATGATCTGTGCCTTGGCACATAACAGCTAATGTATCCCAAATCTCTTTAGCAGTATTACAGTGAGAGATCATTCCCATCACACCATCATCAATTGTCTTTGTATAGTGTGTCTTTTTGCAATGTAGTCTAGATTGACTAACTTTCTCTCCTCGAGTCGGTTGGTCATCGGACTTAGGAAATTCTGCTCTAGGATCAATTCTCTCATCTTCTCGCTCTGGGATTCACCACGATGAACTCGGAATGGTCCTTGAGAGACCACTCTCCACATACGCTCATGTTTGGAATACAGATGAGTCTGCATTCTCAGTCTCCATAGGTCATAGTTCTCCACTGAGAACATGGGAAGTTTTTTAGAAGACATTTTTCTGATCTTTTGAAAAGTAAAAAATTTCAGCAAATAAGATCAGTTCAGATAGACCACAAGTATTTTTGAAAATAAGACTTTGGTCAACACAATGAGTGGTCAAGTTGAACCCTTTGCTCGATACCACTTGTTGGTCCCGGTGTAAACGAGTCTTACACGTGTATGGGGGGGAATACACGTGTTCAGTGTTTTTAAAACTTTTTCTTACTGAGGTCAGCTTGGGTCAGATAATCCTGAAGATTAGGTTATGAGAAGCACAGATCGCTCTGAGTCAAAGTCTACTGAGACAGTGATCCTGAGCTGCTTTCAGATACCTCAGATAATCCCATTTGAGTCCTCGAGTGTCGAGAGATCTGAGTTGCTTGGATCGGGATAACTAACTTCTTGAATCCTCGAAGAGAGTTCGGTTTGATAACTATATGTTCTAGCTACTCGATTAAATCTTGGAATGGTTGGCCCTTAGATTATACTCGTTTTAAGCTTTTGAAAACCTTCCCTTAATTGAAATAGTGATTAGGCTATGATTCACTTATGCAACTTCAGTGGATTGATTCCAACTGAATATCAGTGAAAAGTATGCTTTCAAAACAAGTTAATGCAACGATTAAAATCACGGATAAGGAAAGCGATAAAGAACACAACAATTATAGTGGTTCGAGAGACTCAAGCTCCTCGTCCACTCTCACGACTCTTGAGAGAAATTCACTATCAACCGAGGCTTTACGACTACCTCGTGGTTTACTTACTCAACTTCGTACTGAGTTTTTACGACTACTCGCGTGGTTTACTTACTCAACCCGACCTTGAGTTTTACATTACCTCCGTGGTTTACTTACTCAATCACACAAGCTTTTGGACTACCTTACAGCAGCTTACTAACTTTTCCTCTAGAGTTTTTTCGACTACTCCGCCGTAGTTTACAAACTCTTTACAACTCTTCTCACCAACAAACACACTCCAACTACCTTCTCAAGGGTTTTAGGGTTTCTCGGTTGGTTTCCAACTAGGATGAGATATCCTTTACAATGAAGCACAATGCAAATGGTTAGGATATCTCGACTAAGCTTTGGATAAATCTTATCAAGCTAGGCTTAGTATAGTGAGCTCTCTTCAATATCGAAGCACTTGGGAAATTCTAAGTTTTTTGAGTGCTTTAACTTTTGCAAGAATAAGTTTGAGCTCTTGAGTTTATGTATAAATTTCCCGTAACCTTTCAATGTAGAGGGTCACCCGGTATTTATAGGCATACACCAAGGTCACTTTTTGAAAACTATCTGTTGGAGAGATAACTTCGTGAGTTCCCTCTTGTGGTGTGTGAAACGACTATATTTAGGGTTTGAAACTCCCTAATATGTTTTAGGTAATAGCTTTTCATGTAGCCGATCTTCACTTTTTGCAGTCTGGAACTTTTGTACATCTGACATCTTTTTTCGTGACACATCATTTGTCGATTGTCGATGAAGTACAATGTCGTCTTCTTCTTTTTGACTTTTGTCTCCGGTTAAAGGTAGACACCTTCAACTCTTTTTTGGTTACAAACTCGATTTTGATATAACCTTAACAACACTTGACTTAGTTCCTTTTTGTGCGCATTTGAATGTCTTGGCAATATCTAACTTCTTAAGGAATCGCGATCTTCTCCGATGTGCATCCTTTAGATAGATATTATCGATTGCCTCGGAACACTTTCGAGTTCATCTTGAGCATTCGGTATATTCTTTGAGTCTTGATAATTCTTGTGCCTTGATGCTTTTGATCTTGATTCTTGGTCTTACGTCTTACGTGTCTTGAGTCTTACGAGTCTTGAGTCTTGGTCTTGAATCTTTGTAGTTTATATTGGTGATGTCTTTGAGTCTTCGTCTTTGAGTCTTGATTTACTCGATATCATCTTGAGTCTTGATATCTCGGTTTCATCCTCGAAACTTGGATATTTCGAAAACATCTTGAGTTCTCCAGTCTTGAACTTATCCTAAACTATATCTGGCGACTATACATTTTGCGATAACATCCTGATTACTCTAAAACTGAATCCTGACTCAACTATCAAGATCATTCTGAACATGTCATACTTAGGGGTTTTGGGATCTTAATCAAAATCATATATCTTTATTAAATTCATCTCCCAACACAATTATATATTCGTTGTTGGTGAACTGTTTAATTCCGCTGTGCATGTATTACGTGTTTACGTGCCTCTAAATTCCAACAGTAAACACGTAATACATGTGCAACGGAAGTAAATAGTTCACCAACAACGAACATATAATTGCATAATTACATACGTGTAAACATAAAGAGAAACCTTATAGTAAATCGTACGCATATTTCTCTACTATGGTATCCATGTAATCCCCAATCACGGACTTGCACGGATTTCCCAGTGTCGAATCCCGAGATGAATTTGCTAGAAAAATTCTAAATCTTATGAAGAGAATAATGAATTAACGTTTTTTACGAATTCCCAAGAGCTTATATATATAAGGAAAGGCTCAGCTTAAATGTTAAGCTAACCTGATTAGGAAATAAAATCCTTAATCTTATAAAATAAATCTCCCAGATTTATTTCCCAAATATAAAATCTCTACGGATATAATTCACATGTATATCAAATCTCTACGGATATGATTCCATATATATTAAATCCTATAATAATATTCCATATATTATTATTAGGAATCCTATTTAATTAAATCCAATTTAATTAAATATTAATAATAATTAATTCTAAATTAATCTATTATTAATTAATTCTCCATAAATTTTAATCAACTAACTATAATCCGTAAAAGAGAACTACTTGTTGTGTGACTCATAGGTCCTCATATATCGAGCGATTAGTTAAACTAACGGTCTTAATTGAACCCTAGACAATAAATCAAACATTCTCAATATATGAGGTACGTTGCGAGAAAAGTGCAACTACCTGTAACTGAAACATGGGTTATTACGATTTCCCCCTTTCATTCACGAATACTCGATTAAGTCTTGAACATGATGAAGTGTCTATTCAAATAACTTAATTATATTATCTCTAATCACTAATTGATCATGTATGTCACACTTAGCCACATAGTCTAAGTTGATGTGCATCGACCGATGACTTTTATCCAATTATGATGAGAAGATGAGTATTCTCTCTAAATCCATATTGAGGAATGAATCATATTCTTGGCTCAGCTACCACGCACATGCACTTCGTGACAAACCCAATCCAAGCCATATCTACCCATGGACGGGTGCAAGCGTCGGTCAAGGTCAAAGTTCATCACTCCACACATGTCGTGCGTATTGACCTAAGTCAAAGGAGTATCGCATTGCTCCCACTAACCGCGAGACTCGTAGACACATATAGTGAAAATACATCAAATAGTTTCTAGGATGGGTATACCAATACCCTCTAAGGTATTTGTGCATCCATCATGAGATACCTAGTATATCATAGTAAGTGAGATCTTACCACACTCTCTAAGAGTATGATGCAGATCACACATCAATCTCCATTGCATCATCAATATCTCATTCTTATTGATCCTTGATCGGGGTTATATGTCACGAACACCCTCATTTAACCCCATTTAATATGAATATAATCACAACTTTGTCTATAAACCTACTATAAAAAATATTTCCGAATATTATAACCTCCACGCCATCTCACACTCAAAATAACCTGTTGGGCGTACCGTGACTTATTTTGCTTCTGTTATTTTATATTTTATCATTTTGGGATATTTACTATGTTGGGTTATAAATTCTAGTACATACTAGTGTGTTGCCTGATTTATTGGTGTTTGTTATAACCCAACAGAAGCAAAATGATAAAATATAAAATAACATAAGCAAAATAAGTCACGGTACGCCCAACAGGTCGTCATCTATGTACACAGCCATTCAAAACCTATTGAACAGCTCGTCCAGTAAGGCCAGCTCATCACATCTCATCTGAATTACCTACAATGCATAAACTATGTGAGACATATAAATCTCAGCAAGTAGAAATTATGCATGATGCTGTGAACCTTTGAAAATTCTTCCAATACACTCTCTTTTGATATCATCAATTTATTTATGAAATACTCGCAGGGCCCCAGACTCACTGTTATACACCGACATAACTCAATCAATATATATATCAATAATCAAGTGGCCACATAAGTATGATCCCGACGTGGGGCTCCATCCTCCTGTGGCCCATCGAGGGTCCCCCCCACCCCCCATTGCGCCCCTCATGTCCACCAAAAAGTCATCCCCCACGCCGACCCATAATGGTGCAATCCAGAGATCTACCCTCCAGCGGCCTAGCGAGATCCATCACCAAACTTGATCCCCTATCCGCTCAAGAAGTCCCCCCACGGAAGCACCCACATAATCATATAAGACGGTGGCCTACGCTGGGTAGCCGCCAGGCTTATCCTGGTTACCGCCGCTCCCAGATCGCCCCTTCCGCGTGATCAAAAGACGGTGACCTACGCTGGCCAGCCGCCAGGCTTATCCTGGTTACCGCCGCTCTCAGGTCGCCCCTTCCGCCCTCGGTGTATAATCAGTGGCCAAACACATCATTTGATAAAAATAACTTTCATATTAATGCATGACATACATGATGCAATGCAATGCCACACATATTAACTCACAACTCACACACCCAATTCACATAAAATCTTGAGCTCACAAGCTCCTTTCAGGATAATCACTGAATATCAATCAAAGCTCAAAATTCACGTAATATCCACGTATCATCAATTAAACACATTTAATTCACAAATAAATCACATAATATTATATTTATGCATTGTAATTGCAAATGAATTTCTACTTACCTCGAATCAGAAAAGCATCATTAACTCAGAACTCTTGAAACACATGGATAGTGTCGCTCAACATATTTTATTCTAGTGCCTCTAAAGAAAGTTCATCCCCATACTAATTACTGGAATTTAACAAACAAATTGATATGATTAGAATAAAGTGATACTTATTTGACAAATGAATCTTCTTAAAGGAATAGGGATTTACATTCTAATAATTCTTCTGTCTGGTTCTCATATATATTCCAAATTAACAGTAAACACATATGAATTATAGTTACAATGAAATATTCAAAACAAAACTCAGTCGACCAAATTTACCAATTCCTTCAAATAATTATTATGAATAAGACGGTAAACCAATAATTTAACTTTTTAATAGTTACAATAATTAATTTAAAACTACATCAATTTCATTCTAAATTAAATAATAATCGAACATATTGATTAACTTCTCAACTGTTATTTTTCTTGATTAATAGAAATAATTTTAATCTTAAAACTTGGTGATTAGCTGTAAACGATTATTGGCTCCTGCGTTCTTTCCTAAGGCAATTAGCTAAGTGAATTTCTTTGTTATCCTTTTCCACTCTCTTGATATAAGGCGCATAGGAAACCGTAACCACCGCCTTACTTCCTTAACTATTAAGTTGTTTGTTATTATTATTATTATAATTATTATTATTATTATTATTATTAATATTTAATGTTAATAATATTAGAGTTGTATACCGCCATACACGTAAATGGTGGTTATTCCCAACTACAATTCAATTTGGGAATAATATGTGCATCTAATCCCCAGAAAGTTACACGTGTATGTATATATATGAAATCAAATGTCCATTTTTATAGCTTTTTTCTTTTTTTTACTATGATAATTACTATTATTATTTAATTTCTTAATGTAATTGATCATACATGTACTCAAACACAACATATATATGCATGTCAACTTTTATAAATGGGAACAGATTGTCATCTTCTCCTTTTCCATATTTTTTTTAATGCTTATATTTTTATTTCCTTAAGCACAATTCAATTAATAATACTACTTTTATCTATATTTTTTTTTTCTAAATTATTCACATGATTCAATCCAATCTACTAAAGTACAAAAAAATTCAAATAGAGTTCCTCATGGCTAAGTCATCGAAAACATAACAACAATTCAATATCTAACAGTAAAATAATTTAAAATCACAAGTAATACACAAATAATATGAAGTTGCACATCTATTACTAATAATAAAGAGGCCTAACTTCAAAATGGGCCAGTTACCCTCAAGTTCCCGGTGTCCCAAAGCAGGTGCTGGACAAAGCCCAAAAAACAATGTAAATCCACGTTGCGGCACTTATTGACAGCTGCCTTTCTTTCTCTTTTTCTTATTTTGTCGTGTCATTCCACAGCGTCCGAATTCCGTCTTCCATGCCAAGCAGCTCCTCCCACGCACGCGTCGTTTCCCCATCATTTGAAACCGAGATGTTCTCATGCTGGTAAGTATACGTGGCGCCCTGCCGCCTTATTTTGCCCTCCTCATTTATCGTCTTCTGCACAGTTCGTTTTTTTCCCATTTCTCGTTGTGCTCTGTTTTTTCGAATCCCCTCCATCCCGACTTCTGCTGAATCAACTGCGGTGTTGATATCTTCATCGTGCCCGTCTGGTACGTTACCTCCACTTCTCTAATATGTTTGTGTGTATACTCATTTGTTGATTTGGGGCTGTATATAGACGATGATGTTTGAAACTGTTGGGCAAATTTTGGAGATTGTTTGGAGGTAGTTCAATATTGTGTTCATCAGGTGTTTGATGAAATGTCTACAAGAACTTTTATAGTGAGATATCTATTGGGGTTTATTCAATTTCTTGTAATAACCCTAACATGTTCACACACATTCTCACTATTTCTAATTACTAAGACTATTGTGAATTTATGTTATTTGATTGGTGTTTCATAGTTCTAGAAAGTTGAGAAATTGAATTACCTATAGATTTTAATTGACTCTGTACTTTTAAACTTGGTTTCATATTTAAATACAGATTTTCATTTTGAGAGGCTCACTACCCAATTTTGTCTAATGCATTGAATGACCACATTGAATAGAAGAAGATTAGTGGAGCTCCCTAAATAACTTACCCGAAATATGTTAATATTGAATTAAAGTTGATACGAAGGATTATTATCCCTGCATATTCTACAGATTAGGAGCCCAAGTTATTTTTTATTTCTTCATTTATGAAAGAATACATTCTTAGTGAAATTGTGAAGCACTTTATCTCAGCGTTTGATTTCCATTACAATTTCTTCTTTGACATGATTCTTTCTTCTATGAATTATTCAAATAATGTCTGAATCCTTTAAGTTCATTTAGGGCTTTAGGGCTGGGGGTAAATTAGGGGAAGAGTAATTTAGTTTTGATTGTTTATGATTTCCTTTCATTTTGATTGTTGTAATTATAGAGATCATCTTCAACACTTAGGCTTCTTCTAATTGGGTCTTTGTCTAGATAGGGTTCATAAGCAATTTGGAACAAAAATAGTACTTACACTGGATTTTAACAAAGCCTTATATTTTACGATAAAAAATATCAAGTTACCAACGAAATATGATATTTAGGAAGATCCTTTGACTGTTGAATTCTGCTTAAAAGTCCTTATCAAAATCAGTCAAAAAAAGGGTATGTCATGTTTGATCAGTATTGACTTAAGAATATACAAGCATTAGAGAATTAATTCTTCATATCTGCATTGTGATTATGCCTGTGTTGACTCTATATATTCTTGAATTTCATTTAGCTTTAAACAAAACCCCGGTTAGTTTTGAAACCAAGAACATTGTATTTTGTGTTCAATATTTTTGATGTTTAAAAGTTCCATCCTCTCCTCACTTTCTTTCCAATAACTCAACTCAAACTGCTTCCAACAAATCTTGCGGAACATCATCAATGCTCGGCTGTTAAAAAACCTCAGACACATGCCACACAAAGCTGAGCTGCCGAAAATGGGCAAGTTTTTTGTTCCTTTTCAGGTCACTTTTCCCTGTCGTTAGATGCCTACATGCCACAGTAAGCACGTCTCATTTTTGCAGAATATAAATATGTGTGCAACACTTGCTTACAACTGATGTATCTATCAACAAACCTTGTAATTACTTTTTGGCTGTTGTATTACTGATCCATTTTGGAACGTTAGGTTGATGATTATAATGATTGTAGTTCTGTTTTTCCATTGTGAACAAAAGAATCCTTAGATGCATTTGTACACTTATGTTGCAGAGAGATGTTTCTCAACACATACCACACTTTTTAATACTACTGTTTATACAACTAAATTACACAAAAAACTGGGTCAACACCTCAAGAATTCTTGAGGTGTTGCCCATACTAGTATTGTATAAACTATGTTGATAAAAAAGAATAGTGAAATGCTCGGGTCTCACATTATATGAGAATCATGCTTAAGTCATCTGAGTTCTCACAACCACAATGACATCAATGACTCATGGGAACACTTGTATGAATAAATGCAAATAATCAAACATAATATTCAAACAAGTGTATTGTCATACATTAATATTAAGTGAACTATAATATTAAATTAAATTGAATATCATCGAGTATTATGTCCTTACAATAGATTGTCACTAAGACACCAACACTATCACTTAACCCATATTACTGTAATATGGCTCCCGGTTATTATTTTTCGTGTTTAAGATTATTTAGTCCATTAATTAATTCAAGCCACTGAAAAGCTTTATATTAGTTAATATCTTTTTACTTGGAGTAAAAACAACTCAACATAATTATCCATACCGGAAACTAATTCCACTTGCAAGATTTGGTATGATAAAACTTCTGAGCCCACCAAGGGGACAAATCACGCAAGAATCTTCCCAGCATAAGTCAAAGCAATAATCATTAATCACACACAATCCTTATTAAGTGACAGAGATTAAGAAATCAACAACCACTGAGGTCTAATTCTTCTATATTCAGTACAGAAGAATTTATCCTCCTCTAGGTCCTATTCAGAGCATCATAATGCACTAGTATAATCTCTTGGTCAAGACAAGTCAATTTGAGTCTTACACTTCAACCTTTCACGATGGATTGTTCGTTTCCATCTGGGTTGTGAATTTGTACTTGTTTACAAGAAATTGTTAACGTGATCTTCTGTGATCTAGTATCACCACATTAACTACAGTGTAACACGTACTTATTTATGGAATAGTTATGTAGTAAATAAATATAACATTCAATCATGTTTAAAGCAACAGTGATATATAATTTAATTTCAGTAAATTAGACAGAAATTCAGTTTGGTTATACAAAGTAAAAACATACTTTCCAATATAACCCCAACAATCTTCCACTTATACTCAAAGTTTGCTTTTAAATATACTACATCACGTCTCGTGTTCTACGTGACATCTAATGTCACCTACACGAACCTAATAACATTTCTCCCACTTATACTCAAAGCAGATTGGCAACGCTCTTGACACCCATTCCTTCTGCATGTCTCTCGAATGTATTATGAAGCAGACCCTTTGTGAATGGATCTGCTAGGTTGTCCTCTAATGCGATCTTTGCCACTTCTATGTCTCCTCGCTTAACGATTTCTCGTATAAGATGGTATTTTCTTTGGATAGATGGATTCCATGTCTGAAAGGTACAAACCCTTTCTTGGAATCCTGCATACTGAAACACTTCAAAACTATATCTATGTATGAAGCTTGCGATAAGCCTATCATCCTTTTCTTGCGATCTCGAGTGGTCTTGATCCAAAGGATGTGTCCGGCTTCCCCTAAGTCTTTCATATCAAATTATTTTGATAGCCATACCCTTACGTCTGACAAAACCTTTACATCGTTTCCGATATGTAGAATATTGTCTATGTATAGTACTAAGAATACCAAGGCAGTTCCATCACACTTACTATACACACAACTCTCGAACTCATTTTGATCAAACCCATAAGATTTAATTACCTGATCAAAACATTGGTTCTAAGGGCGAGATGCTTACTTTAGTCCGTAAATGGACTTCTTGAGCTTGCAAACAAGGTGCTCTTGGCCTGTCCCAATAAAACCTTCTGGCTATTGCATATAGATTTCCTCATCAAGACATTCATTCAGGAAAGCTGTCTTGACATCCATTTGCGAGATCTCAAAATCTTGATGTGGAGCTATTGCCAAGAGAATACAGATGGACTTAAGCATAGCTATAGCTGAAAAGGTTTCCTCATAATCGATACCCTATTTCTGAGTATATCCCTTTGCCACTAACCTAACTTTAAAGGTTTCAACCTTCCCTTCCGGTCCTCTTTTCCTCTTGTAGACCCAATTGCATCCAATGGGTTTCACCCTATTGGGTGGTTCAACTAGCTCCCATACTCGATTATGATCCATTGAACCCATCCCGGCTTCCATTGCAGTTTGCCAGGATTCTGCATCCTTGTCTTGGACCGCCTCTTTGTAGGACCATGGGTCTGATTCACTATCCCCGGGGACTAAATTCGAAGATTCTCCTATCCCCATTAATCTCTCAGGTTGTCGGACAACCCTCCCAATACGATGAGGTTCCAGTTGTGTCGGTGTGACACATGGTATGTCAACTTGTACAACTGATATTGGAGTTTGCTCTCTTAATTCGTCTAAGGTAATCTCACTTTAAGGCTTTCTATTGTGCATATAGTCTTCCTCCAAAAATCTAAAGTGTGTACTAATTAGAACCTTTTTATCTTTGGGACCATAGAACATGCACCTTTTGTTCCCATGGGATACCCTATAAACAACCTTAACTCTAAACGTGCATCCAACTTACCGGCTTCCTTGTCTAGCACGTATGCCTGACTCCCCTAGATTCTCAAGTGTCTCAGACTGGGCTTGCGCCCGATCCACAATTCTCTCGGGGTTTTAGGAATCGATTTGGATGACACTAAGTTCAGAATATAAGTCGTTGTTTCCAAGTCATGACCCTAAAACGACTTGGGTAGATCTGAATAACTCATATTTGACCTGACCATATCTAAAAGTGTTATGTTTCTTCGTTCTACTATCCCATTTTGTTGAGGGTTTTCGGGTGCAGTCAACTGGGATACGATTCCCTCGTCTGACAGGTAGTTCAAAAACTCATCGCTGAGGTATTCGCCTCCACGATCAGATCATAGAAACTTGATACTCTTTTCCCTGTGTGCTCAGCTTCGGCTTTGAACTCCTTGAATTTATCAAAGTTTTCCGATTTATGCTTCATAAGGAAAATGTATTCGAATCTTGAGTAATCATCGATAAAAGTTACGAAATACTCATAGCCACCTCTAGCTTTGGTTGACATTGGACCACACACGTCAGTGCGAATGATTTCTAACACTTCTGTGGCTCTATTCCCCTTAGCTCTAGATTCCCTCTTGGTCATTTTACCCTCTAAACATGATTCGCAAGTTGTAAATGGTTCTGGCTGTAGGTCCTCCAGTGAACCATCTTGCACCAACCTTTGAATCCTATTCAGATTTGTATGACCTAATCTGAGCTGCCAAGGAAGTGTTTCGTTCATGTTTTCTGAATGTTTCCTTTTATTTCTCGAAACAGTCGATATATTATATAGCAATGGTGCAGATGTCGGAAATCGGTAGGCGGGCAGTCCCATTTTTTTTTATTTTTTTTAAATTGCAAAATAAATTAACATAAATCCACCTAAATCCGCCTAGGCGGCCGCCTAAATCTGCCTAGGTCAGCTTAGGCACCGCCTAGCAGCCAAAACGAATTTTCTCGCCGATTTTGACAAAATCGAGGCGGCCGGCGGCCGCCTAGCGCCTAGGCCGAGTTCTGCAACCATGATTATAAGATTCATTATGTGAGTGGTGTGCACAATCAATAGTACAAAGATTGTTCCACAAAGTTCCATGACAGATAAACACATCGTTACGAAAAACATTAACTTGCTTATTAAAATGAAGAGAACATCAGAAAATAATATAGAAACAGAAATAAGGTTTTTCCGAAAAACAGGAACATAAAGAACATCTCTCAAAACTAAAATATTATCTTCAAAAGATAGGTTCACTTCTCCCACTGCTTCAGCTGTCACTCTCGTATCATCGCCCAGTGTGATGAGGATCTCACTCCCACTAAGTTGTAGGGTCATCTTGAACTCCTGTAACGTGAAATAAACATGATCAGTGGATCCCATATCAACTATCCACGAATGGGGAGCATACGCCGCTAAAAAAGTTTCAACAACTAGTGCATAAGAATTACCTTTCTTTCTGGCCCTCTTGGGCTTGGAACAAACAAACCTCCAATGTCATTTTTCATCGCAGTTGAAGCAATTCCCCTTGGGATCTTTCTTGACACCTCCAACATCTTTCACCTTATCCTTACCCTTGGTAATACTCGAGTTCACTTGCTTCTGACTTTTAGCCTTTTTCTTCTTTTTACCATTCTTTGGCCTAGAAGAAGAGGATGGACCACTTGCCATCAAAGCTTGAGTTCGGTGCCCCATTAACGTCTCTGCCGAGACCAAAGCTTGCAACAGGTCAGCTAGCGTGAACTTCTGATTATTCATCTGGTAGTTCAACTGAAAATGCTCAAAACTTTTGGGCAGAGAGTGGAGTACTAAATCGATCTGGGTCTCCAGATCGTAATCTGCACCGAGAACCTCAAGTTTTTTCAGATGAGCCATCATCTTGAGAACGTGCTCCCTCACGGGCGTGCCCTCCACCATTTTCTGTGATAACATTTCTTGCATGGTGATCTGACGAGCCGTGTGGTTCTGATGTTGAAACATCGTCTTAAGACTTTGCATAATTTCCGCAGCAGTTGCAAATTCTTGGTGTTGGTGTTGTAACACATCCGACATTGATGCCACGATCCAGTCATTATACTTCTTCTTATCCGCTTTTGTCGACTCTTCAGTTAGCTCATCAGGTTTTGGTGTGTCAAGAACCCACTTGTGCTTTTGTGCAGTCAGGACAATCATAAGTTTTCATTTTCAATCAACATAATTTTCACTAGATAGTTGATGATCTTTAAGTACAGCATATAATGGATTAAAAAGGTTACGACATGCTGAACTGAAATAAATAACAATTGTATAAGCACAAAATATCACATAATTTTGATCACATTATTCATATTAAATCTCAAAACAATATAAATATGTATCAGTCGACATCTGAAAATAGTTTAAATAGGTCACGGGGGTGAACAGTCTATTTAAACACATTAAGGCAGGTTACAAATAAGAACAGTTACAAACCTTTAATACAAAATTAATAGCCGGATCCCACTTGACCTTATAAAAATTGACAGGCACCCCGTGGAGTGCGTTAATATCAATTTTTATACCTAAGTAATAACCATGATTAAATACAGGATTACTAGTTTATTTTTAGCAAGCCACTAGTGGGGAGGGTCAATACTGCCACTTAGTAATAATACACAATCATCATTTTGGGAATTTATTCATGTGAAATCTATCTTTTGGCCTTTCCGAGGGGGAAATTTCTCCAAAAGAATTCATAAATAAATAAATCATGGAGGTCAAAATTGACTTAATTTTATTATTCCGAATAAGATTTTCAATTAATAAAACATACTCAATAATTTTCGAAAGCGAGATTTTCTTTAGACAATTCAAATAGCATGCAAAAACACATTAACAAATAATTATGTATGAAATTAAAACCAAGCAACAAGACAAAATAAATCAAGTTGGACACATATATCCAACTGTCATGGTTTAAATTTCAAGTCTCGATCTTGAGAAATCGTCTTCTTTGTTGCCTTCATTGTTCGTCTCGCAAGGTTCCCACTCGTCCACAACAATTCTTAAAAAAAAACTCCTCCGTCTTAGGTTGGGACGACGTCTAGCAGCTTACGCCTAAGCCCGAAGGTTCCGGGCGAAGGCTGCTCGTCGCTCGGAGAAATACCGAGCAAGGTGGCCAAGAGGCCGAGGGGTTGCACCCCAGCGTGCACGCGCCGGCACACGCCTACGCCCCGCCTGCTTGTCATGCATGGCCGTCGGCCCATGTTGCTCGGTGCCTTGCGTCGCAGCATGGGCTCGACCTCGCCCACCCTCACCCGAGCCGCCCCTAGCCCACATCCCCGATGTTATCTGGACGCTTGCATACATGCGTCCCAACATGTGTACGTACAGGCTCTTTGTTGGTCCCGGGGTAAACGAGTCTCACATGTGTATGGGGGGGAATACACGTGTATAGTGATTTTTAAACTTTTCAGTAAGCACTATAATCAGTGAGTAAGGATGTCCTGAAGATCAGTCCTGAGAAGCACAAAATGCCCCGAGTCAAAGTCTACTGAGAAAAAAACACTGAGCAGCTTTCAGAGACATCAAATTAGCTCAACTGATTCTGAGTTTTTAAAACAGAGTCCAAATAAGCTTGGAGTAGATAATGATCTTTTTGACTAATCAGGAGAGTTTGACAACTATCTATACTAGCTTATCTAGATTGCGGAATGTGTAGGCCCTAAGTTTATACTCGTTTTACCTTGCTGAAAATCTTGTTTTCTCAGTGAAATAGTGGTTAAGGCTGTGATCAACTTAATGCACTTTCAGTGGATTGATTCCAACTGAATATCAGAAAATTGAGTATGCTTTCAGTGAAAATATGCAACAGGATAAAATTGAAAACAGAAAGCAAACAACACAACAATTTATAGTGGTTCAGAGACTCAAGCTCCTACATCCACTCACTCTGAAACTCAGAGAAATTCCTTAACCCACTACTACTACTACCTTAAGCTTTCAGACTGAACTTAGCAGCTTACTAACTTTCCACTACGAGTTTTCAGGCTGAACTACTGCAGTTTACTAACTCAACACACACAAGCTTTCAGACTGAACACAAGCAGCTTACTAACTTCTTCTCTAGAGCTTTCAGGCTGAACACAATCAGCTTACTAACTCTTTACAACTCTCACTTCTCAAATAACTACACACTCAAACTACCTAATAGAAGGGTTTGGGTTTTGGTTGGTTTCAACTAAGGTGAGATATCCTTTTACAATCAAACACAAGTAAAAGGCTAGGATATCTCTAACTAAGCTTTGAATATTCATGAATCTAGGCTTGGTAAATGAGCTCTCTTCTAAGATGAAACACTTGGAAAATTCTAAGGGTTTCGAGTGCTTCACAATGTAAACTTTGAATACGAATGAGCTCTGGAGTTGCTTTGATTTCACGTAACCTTGGTTGTGAACAAGGCCTTGATATTTATAGACAACTCTCTAAGAGTCCACTCTGGAAAACTATCCGTTGGAGAGACAACTTCAAGGGTTTTGATGAACGGCTATATTAGGGTTTGAACGCACCCTTGCATGTTTTAGGTAATATGCAGCCACGTAGCCAATCACCAACTTCTGTGAACTGGAAGATATTAGTCATGACATTTCTTAAGAGATGTCGCTTTCAGTGTCAGTAAAGTACTCTATCGTCGCCTCCTCATTGGTCAAAGTCTTCCTTTGAACAGAGACAAACAAAACGGCTCTATTTAGGTCAACCACACTGATCTGATATGTTCCTTAATATCCACGAATGTATAACATTTTCTTTGTTTGTACTAAGAATGAACAAAACATTATTCAAATAGAAATAGCTTGTTCAGGGTCTTTTGAATCAGTACAAAACAATCTTCAGGATCTTTGGTCTTCAGGATTTTTCAGTCTTCAAGATCTTCAATCTTTAGGGTCTTCGGTCTTCAGGATTCTTCTGAGTTCCTCAGGAACTACTGAGTCATTCAGGCAAAATCTTAACAAACCTATTTATCTCTGATCTATGTATCTGCTGACTATACAGAGTACAGATAATCCAGAGTCTTAGTATCTATTGAAACCTGATCCTATACTACCAAGATGTCCTGATACATGTCATACTCAGGGGTTTTGGGATCGAATCAAAATCTTTATTAAATTCATCTCCCAACACTTTTAATTCTTCGCCTTTCGTCTTCGTCTTCGATCCGGTTATAATTTATTACAAAAATAAATAAAACTTATGATCTAGACTAGTCGATTACATTCAATGAAACAAATAGCCTCATCTTCAGTGTGTTGACTTTCCTTCAGTGGAGAACTATCATCCTGAGTTTCACCAGCCTGAGTGTTACCATCCTGAGTTTCTTCTTGCTCTAAGTCAGTTTCACTCCATTCATAGTAGGTGATTCACTTCTTCTTTTCAGGCTCAGATGATGGTTTTGTATTTTTCTTTAGGCTAAGTCTAGTGATCCTCTTTGTCAAGTCTCCTGACTCATGTTCATGTTTCTTATGAACACAAGTAGATTCATCGAAAACAACATGAGGTGTTTTTTCCATAATAAGGGTCCTACCGTTGTAAACTCTACAGGCTTTACTAATTTCAGAATATCCCTTCATCAACTTTGCTATCAAAAGTTTTCAACTGATCTTTACCATTATTTTGTATGAAACACTTACAACCAAACACACGAAAGAAAGACACAAGAGGTTTCCTTTCATTCCATAGTTCGTGTAGGTCCCGAACGGGTTTTCGTGAGGGCAGAAGTCTAGAGGAGAGGAGTGAATAAACTTCTGAAACTTTTTGCGTGAATCAGGTGTGATAAGCAGATAAGCCTGATTAGAGTACAAGTGATTGGTTTGGACTGATATCCAACTTACTGAATGCCTGAAGGTAGATCAGTTTGGTGTCTATCAGTTTAACTGATGTGCGGAAGCTAAGTTCTAACCCGTGTGAAAAATCAGTTTAACTCAAATCAGATTCTGAGTGTCTGTTTTAGACCAAATGACAAAAGTGTCAAGCTGATCAGATCAACTGCTTGGTGCAAGTCTGATCCAGATTCAGAATATGCATGGAAGATAAATCAAGTAGTGTGCAAGAGTGTAAGGCAGATAAATCACACAAGATTTATAGTGGTTCGGACAACTAGTCCTACGTCCACTCTTCCCTATCAGCAGGGGCACTCACTTAACCAAACTGGACTTAGTTTAATGTGTTAGTCTAACACAATACAACAAATGTTTCAAGAGTTCTCACTCAACAATCCCAAAAATCAAAAACTAGAAACCCTAGTCTGAAATCTTGCTTAACAAATTTAACCTAACTTTGTGGGTTTTGGTATAAGATTTGTATATTCCAACTGGAATTCTATCCTAGTATATGAGTAGCCTAAAGCTAAAGGATAAGAATTCAAAGCTAAGAACTATGGGATGAACACTTAGAAAATTAATCTTCGTTTGAGTGTTCGAGCTTTGAGCTTGATGATAATTTCTGTAACCTTACTATGAAGTTTTGATCCCATATATATAGGTACGAAATCGAACTAGCCGTTGGAGAGAAATTCGAATTTCGGTCTATCTAAGGTAGGTTTTTAGACCCGATTTGATGTGCACAAAGGTGGCATGGCCGAAAGCATGTAAGCTTGTCCTTTCTTGTCGTTTGACTCTGAAGCACCTCGTCCTGCAATGTCAGCTCCGTACATACGTGTCTTGCTCTCATTGGTTATCAAGTACACTTATTCAGTGTTTGATTTACCACTTAGGTTGACATTCTTCATGTCTGATGAACATGTATGTCTTGGTGATCTTCTTGTGGTCACCTGATTTGAGCTTACCTGATCAGTCCAGGCTGATCATTCTACCAGATTGAGTCTTCTGACGCAGGTTGTCTTAGCGCAACTTCCAGACACTTCTTCACTCTTTCTGATGTAGGTCTTCTGGTCTTCTCGCCTAGTGATCTTCTGATCTTCTTATCTTCTGTTCTTCTGATCTTGTGATCTTCTGATCTTGACTAAACCTATACATATTGAGTTCCCCCTCAATATGTGACCTATCTGTTACATTAGTTGTCTATACATCTTAGCTGGTCATCCTAATCTGATATCTAATTCATCAGTCAGCTAACAGGTCTGACTGATCCTATTACAATCTATTTTGGAACTTCCATCAAAACTACAAATTTTCCAACAGTTCGTATGGTGTTTTTCCTTGATTCTTTGTCAGCATGGATCTGTTCCGAGAATAGCATGCAGTGTTGACTGCTTCAGCCCAAAATCTCTTAGGAATGTCAGCTTCAGCAATCATGGTTCTTGCGGCTTCCTTCAGAGTCTTATTTCTTCTTTCAGGAACACCATTCTGTTGTGGGGTCCTTGCAGCTGATGTTTCATGAGTTATCCTATTTGCTGCACAATAATCAGATATAATATTGTTGCTAAACTCAGTGCCTTTATCTGATCTGATTTTGACCACACTCAGATTCTTTTCATTACTGAGTCTTTTCAGTAATTCTGGCAGTTTTGTCTGAGTCTCTTTCTTACTGAGTAAGAAAATAACCCATGTGTATCTAGAGTAGTCATCAACTACACCAAGTGTATATTTCTTGCCATTAGTGCTCACAGGTGTTACTGGACCAAATAGATCCATATGTAACAATTGTAGTATTCTATCAGTAGAAACTTCTACTTTGATTTTTGAATGATGCTTTGATTTATTTGCCTTTCTGACAATCATCACACACATGATCTTTACTGAATACTTCATTTGGTAACCCCCTTACAAGTGCTAATCTTGCAAGTTTATTCAGGGTTTTGAAGTTCAGATGATTCAGTCTCTTATGCCATAACCAATTGGTGTCAGTAGCCTTCGTTGCAACTAAACATGTTTCCATAGGGGTCAATCTCCAAGAAGCAAGATACACATTTCCTTTTCTAGTACCAGTCAATAGTACTCTTTGTGAAATATTGTCTTTCACATAGCACAAGTTCTTGGAAAATTCAACATTGAATCCTTTATCACAGAATTGACTGATAGAAAGAAAGTTATGCTTTAAACCAAACACATAAGGTACACCATGGATATGAACATTATCAACTTCAAGTGTTCCATATCCTTCAGTCCGTCCTTTGGAATTATCACCAAAAGTTATATGAGGGTCTTTCTGTTCAACATAGTCACTGAGCAAATGCTTATATCATGTCATGTGCCTTGAACATCCACTTGTTAGTGTTAGTGTCCTAGAGACAATCCTTTGTAAGGACATAATACTCAGATAATATTCAGTGTTGGTTTAATATTATTATTTGTTTAATATTAAATGTATGGCTTACACTAATTAGAATATTATGTTTGATTGTTTGCATCCATTCTTATCTGTGTTCCCTTGAATCACTACTGTCATTGAGTGAGTGAGAACTCAGATGACTTAAGCATGATTCTCAAATAGCCCCGATCGAGGATCATCAAGAATGGGATATTGATGATGCAATGGAGATTGGTGTGCGATCTGCATCATACTCTTAGAGAGTGTAGTAAGATCTCACTTACTACGAGATACTAGGTATCTCATGATGAATGCACAAATACCTTAGAGGGTATTGGTATACCCATCTGAGCAACCGTTTGATGTAGTTCCACTATATGTGTCTACGGGTGTCTCGGTTAGTGGGAGCGATGCGGTACTCCTTTGACTTGAGGTCAATACGCACGACATGTATGGAATGATGAACTTTGACCATAACAGACGCTTGCACCCGTCTATAGGTAGATATGACTTGGATTGGGTTCATCACGAAGTGCATGTGCGTGGTAGTTGAGCTAAGAAAATGATTCATTCCTCAAAGTGGATTTATAGAGATTACTCACCTTCTCATCGTAATTGGATCAAAGTCATTGGCCAATGCACGTCAACTTGGACTTTGTGGCCAAGTGTGACATAAGTGATCAATTAGTGATTGGAGATAAAATGATTAAGTTATTTGAATAGACACTTCATCATGTTCAAGATTAATCGAGTATTCGTGAATGAAGGGAGGAAATCGTAATAGTCCATGTTACAGTTACAGGTAGTTGCACGTTTCTCGCAAAGTACCTTATATATTGAGAATTTTTGATTTATTGTCTAGGGTTCAATTAAGACCGTTAGTTTGACTAATCGCTCGATATTTGAGGGCCTATGGGTGACACAACAAGTAATTCCTGTGTACGGATTATGGTTGGCTGATGATTTAATATTTAATTTATGGATAATTAATAATATATTAATTTAGAATTAATTATTATTACTGTTTAATTAAATTAGATTTAATTAAATAGGAATTCCAAAATAATATTATGGAATATTATTGTAGGAAAATATCCGTAGGGAAATACATATCTTTGAGATTTGTTTTGCAAGATTAGGGATTATCTTTCTAATAAAGATTGCTTGAGATTTAAGCCAATTGTTGTACCATGGAATAATCCTACTCGGTGAGGAGATCGGGTAGAGCGACTTCGGTAGGAATCGGGGAGGCTGCGGAGTGACTTCCTCAAAGATAAAGAAGGTCGCGCAGCGACTTATAGGCAGAAGAAGGTCGCAAAGCGACCTAGAATGAACGAAAAGGTTACATTCGACTTTAGGAAAGACCACAAGTCGGAGGCGACCTCAGACGATTGTTTATAGCGAAGATACGGGTAACTGAAAGCGCGAATATCGCGGGGTAAGCATGGCAAGTGTATCCAGACGCGGAAATCACGGGATTAATCGAGGAAACCTTCGCTCTGGAGGCTGGGTGCTTGGGAAGCCCATTGAAGGAAGCCCACGGAGGAGTGTACCCTAGTTTCTGCTCTATAAATACAACTTGTATCACTCATTGTAAAAGGACGAAAATCTTAGTACTCTTAGGCAGAAAATATAATAAAATACTCCTGGCTTGGGCGCCCCCAGACGTAGCTTTCTTCAAAAGGCAAACTGGGTAACCAAATCTGCGTATATTTCATATTTGTTCTTTGTTACTTAATTGATCCCATTCAATAATATCACGTTGCCCTAGACATAAAATCTTGGTCACAACATAGGCGTCGTCTATGGCAATCACAACCTGTCGATTTGTTGAAAAATTTGCAAAAAAGACCCAATCTTACCAATGGCGATCAACCAAGGTAACACTACCAGAAACGAGACAGACCACCGCGATGGTGTTGAGGCCTCCGAGAGCTCACATCGATCTCACCCCATCATTCCAGAGGTCACCCCCGACTGGTGGAATCTCGTGCAGACACCGGAGGATGCGAAGGCCATGTTGGCCGTCCTCCACAAGAAACGCCTCGCCTTTGATGACGAGGACGAACAGCCGCCTGCTAAGAAAGCGGCACCCAATCCAGGAACTTCTAAGGGCAAGAATGCCCTAGTCGAGAAAGGGCGCTCCACAAGCCAACTAGCGTACGATCCGGCAAAACACGTAAGCATTCGGAATTGCAGGCTCCTAGAGAGGCCAGTAGGGTCAGGCAACGTGTTCGACCGACTTGGGAGACAAGATACCCAGAAGGCCCAAACGGCCATCAAAGATGAGGCGCAATCTCAGCCCCGCCGCGTCGACCAGATGGATCAAGATCTGGCCATAGCTCTAAACTTACATCATGATGAACCGCCGAGGGGGTCGGCAATTCGCCAGGACAATCCACGAATGACCTACTCCCCCAAAGACCATCGCGACATCAAAATTGACGCGCTGGCCAAGACGGTCCAGCGACTTCTCGAGCGAGCTGAAAACCAAGGCAGCCCGACGGGGGCAGACCATAACCTTATCATTCCAGACTCCCCCCTCGGGACCACAGTCACCTTGGCACCTACCCAGTGAAAAATCAACACGGTGGCCCTAGATCGCTACAGTGGAAGCACGGACCCAAGTATAACTCCTACATGGCCTCTATGGGCGTGATGGATGCCATGAAGTGCCGTTTATTTTCCCTAACTTTGAGCGACCAGGCCCACCAATGATTCACCTCGTTGCCACCTTTCTCAGTGGAAACTTTCGAACAGCTCGCCAGGCTGTTTCTGACCCATTTCACGGCCTTAGCCCGCGGCCTGCGACCAGACAGCGGCTTATGAAAACCCAACAGGCCGACAACGAGTCTGATCGATCCTACATCGAAAGGATCGACAAGCTCATACTCAAAGGGGATCCGATCCGGGATGAGACCAAAGTGCTTGGGGCCGTCTCTGGTCTCAAGAAGGGAACCAAGCTGTGGCGGCGTATGACCACTGAATACCCGATCAGTTATAACGACTTTCGGACGCGAGCTAGCGACCTCATTAGATATCTCAGTATCTTTTTGGCAGCTTCCATGTGACTAGTCTTCGGATTAGCTTGGTATCTTGCACATATCCCAACAACAAAAGTAATGTCAGGTCTACTTGCTGTGAGATAGAGCAATGATCCAATGATCCTTCTATAATTAGTATGGTTAACTGATTTGCCTTCAGGACCAGGATCCATTTTGTAGTTAGTATTCATGGGAGTTCTAACTGCATTACAATTCTGAATACCATACTTGGCAATCAGATCTCTGGTCTACTTGGCTTGAATGATGAAAATTCCTTCTTTAGATTGTTCTACCTGAAGTCCTAGAAAGAAATTCATCTCCCCCATCATTGACATCTCAAACTTACCTTTCATCAGTGTAGAAAACTTCTCACACAACTGATGATTTGGGGATCCAAAGGTAATGTCATCCACATATATCTGAACAAGTAAGATATCTTTCCCATCTTCTATCCTGAACAAGGTTCTATCCACAGTCCCTTTGGTAAAACATACAAGGCTTTCCTGAGCCTGTAAACTTGGTCATTCTTGCAGAAGCCAGGAGGTTGTTCCACATAAACCTCTTCTTTAAGCACACCGTTCAGAAATGCACTTTTCACATCCATCTGATATACCTTAAATTTCATGTGAGCAACATATGCAAGAAACAATCTAATGACTTCTAGTCTTGCAACTGGTGCAAAGGTTTCATCACAATCCAAGCCTTCTTCTTGGGAATATCCTTGTGCAACTAGCCTTGCCTTGTTTCTTAAAATGACATTATTCTCATCTCTTTTATTTTTGAACACCCACTTAGTTCCAATAACATTGTGCCTCTTAGGTCTATCCACTAACTCCAAGACTTCATTCCTAGCAAACAGATTTAGCTCTTCTTGCATAGCAATAATCCAATTTGCATCCTGTAGAGCTTCATCAATCTCAGTCGGTTCTTTTTCAGATAGGAAGCAGCAGAACAAAGCACTTTCTCCATGGAACCTTCTTGTTTTAACTCGTTCAGATAATTCTCCAACAATCTGACTTGTTGGATGACTATCTAACCATGTTCTTCTGGATGTTCCCCCTTCAGTATTAAATGTTAGGTTTAGGTAATTCATTAAACTCAGGGAACAACACAAAAGGAAAGAGTGAATCATCTTCCTCAGGGGATATTTCATTTTGAACATTGTCAGGGACATTTGTTCCCCTTTGGTTGATAGATTCAGAGTTTGCCTCAGCTGTGACCACATCTTCATCGGCATTACATACCTGAGTCTGAACTGGTGTTTGTTCAGATTGGTCAGCTTCAGTGTGTTGGCTTTCCTTCAGTGGTGAACTATCATTCTGAGAACCACCAGTCTGAGTATTTTCATCCTGAGTCTCTTCTTCTTCTGAGTCAGTTTCACTCCATTCATAGTAAGTGATTGACTCTTTCTTTTCAGGCTCAGATGATGTTTTAACTTTCTTCTTCGGGCTAAGTCTGGTGATCCTCTTTGTCAAGTCTCCTGAATCAACTTTCTGTTTCTTATGAACACAAGTAGATTCATCAAAAACAACATGAGATGTTTCCTCCACAATACGAGTCTTATAGTTGTAAACTCTGAAGGCTTTGCTAATTTTAGAATATCCTAAGAATATCCCTTCATCAGCTTTGCTATCAAAAGTTTTCAACTGATCTTTACCATTATTGTGTATGAAACACATACAACCAAACACATGAAAGAAAGAAACAAGAGGCTTCCTTTCATTCAACAGTTCATATGGAGTTTTTCCTTGATTCTTGGTAAGCATAGATCTGTTCTGAGAGTAGCATGCAGTGTTGACTGCCTCAGCCCAAAATCTCTTAGGAATGTCAGCTTCAGCAATCATTGTTCTTGCAGCTTCTTTCAGAGTCCTGTTTCTCCTTTCAGCAACACCATTTTGTTGTGGGGTCCTTGCAGCTGATGTTTCATGAGTTATTCCATTTGCTGCACAATAATCAGATATAATATAGTTGATAAATTCAGTGCCTTTATATGATCTTATTTTGACCACTCATCAGGGCTATGTTGTCTTCCTTCAGCTTAGTGCCCTTATCCTTTACCTACAAAATAAATTAGGCCTTAGGTACCCATTTGGTGTAGGGTCCTACCAGGTTAGCTGTACCTTTTGGAACCCAAATCTGCCTGATAACTCTAATGACTTTAGAGTGGCTGATTTGTCTTCCATAAACATCTACATACACATTCACCACCCTAGGTGCCTTGGAAGTATTATGTGTATGAGTGACAGCCTTAGCATGAACATGAGCCTTTGAGTTCTTCTTGGGTTCAGGCCTTTTGTTCCATTGCTTTGGCTTTGGTGCAGCTGATCTCTATCTCTGCTGACTTGGGTTCAAGAAACCTTTACCCTTAGGCAAGTGGGGTTTAGGTTGCCTGTACTGAAATTGTGGTCTTTCAGTATCCTGAGGACTTGGTCTCCTCATCTGAGAATTTCTCTGCTGAGTGTTTCTCTTCTGAGAATTCCTCTGATGGTTCAGGGCAGATTTCTTCAGGTTAGTATTCTTAGCCTGAGGCTTTGAAGTACTGGCCTGAGGATTTCCTACTGATTGTACAGGTTTTCTAGCCTTTTCCTGAGTCTGGACTTTCTTTCATGAACTCTCAGATTCTCTTAAACCATAGGTCCTTTACCCCTATCCAAAACAGGGGGTTGTTCTTCAATAAGAAGATCGGTACGAACCGCCGGTTTAACAAAGACAGTCTTGGTGCCACTTGTAGAAGCAGCATTCAAAAGATCATGTGAGGTTCCCCCTGGAATATATCCTAATCCAGTCTTTATAGTTGCAGGTCTTTGATAACTCTGAATTTCATCTATTGCTTTAGATGCATAATTCAATAGAGCTAACCTTCTCTGCAAACTATCCTCACTTTTCTTTAGAGTTTCATATTTCTCAAAGAGGTCATTGAACTCAGTTCTGATAAACTAATTTTCTTCAGTGGATTTCTCTAACTTTCCTTTCAGGGCCTCTACCACTTTCTCTTTTTCTGAAAGTTGTACTTTCAGAACATCAAGTTCATCAGTCACTCCCATCAATTGATAAGTGATCTCAGCAGCATTAGAGTTTTTCCACTTTAGATTCTCAGCAGTCAGCACTTCATTCTGCTCTTGAGTTTCTATGAACAATTCTTGTAACACAGAATAGTCCTTCATCAGATTCTCAAAAGAACCCATCAGGTCAAAATTACTGGTTACAGATGAACTTGATAACTCAGGTGCTTGTGTAGGAGCAGCAACAGGATAGAAGAATTTACCTCCTCAATAGCAACAAGACAGACATCATCACTATCACTATCTGAGAACATTTCTTCTGAAGAGCTAGATCCTTCTTCAGAATGTTCTTCATCAGCAACCATTGCCTTCTTGCCGGAATACTTCTTGTCTCTGTTGGCTTGCCTGTCCTTTCTTTACTTGGAACTCAACTCAGGACAGTCATACTGGAAATGACCTTTCTTCTGGCAGTTGTAGCATCTGTTGGTATCATCATCCTGATGATTTTCTTCTTTGGATTTGTAGTCCTTCTTCTTGGATGAAGATCCTTTAGCTTTGTAGTATTTCTTCTTATCAGTAGACTTTTCTTCAGCTTCTGAGTTGTTCCTGTTCCTGTACCTGGTATTTTTATAATACCTCTTATACTTTCCATCTGTGGTTCATTTTCTCAAACCTTCTTGCCATCAGGGCAATTGTCTCATCTTTTTCATCCTGCACTTTGTTAGATGAGATCTCAGGTTCTTTAGAATTACAGATTTTACCTTGTGCTTTGAAAGCCACATTTTTGTTAGATGAAGCATCATCTTTGCTGTCAGTTTTCTTAGTTTTCTTATCAATCACAAACTCATAGGCTTTTAACTCAGAGAAAACTTGTTAATATGACATAGAAGCAATATCTTTGGTGTTCTCAATCACAACAACATGAATATCCCATTTCTTAGATAGTCCTCTAAGTATTTTCAGTGCAATTTCTCTTTTGGGATATCTTTTCCCAAGAGCACTCAGATCATTCATAATACTAGTGAATCTGACTTCAAGTCTTTCAATAGATTCACCATCTTCCATTTCAAAACCATCAAATTTGGCAATAGCCACAGAAGTTTGTTTTCTTTGACACATTATAGCAAGTGTGTCCCAAATGTCTTTAGCAGTTTCACAGTGAGAAATCAATCCAATAACACCATCATCAATAGTTCTATAAAGAGTATCTTTAGCAATATAATCCAGGTTAACCAATTTTCTCTCCTCAGGAGTGAGTTGGTCATCAGTTTTGGGAAATTCATCCCTTGGATCAACTTTTTTAGCATCAGTAGATCTAGGATTAACAACCTTTTATTCAAAAAGGTCCTTGAGACACAACTCTCCACATTCTCTCATGTTTTGAGTACAAGTGTGCCTGCATTCTCAATCTCCATAGATCATAGTTCTCAACTGAGAACATATGTAGTTTCTTAGAAGGCATGATGAAATTGCTTTTTAAGATATCAGCAGTAAGATCTATTCAGTAGACCACCACAGTCTTTTAAACAAACAAGACTATGGCTACCAAAGCAACTGGTCAGTTAGAACCACTGCTCTGATACCACTTGTTGGTCCCGGTGTAAACGAGTGTCACACGTGTATGGGGGGGATACACGTGTGTAGTGATTTTTCAACTTTTAAAAATGTTACTGAAATCAGTGAGTCAGGTTGTCCTGATTTTCAGTCCTGAGAAGCACAAGTTGCCCTGAGTCAAAGTCTACTGAGACAATAACACTGAGCGGCGTTCAGGGACTTCAGATTAGCTCACTGATCCTGATTTTTCTCAGAGTCCAAATAAGCTTGGAGTAGATACTAATCTTACTGACTACTCAGGAGAGTTTATCAGTTTGACAACTATCTATACTAGCTTATTTAGGGTGCGGAAAATGTACGCCCTAAATTTATACTCGTTTTACTTTGCTGAAAATCTTTCCTTAATGAAACAGTGGTTAAGGTTGTGATCAGGTTAATGCAAGTTCAGTGGATTGATTCCAACTGAATATCAGAAATGCTTTCAATGAAATATACGACAAGTAATAATGCAAAGCAGAAAGCAAATAACATAGCAAGTTATAGTGGTTCACAGGCTCAAGCTCCTACGTCCACTCTCTCTGAACTTCAGAGAAATTCCTTAACTCACTACTTCTACTACCTAAAGCTTTCAGACTGAACACAGCAGCTTACTAACTTATCACTAAGAGCTTTCAGGCTGAACTACTGCAGCTTACTAACTCAACACACACAAGAGTTCAGACTGAACAATCAGCTTACTAACTTCTCCACTAGAGTCTTCAGACTGAGCACATCAGTTTACTAACTCTTTACAACTCTCTCACTTCCAACTACTTACACACACAAACTTCCTAATCAAAGGGTTTGGGTTTGGTTGGTTTCCAACTAAGGTGAGATATCTTTTTACAATGAGAACTCAAGTAAAAGGCTAGGGTATCTCGAACTAAGCTTTGGATAAGATCTTAAATCTAGGCTTAGTAAATGAGCTCTCTTCAAAGATGAAACACTTGGGAAATTCTAAGGGTTTCGAGTGCTTCACAAGAATGCTTGAATACGAATGAGCTCTGTGAGTTGCTTTGATTTCCCGTGTCGTTGAAGTGTTCAAGGCCTCTGATTTTTATAGGCAACTCTTCAAGAAGTCCTCCTTTGAAAAACTATCCATTGGAGAGATAGCATCTCGGATTTCTTCTTTGAGTATATGATGAATGTCTACATTAGGGTTTGAACGAGCCCTTGCATGTTTTAGGAAATATCCATACAAGCAGCCAATCACCATTTTCTATGAACAAGATAAATATCTCTGCTGATGTCGCTTTCAGTGTCAGGAAAGTACGCTGTTGTCGCCTCCTCATTGGTCGACATCTTCCTTTGAACAGAGACAACAAAAACGGTTCTTTTAGTCAACCAACACTGAGTTGATATTTTCCTTAGTGTTCACGAACGTATAACATTCTCTTTGCATGTACTCAGAGTAAACAAACACTATTTAACTAGGAGTGACTTGTTCAGGTTCTGTGGATTCAGTACATTAGAGTCTTCAGGATCTTCTAATCTTCAGTTTCTTCTGATTTTCAGGTTCTTCTGATCTTCAAGTTCTTGATCTTGAGTTTTTTACGATCTTGAGTTCTTGATCTTGAGTTTTTACGATTTTTCGAGTTCTTCCGATCTTGAGTTCTTCTCGATCTTGAGTTCTTCCGATCTTGAGCTCTTACGATCTTCAGGATATACTGATCCTTCAGTATGACTTAGGTCTTCAGTATAGTTTGGTCTTCAGGATACTTCTTTGATCTTCAGACAAAACATTGAAACCTATTCTAACCTGAACTATGTCTGCTGACAATACATGGTGCAGATCGTCCTGATAATCTGAAACCTAATCCTATTCTATCAAGATCTTCCTGAAACATGTCATACTCAGGGGTTTTGGTATCTAATCAAAATCTTTATTAAATTCATCTCCCAACAATTTTCTCCATCTTGATATCTTTCTTCTCTACATAGTCTCTGATGAAGTGATGTCTGATGTCAACATGCTTACATCTGGTGTGCAGTACGGGATTTTGTGAAATAGCAATTGCACTATTATTATCACAAAATATGGGTACTTCATTGGCTATTATCTTATAATCCGTCAATTGTTGTCTGAGCCAAAGTATCTGAGCACAACAACTTCCAGCAGCCATGTATTCAGGTTCAGTAGTACTGGTTGCTACTGAGGTCTGTTTCTTTGAAAACAATAATATCAATTTGCTTCCAAGAAATAAACAAGTTCATGAGGTGGACTTCCTGTCATTTCTACACCCACCATAGTCAGCATCTAAATAACCAGTTAATCTAAGGTTATCATCAGCTGGATACCATAACCCTCTATTCTGTTGGAATATAGAGGCACATAAACACGTAATACATGCGCAGCGGAATTAAACAGTTCACCAACAACAAACATATGATTGCATAAACGATTACAAATAAACATAACAAGAAATCTTACAGTAATTAAAGAGCAGATTTTTCAACTATGGTATCCACGTAATCCCCATTCACAGACTTGCACAGATTTGCCAGCGTTGAATCCCGAGATGAATTTGCTAGGAAAATTCTAACTCTAGATTTTATGGAGAGAATTTGAACAACCGTATTATGGATTCTCAAGAGCTCATATATATATAGGATATGCCCAGCTTAAATCTTAAGCTAACTTGATTTGGAAAATAAAATCCCTAATCTTTATTTAAATAAATCTCTTAGATTTATTTCCAACATATAAAATCTCTACGGATTTAATTCCCATATATGTCAAATCTCTACGATTTATTTTCATATATATTAAATCCTACAATAATATTTCATATATTATTGTTGGGAATTCCTATTTAATTAAATACAATTTAATTAAATATTAATAATAATTAATTCCAAATTAATCCATTGTTAATTAATTCTCCATAAATGAAATATTAAATCCAATATAACATTTAATCAACCAATTATAATCCGTAAAAGGGAATTACTTGTTGTGTGACCCATAGGCCCTCATATATCGAGCGATTAGTCAAACTAACGTCTTAATTGAACCCTAGACAATAAATCATACATTCTCAATATATGAGGTACGTTGCGAGAAACGTGCAACTACCTGTAACTGAAACATGGGCTATTGCAATTTTCTCCTTTCATTCACGAATACTCGATTATTCTTGAACATGATGAAGTGTCTATTCAAATAACTTAATCAATTTATCTCCAATCACTAATTGATCACTCGTGTCACACTTGGCCACAAAGTCCAAGTTGACGTGGATTGGCCAATGACTATGATCCAATTATGATGAGAAGATGAATATTCTCTCTAAATCAACTTTGAGGAATGAATCCCTTTCTTGGCTCAACTACCATGCACATGCACTTCACGATGAACCCAATCCAAGCCATATCTACCCATGGAAGGGTGCAATCGTCGGCCATGGTCAAAGTTCATCACTCCACACATGTCATGCGTATTGACCTCAAGTCAAAGGAGTATCGCATTGCTCCCACTAACCGAGACACCCATAGACACAAGTAGTGGAACTACATCAAACAATTTATCAGATGGGTATACCAATACCCTCTAAGGTATTTGTGCATCCATCATGAGATACCTAAAATCTCGTAGCAAGTGAGATCTTACTACACTCTCTAAGAGTATGATGCAGATCGCACACCAATCTCCATTGCATCATAAATATCCCATTCTTGATGATCCTCGATTAGGGCTATTTGTCATCTAAGTTCTCACATACTCAATGACAGTAGTGACTCAACGGAACACACATAAGAACAAATCCAAACAATCAAACATAATATTCTAATAAGTGCAACGCCATATATGTAATATTAAATAAATAATAATATTAAACCACACTGAATATTATCTGAGTATTATGTCCTTACAATGGATTGTCTCTAGGACACTAACACTAACAATCTCCTACTTGAACTAGAGCCAATCACCTACATGTCTAACCCCTAGACCATCAAAATGTCTAGTGCGTACATGAACACTCAAAGCCTTGGTGAAAGGATCAGCCAGATTATCTTCCGTGGGTACACGTTCTAACTCTCTCTCCTCTAGCGATTATCTCTCTTATCAAGTGATAAAGCCTCTATACATGCTTGTTTCTGTTATTGGATCTCGATTCATTAGCTTGCGAAACTGCACCAGTGTTGTCACAATACAACGTTATTGGACTGCTGGCACTCGGAACTACCCCTAGTTCATTTAAGAACTGTTTTTAACCATACAACTTCTTTGGTAGCTTCTGCCACAACAATGTACTCAGCTTCAATTGTTGAATCCACGGTAGTATCTTCTTTGGAACTATTCCAACTAACCAACCGCCCCACCATCTTCTTTGCCATTTGCATCAGTCTTATGCTTGAAGACCCATTTCAACCTATGGGTCTAACCCCTTTCAGAAACTCAACCAAGTCCCAGACTTGATTGGTATACATCAAGTCCATCTCAGATTCCATGCTTCATGCCACTTCTTTGAGTCAACATCTAATGTTGCCTCAGTGTAAGTTCTAGGTTCGTCTTTATCCGAAATTTTCACATCATCATGTTCCTCTACAATAAAACCATAATATCTTGTGGGTGGATTATGAACTCTAGTGGACTTATGGAGTTGTGGTTGTTCAGGCAGCACATTCTGATCGTGAAAATTTTGTGGTGCAGCGATTTCATCGTCAATCGGGGAGGCCTCAAGAGCGACACTTCCGGATGCCTCTTGGGTGGGAGTTTGAACTATGTTGTTCTCATTCAGCCTACTTGGAGTTCGTTGCTCGGGCAATGCAACTCCAATTACGCACCCACTGGCTGAAAGAGGATCACTTAGTAATAAACTTCCACCATGTGAGATGTTGAATGCTCCCACTGATTCTTTGTCATGTTGTTTTGACAAGACATCAGTCTCCTTGTTAATTTGTGGTTCTTGAATTTCTTCAAGTTCCATCGTCTTACGGCCTTGTTCCTTGAAGACGTAGTCTTCTTCAAGGAATTTGGGCTGCCTAGAAATAATCACTTTTTGTTTCTCAGGGAGATAGAAATAATATCCTCTAGTTTCCTTAGGATATCCCACAAAGTAACCCTTTTCACCTTTTGATTCCAACTTATCAGTGAGCATTTTCTTCACAAACGCGAGGCAACCCCACGTTCTCATGTGAGAGAAATTTGGCTTCTTGCCATGCCATAACTCATATGGCGTATGCTCAACTGATTTGGATGGAATCATATTCAGAATATAGATTGAGGTTTGGAGTGTGTATCCCCATAAGAATGTTGGAAGAGAGGAAAAGGTCATCATGGACCTTACCATGGCCAACAAGGTTCAGTTTCTCCTCTCGGCTCCATTCATTTGGGGTGTGCCAGGAGGAGTCCATTGTGATTGGATTTCATGCAACTTCAGATAATCAGTGAATTCATGGCTAAGATATTCTCCTCCTCGATCTGATCGAAGAGTCTTAATACTCTTACCAAGATGCTTCTCTACTTCAGCTTTATACACTTTGAACTTCTCAAAAGATTTGG
Source organism: Stenogyne calaminthoides (assembly GCA_037126765.1). Lineage (NCBI taxonomy): Eukaryota > Viridiplantae > Streptophyta > Magnoliopsida > Lamiales > Lamiaceae > Stenogyne > Stenogyne calaminthoides. The sequence continues at coordinate 20,472,600 of JBBCBC010000018.1, forward strand.
ATTTGTGTTTCATCAGATACATATACCCGAACCTAGAGAAATCATCAGTAAAAGTTATGAAGTAGCCGAAGTGACCCCTAGCTAGAGTGGAAAATGGTCCACAAACATCATTGTGGATCAACTCTAGAACTTCTTTGGCACGAACCCCTTTCCTAGGAAAAGGTTTGTTGATCATTTTGCCCTTAAGACAAGATTCGCAGTTTCCATAAGACTCAAAGTCGAATGGGGTTAAGTAGTCTAACTTTCTTAACCTTGCAATTCTTTTCTCATTTGCATGACCAAGTCTGCAATGCCACAAGTAAGTCGGGTTTTCGTGATTACTAAGTTTTAGTCTTTTATTTTGTATATTAATAATGTTATGTCCACAATGCAACAAATATAAACCATTAGATAAAGGAGCATTTCCATACACATCACCATTAAATGAAAAATAACAATTGTTGTTTGCAAAATGGAAGGAAAAACTTTTAATATCCAACATCGGAATAAAAATAATGTTGCGGGTAATAGAAGGAACAAAATAATAATTATTCAGTTCAAGTATAAAATCAGAGGGTAAATCTAAAACATAAACACCAACACGTTCAGCAGCAACTCTTGCTCCTTTCCCAACATGTAAAGGGACTTCACCCGGCCTAACTGCCCTGCTATGCTTGAGACCCTGCACATTTTTATATAAATGTGTGAGCGACAACCGGTATCTAATACCCAGTAGTTAGTATCATTTGTGAACATGTTTATCTCAATAAAAAACATACCTTTTCCAGTGGCTGAGACACCTTGTGTCTTCTTTTCAGCTGCTAGAACCTTGCAGTCCTTCTTCCAATGCCCCTTCTGCTTGCAGTGGAGGCATACATCCTTGTCCATCCTCTCCTTCTTTTGAATTCCACCTTTGGGCTTAAGGAAGCTTGGCTTGGAGCCTTTCTTTACCTTGCCCCCTCGCTTCTTCTTTCCTTTCGGAGCAGAAGAAATAGAGGCACTCACCATGAGCACGGGCTTTTCCTTAGCAATGGAAGACTCAAAGGTCTTTAGCATGTTATGTAGCTCGGGCATAGTCGATTCCATCTTATTCATATTAAATTTTACTACGAAACTCGAATATGAATCGAGAAGTGACTGAAGAATGACATAAACAACAACATTAGTCTTGAGCTCAATGCCCAGACGACCAAGTTTCTTGATTAGCCCAATCATCTTTAACACATGAGGAGAAATGTTCACTCCCTCCGATAATCAGAATCTAAACAGATCTCTCATCACTTCATAAATCTCGGAGCGAGATTCAGAATCAAAGAGATCTTTCAGATGCTTGATCATCTCGAAGGGAAGCATCTTCTCATGCTGCCTTTGCAATTCGGGAGTCATTCCGAGTAGCATAACACACTGAGCCTGGGAAGCATCCTCTTCATGCTTCTTCTGAGCTGTGGCGTCAAACGCATAAGCCGCTTCTGTACCAGTCTCCAGGGTAGCAGGGATTGGCGTATCCAACATGTACTCAATCTTTTCTTGCCTGAGCACTAAATGAACATTTTGGTGCCAGCCGAGAAAGTTTGGCCCAGCCAATTTGTTCGTTTCCAAAACGCTTCTCAATGACAAGTTCTTCATTTCAACAATCCTAGAGAAATAAAATAAAATGGGTATTAAAACACATAATTCATATGATCAATATTCAGCAATCAAAATAAATATGGCCTTTAAATTTATTTTGTTTCCATTATTTTCACATACTTAACGACCTCATCGGAAAAGTACGAATTTATATCTAATATAAATCATAATGGACTAGGATCCACATTACTACTATCATAATCCCATCGAGGGCTGATCATTACAATAGCATAACTGGTAGGTCTCCAAACCAATTGTTGTGACCTAGATTTTACGTCTAGGATAACTTAATGTTATTAATCGGGATCAATCAAGCAACGAGCAACAAATATGAAAGACTCAAATTTGGTTACCCAGTTCGTCTTTTGAATAAGACTACATCTGGGGGCGCCCAAGCCAGGAGTATTTTATTATTCTTTTCTGCCTAGAGTTCTAATGAATGATACAAAAGGTATTTATAGGCAAGAAATTAGGGTACACTCCTCCGTGGGCTTCCTTCGATGGGCTTGTCAAGCTTCCAGCAGCCAGAACTAGGGTTTTATTGGTCAATCCCGCGATTTCCGCATCTGGATACACTTGCCTTGCTTACCCCGCGATATCCGCACTCTCGGTTACCCATATCTCTGCCAGAAATAACTGTCTGAGGTCGCTTCCGACTTGTGGTCCTTTCCAAGGTTGAATGCGACCTTCCTGTTCCTTCTAAGTCGCTTCGCGACCTTCTCAGCTTTGAGGAAGTCGCTTTGCGGCTTCCCGATTCTTATTGAAGTCGCTCTACCCGATCGCCTCACCGGGTTGGATTATTCCATGGTACAACAATTGCCCCTCAAGTCGAGGTCGCGTGCCTGCATCGGGACCTAGGCTTGATTTGTAACATGATCGACCTGGGGAGAATCGACCTCGGGAAGCATTCCCGAGACGCCTTGTTAGTTGTGGGAAGGTGGACTGTTGCGTCGATTCGTGCGAGATTTGACGGATTTGCTATGATGATGTTGCGGGTGGATGAGGTCATGCGCCGTAAGCCTCTCCAATCGGGGAACGCGGTGTAGATTACGCGCGACTTGCGCGACTTTGTTTCTTCGAGAGGGGTCCGACTTATGTTTTTATTGCACTTTGACCCCCGTTCCCTTCTATAAAAAGAGCTAGGGTTGCATCTTTGTTGCCATTTCCTCTTCTTCGCGCAGCTCCAGTTTCCCTTCGAACCCGAGATCCCACCTCTCCGGCGAGACTCTGACGAGACTACATTCAGGTAACTCTCCCTTTTTCCACGCTCTTTCCATGGCTTCTGATCCTTCTATGCCCGCTGCCCTTCGTCCTCTGGCCTCTTCGTCCATAGAGGAAGACAACATAGCGATAGCCCACCTTTGGCAACACCGCGGCTCCCGTTCTGCAGCCAGCCACGAGGGCGGATCCTCATCCGCGGGTATCCAGCGCGTTGTCCGGGACACCGAGGGCATAGATGAGTGGTTTCTGCAGGAGTTGGAGGACATTACTCATCTCCCTCCTTTGGATATTGGCACGTTCTTCACCGCCGCGTCAGAGAGGGAACAACCCACCGGTACCTTGGCTCCGGCCCTGGATTATGGGGCCTATGAGCGCGTATAGGAGGTCGGTTCGAACTGAGTACATGGCTTCTGACCTGCCCCGGCACAAGTCGACTCTGTCTGACCGGCATGTGCGTTCTTTCCGCTGGTTGTATAAAGTACCCCGAGAAGTGCATTTTTATAGGGTAACCTTCGATGAGAGTGTCGATCAGCCACCTCCAAGGATGATTGCGGTCAACGAACACACGATGGAGGTGGGGATTCTCTTTCCCCTTCACCCGGCGATCTGCCACTTGCTAGCGGCTTGGAACCAAAGTTTTACCCAGATTACTCCGAATGGCTGGAGCTACATACTCTCGACGATGATGGTTCTTAGCTTGGCTGGGCTACACCGGATGCCGACCCCTGGCGAGGTCGCTTATGTGATGTCGCCAATCTTTCAAGCTGGCGGCTATAATGCCATGCGACTTCGCAAGGGCCGGGAGCTCGTGAGTGGGATCCCGAATAAGGTCGCAGATTGGCATCAGAAGTGGTGGTTCGTTGGGGGCGCTTTGGGATCAACGGACCCTTCGAGTACACTGCCCATTCGGGTTCCCATGGACTACGCACGCCGAGTTGAACATGGTAAACCTTTGTCTTTACACTTCCGAGGTTGTACTGATCTAATTCTCCTTTTCTTTTGCAGTGTTTGCGCCCTCGACCGCCGACCTGTTCTGGGACTTTTAAGAGGTGTTCAAGACCGTCCGTGACACTGCCCCGAGTCTTCGCGACGTCAATGCCCTTAACTCTGAGCTCAATCGTTTAAAGGTCGGGCTTTACACTTGTCCCCGCCATTTGAATATCCCTTGTGAGTACTTGTTCTTTGCCTTCGATTTTCTCACACTTCTTTTGGTTTTTTGTCTGACATCTTTAGCGTACAGATCCCAATATTCCCGTCTACCACCGCCAGCCCTCCGCAGCGATTATGGCCTCTAGGAAGAAATCGGTGCTGGACCAAATGAAACATGTGGCGGCCACCGACGTCCCTCCTCCGAGCTCGACTCCATCCGTCCCCTCAGCCTCTAGGATAGCAGAAGGAGCCCACTCCTGAGCCCGATCGGAAGAGGGCGATGGGCGAGACCCACACGGAGACCGGGAGGTCGCAGCCCCACCCATCCTCGCAACCCACCTCCATTCCTCGAGGAGATTGGCTCCCAGAGGACGACTCCTGGTTAGGCTGGGATGCCGACCGTGTCAGCGAGTAAGTTCTCGACTATGAATCTCTCTCTCTTTTTTTTTATTGACCCCCAGATTTCTTTTGCAGCTCGGAGCTCACCCCGCACAAGTTTGTCCCCGAGGCCTTGAGATTTCTAAGGTCGGGTCATATCATCCCGACTGGGGTTCCCGAAGGTTGGCCCGCCTACCTCCGGAGGGGTCTGCAGAACCTGACCCAGGGATGGATGCAATCGGACCACAATAATACTCGCCGGCAGAAGGCGACGGGCAACATATACTCGGCCCTTGCCCATTCCCAGAAGTCGGTCTTCTATCTGGAAGATCGATTCTCAATTTAGGCAGTTGGAGGAAGAAATTTAGGGTTCGAGGCCAAGATGCTAATCGCCCGCGATTTTCGAAAGGCTAGAATCCTCGACTCAGGCCTACTTAAAAAGACTTTTAAAACGAGGCGTATGGTGATTTGAGTTGAGGCGAGTTAAGGGCCGAGAAGGTGACCCTGACTGGAGGGCTTGGCTAAAAGCTAGGAGGTCTTTAGGATGGCGAAGGAGGGCGACTTTAGGAGGACTGAGGAGCTTACTGCCAACTTCGCGTATGTGATGGCCTATGTCGGGGAAGGCAAATCCGGCCGGCAACCACTCTCCTTTTGTCGCCGAATTGTTGGATTATGTTCGCGACTATCCTCCTGCCCCTACCGTCCTCCTGGAGATCAAGGACCTGGAGGACATGGGCGTCGACCTTTCCTTCTTCGCTAATCTGAGTCGGATTATGCGCCTGGTCTCCGATCCGGAGGTCGCCCAGCCAGAGTCTGAGTCGGCCCCTGAAGTTCCCTTGTCGGAGGTCGTGGAGGGGAATGCGGAGGAGGGGTTGATCGGTGGTTCTGCAGGGCCCTGAGTGGCGAAGTTCCTGGAGGCTCACTTTTTTTTTTCTTTTGACATTTTGATGTATCGGCCTTCGAGCTCGCTTCTTTGTATGCGCCTTCGGGCCCCCCCTTTTGTCATTATTAATGAAGTTTCCTTCTCCTTTTTACGATGTGTTGACTTGATTTCCTTATGCTACCCGATATTTATTTGTCCATGTCGTCTTATCGTTAGTGCGACTTTATGTTTGGACTTCATTTTTCATGGTCATCTTATAAAGTCGGGAGAGGTCGCCCCTCATGGGGTGTCGATCCTTCCCTTGGTATGTTGAAAGTCGTACCTCGGGTGACTTATGTTTTCTTTACATAATCCCTTTGGGTTTTACACTGTAATTTTGAGATGAAGGAAAAGACATTATTATTGATAAACTGATTACAAGAGTGTAAATTTATTGATAATATTTCCTAAATGTGTTGCGTTCCATGGTTATTGAGCCTTGGCGCCATTTGGTTGTTCGAGCTCGTAAGCTCCATTAGATAAGATTCTTGAGACCTTGAATGGGCCCTCCCAGTTTTGGCTGAGGGTTCCTTTCGATTCGCCGATTACCTTTTTGAGCACCAAGTCTCCTTCGATGAAGCGTCAAAGTCGAACTTTGGTGTTGTAATATTTCTCCGACCTTTGTTTGTACCTTGCGTTTCTCATGTTGGCTTCTAGCCGCCTTTCTTCGAGCAGGTCGAGGTTTCTGGTCAGAGCTTCCTCAGTTTGGTCAAAAGCGACTAGGCTTGTGCGGAGGCTGGGAAGTCGATCTCCGCGGGGACCACCGCCTCGGTCCCGAAAGCTAGTGAGTAGGGGGTTTCTCCGGTTGAGTTTCTGCAGGTCGTCCTATAGGCCCACAAAACATCCAGGAGCTCGCTAGCCCATTTCCCCTTGTCTCCCTTGATCTTGGCTTTGAGGGTGTGTTTAATGATCTTGTTCACGGCCTCGACCTGGCCGTTTGACTGCGGGTGGTATGGAGTCGACAAGAGCTTTGCGATTTTCCATTTCTTGAAGAACGCTTCGACCTTGAGGCCTTCGAATTGTTTACCATTGTCTGATATGATTGCTTGTGGTAAACCGAATCTTCATATGATGTTTCGCCATATAAACTTGATGACCTGGTTTTGATCAATGGTTGCCAGTGCCTCAGCTTCGGCCCATTTTGTGAAGTAATCCACCGCCACCAGGGCGTATTTGACCGAACCTGGCGCTGTTGGGAGTGGGCCAATAATGTATATCCCCCACTATGCAAATGGCCACGGGCTGAGGATACTTGTGAGCTCTTCCGGGTGCTTTTGATGGAAGGAGCATAGACTTGGCACTTATGGCACTTGCGAGCGAAGATGATGGCATCGGCCCTTTGTGTGGGCCAAAAATATCCTTGTCTTGTGGTCTTGTGGGCCAGCGATTCTCCCCCGGTATGGTTTCTGCATACACCTTCGTGTATTTCGCATAGGATCACTTGTCCTTGCTTGGGTGTAACACACCGGAGTAGGGGGATGCTGAAACCACGCTTGTACAGCTCATTTTGGATCATCGTGTGTCTTGCTGCTCGCAATTGTAGCTGCTGGGCTTGGACCCTATCTGTTGGCAGGAGGCCTGTTGTCAAATATTCGATGATGGGTGTCATCCAGTTCGATGTTGGGGCTTCTAGGTTTGCGACCATTGCGTGCGCGGTGGAGGGGTGGGATAATGTCGTGATGGTGACATCTTTCATCTCTGGTGATCCTTCGAAAGTCGCTAGTCGCGCTAGCGCATCATCTCACGAGTTTTGTTCTCTTGGGATTAGCTTGACATGGATTTGGTCGAACTTTTGACATAGTATTTTCACCACCTCTTGGTAAGCTACCATCCGATCGTCTCTTGCCTCATATTCTCCCGAGATCTGGTAGGCTACGAGTTGGGAATCTGTGTGAACTTGTAATCTCTTGACACCCATCGCTGTTGACATTTCCAGGCCGCTGATGAGCGCTTCATATTCGGCCTCGTTATTCGTTGCGGGGAAGTTGAAAGTGATGGCGTTCTGAAACGAGGTTCCTTCCAGGCTTATCACAACTATATCGGCCCCCGACTTATGGGAGGTCACTAATCCATCCACGAATATCTCCCAAGGTGGGCCGTTTGAACACCCGGCTTCCGATGGGAAGGTGAGTTCTACGATAAAATCGGCTAAAGCCTGGGCTTTGATGGTAGGTCGGGGTGCGTAAGTTACCCTGTATTGTCCGACCTCAATTGCCCATTTGAGGCATTGTCCCAATGTATCTGGTTGATGCAATATGTTCCTCAGGGGTGTGGAAGTAAGTACCTCGACTTGGTGGTCGAAAAAGTACGACCTTAGCTTCCTTACGCTCATAACTAGTGCGTATGCCAATTTTTCCAGGGCCAGATATTGTTGCTCTGTTTCGTTCAATGTATGGCTGACGAAGTAGATCAGGAATTCGTTACTGTCCTCTACTCGAACGAGTACCGCACTCAGAGCTATTTCGGAAGCCGCGAGGTATAGGAAAAGTTTTTCCCCTGGAACTGGTTTTGACAGAATGCTTACATCCGCCAAGTAAGCCTTGATTTTGTCTAAAGCTTCCTGGCTTTCGTGTGTCCATTTGAACTTTGAATTTTTCCAGATGGTGTCGAACAACGGTTTGCATTTGTCTCCCATTCGGGAGATGAAACGGTTCAAGGTAGCTAGGCATCCCGTGAGTTTTTGTCCTTCCTTTACATTTCGAGGCGCTCCCATGTCCAATATGGCTTTGACCTTGGTGGGGTTCGCCTCTATCCCCCGCTTGCTCACCAGGTGCCCCAGGAATTTCCCTGACTCGACCCCGAAGTTGCATTTTTTGGGGTTCAATCGCATGTTGAATTTCCTCAGGATGTCAAAAGTTTTGGCCAAGTGTGTCAGGTGGTCCTCCGACCTCAAACTTTTGACGACTATGTCATCTACATAGACTTCCAACGACTTCCCAATGAGGTCGGTAAACATGTGGTTGACCAGCATCTGGTATGTTGCCCCTGCATTTTTTAAGCCGAAGGGCATCCTCTTCCAGCAATAGATGTTCTTTTCTGTAAGAACGAGGTATGTTGCCGGTCAGGTTCGTACATGGCTATCTGGTGGTAGCCTGCAAAGGCATCTATGAAGGACATTATCTCGTGTCCTGCCGTGTTGTCTATCAGGTGGTCGATGTTGGGCATTGGGAAAAAATCTTTTGGACAAACGTCGGTTGAGATCTATGAAGTCGATGCACAACCGCCAAGTCCCATTGGATTTTTTCACTAACACGGTGTTGTCCACCCACTGGGGTTGATCGGCTTGCGTGATCAAGTCGTTGTCTAGTATCTTTTTTACCTCCTCGGCTTATGCTGCGTACTTTTTTGGGGCCGAACTTTCGCCTCTTCTGAGCTATCGGTTTTGAGCTGGATCTATGAACAACTTATGGCATGCGACTTCTGGGTCGATCCCCACCATATCCTTATGTGACCAAGCGAAGACGTCTAAGTTCTTTTTGAGAAAGTCGATGACTTCCCCCTTCAGGTCGTCCGGCATTCTTGAGCCTATGATTACTTCAAGATCTGGTCGGGCTGGGTCTACTTTGACTTTCTCGAGGTCTTCCTCCGGGATGGCCCTTGGGGTATTTTTTTGTGGGTCGCCTATTTCGCCTTGAAAGAAAATTCTTCCGTTGGGGCCCCATCCTTTGATCGAGGTCGTCGTGACTTCTCTTCCTGCTCGTTTTGTTATTTAAAATTTCACACTGCTTTTCGCTATCTATTACAAGTATTTGTTTTCTAGATATTGGTGCGGAATTTAAACAAGATGAGGAATAAATCAAACAACCCCTTGCATCAACTTGGTCACCTTTGAGGGTGCCGACCAGCCCACTCTTGGTGGGAAACTTTACACAGAAATAAAAAGTCAAGGAAGCAGCCTCAAATTCATGTTCAAATGGCCTCCCGAGGAATCCATTATAGGAGCTCGGGAGGTCGACAACTAAAAAATCTAAAAGCCTAGTGGCCCTAACTTTTTCATTCAGAGTGGAGACTAATTCTACGGCAAGTCGGATCATTCCTATCGGCTTCCTTTGTCGCGTCCCAAAGCCTTTCACGACATGGTCGCATGCGGAGTGATGTATCGTCGTAATCTCCGGAAATTTGGTCCAGGTCTTCTTGAAAAGTATGTTGCAGAAAGCCCCTCCATCCACTAGCAAGCGGCATACGGTGGTGCCCATGATATTGGCTCTGATTACCAGTGGATCGACATTGGGGTAAACTACCCCGACCTTGTCCTTCTCACCGAACTCGATCGTGCTAGTCTATTCTCCTACTGTGAAGACGGGTAACACCATTTTCCTGGTGTTTTCTATTTCTCTTATCTCTGCCTTCATCCGCCTTTTGGATGAGCCGGTTGATGAAAGGCCCCCTACTATCCCCAATGGGGACAAGGTATGTATCACGCGACCTCTGCCCATACGGCATGGGCGATCTTGGCGTTCCTCTGGCGGCATCTCCGGTCGATTCACTTTGTGGAGTGCCTTGTTGGCGACCTATCTGCGCTTGATTCTAATTCTTCTGAGGTCGCTTAACAAACTCGTCCAGTAATCCATCCTCGTATAGCCTCCAAAGCTAGAGGAGTAGATCCTTGCACTCGCTGGTATAGTGCCCAGTTTGTTCGTTGAAATGGCAGTATTTATTGGGGTTTGCCTTCCCCTTGTTCTTGATCGGCCGAGGTGGGAGAAGTAGTTCTCGGTCCCTGATCTAGTTGTATACGTGCCCGGGCGTCATGCCAAGCACTTCCATCAATTTTACCGGGATATTTTCTTCAAAAGGTTTGAAGTTGCTAGGTGCCTTGTAATGACTGTCGGCTTTCTTAGAGCTTTTTTTTAGGTCCGCGACCTCTTTGCCATCCGAGTGTCTCGATTCCAGAAGCTCTGAGGCGTGGATGAGGTCGCTAGCTTGTCTCCGAAAGTCATTGTAGCTTATCAGGTATTCAGTGGTCATACGCCGCCACAGCTTGGTTCCTTTCTTGAGTCTAGAGATGGCCCCGAGCACTTTGGCTTCATCCCCGATCGGATCCCCTTCGAGTATGAGCTTGTATATCCTTTCGATGTAGGATCGATCAGACTCATTGTCGGCCTGTTGGGTGTTCATAAGTCGCTGTCTAGTCGCAGGTTGCGGTGCCAAGGCCGTGAAATGGGTCAGAAATAGCCTGGCGAGCTGTTCGAAAGATTCCACTGAGAAAGGTGGCAGCGAGGTGAACCATTGGTGGGCCTTGGGTCCATGTTTCCACTATAGCGATCTAAGGTCGCCGTGTTGATTTTTCGTTAGGGGGGTGCCAAAGTGACTATGGTCCCGAGGGGGGAGTCCGGGATGATAAGGTTATGGTCTGCCCCCATCAGGCTGCTTTGGTTCTCGGCTCGTTCTAGAAGTCGCTGGACCGTCCTGGCCAGCGCGTCGATTTTGATGTCGCGGTGGTCCTTGGGGGAGTAGGTCATTCGTGGATTGTCCTGGCGAATTGCCGACCCCTCGGCGGTTCATCATGATGTAAGTTTAGAGCTATGGCCAGCTATCGCTCCATCTGGTCGACGCGGTGGGGCTGAGATTGCGCCTCGTCTTCGATGGCTATTGGGGTCTTCTAGGCATCTTGTCTCCTAAGTCTGTCGAACACGTTGCCTGACCCTGCTGGCCTTTCTAGGAGCCTGCGATTCCAAATGATTGCGTGTTTCGCCGGATCGTACTCCAGTTGGCTTGTGGAGCGCCCTTTCTCGACAAGTGCATTCTTGCCCTTAGAAGTTCCTGGATTGGGTGTCGCTTTCTTAGCTGGAAGTTGTTCGTCCTTGTCATCGAAGACGAGGCATTTCTTGTGGAGGACGACCAACACGGCCTTCGCGTCCTCCGGTGTCTGCACGAGATTCCACCAGTCGGGGGTGGCCTCTGGGATGATTGGGTGAGAGTTCTCTGAGCTCCTGGAGGCCTCGATACCAACGCGGTGGTCCGTCTCGTTTCTGGTTACGTTACCTTGGTTGATCGCCATTGATAAGGGATGGATTTTCTGTGGATTTTTTAGCAAATCGACAGAGCCTTTCCCACAGACGGCGCCAATGTTGTGACCTAGATTTTACGTCTAGGGCAACTTAATGTTATTAATCGGGATCAATCAAGCAACGAGCAACAAATATGAAAGACTCAAATTTGGTTACCCAGTTCGACTTTTGAATAAGACTACGTCTGGGGGCGCCCAAGCCAGGAGTATTTTATTATTCTTTTCTGCCTAGAGTTCTAAGATTTTGTTTTTTTACAATGAATGATACAAAAGGTATTTATAGGCAAGAAATTAGGGTACACTCCTCCGTGGACTTCCTTCGATGGACTTGTCAAGCTTCCAGCCGCCAGAACTAGGGTTTTATTGGTCAATCCCGCGATTTTCGCGTCTGGATACACTTGCCTTGCTTACCCCGCGATATCTGCACTCTCGGTTACCCATATCTCTGCCAGAAATAGCTGTCTGAGGTCGCTTCCAACTTGTGGTTCTTTACAAGGTCGAATGCGACCTTCCTGTTCCTTCTATGTTGCTTCGCGACCTTCTCAGCTTTGAGGAAGTCGCTTTGCGGCTTCCCGATTCTTATCAAAGTCGCTCTACCCAATCACCTCACCGGGTTGGATTATTCCATGGTACAACACCAATGGCAAAACTGCAATTCCTAGTTTGTCGAATCTAGTTCGACTGATGTCCCTTACCCTTTGTTCCCCGCGAGGGCTAGCGAAACAAAGTTAAGTTTGTTTAAAACCATCAAATGACGACGCTACATGTCCCTATAAAAGTCCCATTAGATGTAGATCCGAGCAAAAGAGGAGGGTCTTTAAGTACTCATTGGAACGAAATCTCTAGTTTACTTTTAACTTTGGTGGAAGACATCTTTTCAATTTAATGAAAAGCCATTTTTAGTGAGGATCATTTTTAAATGTGGGGTATCAATTGCTTAATCGAGATCCAACATGATATCTAAGTCACATTTTGAGCAATTACGTGTGCCGCCTACCCAAACATGACATATACGGACTAACAAATATTTGGGCGCCATCTACCCAAGCATTTAATACGGTCCGACAAATATTTGGCGCCTCCTACCAAAACAATTATAATGCAGACATAAAAGCGTTAACGAATTTAAATAAATAAACAAGTCAACGAGTGGGATTTAATTAACCTTTTAAAACAAATTTTAAAATATAATTTTCAACTTTATTTTAAGATTATTAAACCGATAATTAATCTAATTAATTACCAAATAAAATCCAATTTTAATTATTTTATTCAAAATAAATTGTTTATTGTTTAGAGGGCTCAGGTGCAAATAAAAAAATTACACGGGAGGGCCTGTCTCAAATCGAATTTGTAAAACAGCCCCCCCAAACATCATCACCCATTCCAATCGGATCCAATCCAAAAACCAAACACCCAAAACTTCAATTATCAAATTAATTAGTCTCCTCATTAACGAAATTAATCAAACCAAATCCATATTCATTAGTTTAATCACAATTTGAAGAATCAGAGGCACAATTTCAGTCCGAAAATTAAGAATGTGAAGAATTGGGATGAAGCCAGACGACCAAGCACCGAGTCGGAGAGAAGTCGCATGCGGAATTGAAATCGACCTGCATCACCGCCGCCGCTCATCGCAAGTGGGCAACTCGTCGCTGTTCACTACAGTAACGAGTAAGGGGCGCACGGGGCCGCGACCCCCTTTTCGATCGAACCAGTTCCAAACTAGGATGACAAAATTAGTTTCGATCGACGGCGCACCGCCTATGGCTCGTATCGATTCTGGTGGCCCGCCACCTTGAACAAGACGAAGGGAGCACCCCCGAGAAAAGATACAGACTAGAGGTGATGCTACATGGACGATGGTGAAGCGAATTGACGACATCGAAGCGCATCGACAATGGCGAGAGAACTAACCGAAACCACGCTGCGAGCCTCCACGCACATTGCGAGGCACGGCGTCCAGCGCTGACTATCAGTGACGTCACGTGGCATCGCCGGCCATGGTGAATCGCGAGCAAGCAGCGAAATCCCCAAAAGGGGAAAACCCTAATAGTGCGAAAAAGGGAAGACGAGATGGACAAAAAAGATGGGGTGGGTGGAATTATCTAATAAAACCACTTGCCCCAATCTGCTAATTATTGTGCACTCCTAAACAAATAAACATGGTGCAATCAAAATTCAATTTTGATCGCACCGTGTGTGTGTTTAAATTTTTTTTATAAAACACCAATCGATTCAATAAGCAATCAAGCAAGAGCCTGAGCTCTGATACCATTGTTGGAATATAGAGGCACGTAAACATATAATACATGCGCATCGACATTAAACAGGTCACCAACAACGAACATATGATTCCATAAACGATTACGAATAAACATAAAAAGAAATCTTACTGTAATTCAAGAGCAGATTTCTCAACTATGGTATCCACATAATCCCCATTCACAGACTTACACAGATTTGCCCGCGTTGAATCCCAAGATGAATTTGAACAACCGTATTATGGATTTCCAAGAGCTCATATATATAGGAGAGGCCCATCTTAAATCTTAAGCTAACCTGATTTAGGAAATCAAATCAATAATCTTTATTTAAATAAATCTCTTAGATTTATTTCCCACATATAAAATCTCTACGGATTTAATTCCCGTATATGTCAAATCTCTACAATTTATTTCCGTGTATATTAAATCCTACAATAATATTCCATATATTATTGTTGGGAATTCCTATTTAATTAAATCCAATTTAATTAAACATTAATTATAATTAATTCTAAATTAATTCATTATTAATTAATTCTCCATAAATTAAATATTAAATTCAATTTAACATTTAATCAACCAACTATAATCCGTAAAAGGGAGCTACTTGTTTTGTGACCCATAGGCCCTCATATATCGAGCGATTAGTCAAACTAACGGTCTTAATTGGACCCTAGACAATAAATCAGACATTCTCAAAATATGAGGTATGTTGTGAGAAACATGCAACTACCTGTAACTGAAACATGGGCTATTGCGATTTCCTCCTTTCATTCACGAATACTCGATTAGTCTTGAACATGATGAAGTGTCTATTCAAATAACTTAATCAATTTATCTCCAATCACTAATTGATCACTCGTGTCACACTTGGCCACAAAGTCCAAGTTGACGTGCGTTGGTCAATGACTTTGATCCAATTATGATGAGAAGATGAGTATTCTCTCTAAATCCACTTTGAGGAATGAATCATTTTCTTGGCTCAACTACCACACACATGCACTTCGTGATGAACCCAATCCAAGCCATATCTACCCAGAAGGGTTCAAGTGTCTGTCATGGTCAAAGTTCATCACTCCACACATGTGTGCTTATTGACCTCAAGTCAAAAGAGTATCGCATCGCTCCCACTAACCGAGACATCCGTAGACACATATAGTGGAACTACATCAAATGGTTTCTCGGATGGGTATACCAATACCCTCAAAGGTATTTGTGCATCCATCATGAGATACCTAGTATCTCGTACCAAGTGAGATCTTACTACACTCTCTAAGAGTATGATGCAGATCACACACCAATCTCCATTGCATCATCAATATCCCATTCTTGATGATCCTCGATTGGGGCTATTTAGAATCATGCTTAGTCATCTGAGTTCTCACATACTCAATGACACCAGTGACTCTAAGGAACACAGATAAGAACAAATGCAAACAATCAAACATAATATTCTAATAAGTGCAACGCCATATATTTAATATTAAATAAATAATAATATTAAACCAACACTGAATATTATCTGAGTATTATGTACTTACAATGGATTGTCTCTAGGACACTAACGCTAACATATTCACTATGCCCTTAAGATATCTCAGAATCGTTTTGGCAGCTTCCATGTGACTAGCCTTAGAATTAGCTTGGTATCTTGCACATATCCCAACAGCAAAGGTAATATCAGGCCTGCTTACTGTGAGATAGAGCAATGATCCAATGATCCCTCTATACTCAGTGTGGTTAACTGACTTGCCTTTAGGATCAGGATCCATCTTGTAGTTAGTATTCATGGGAATTCTAACTGCATTGCAATTTTGTATACCATACTTAGCAATCAGATATCTGGTATACTTTGCCTGATTGATGAATATTCATTCCTTAGATTGCTTAACCTAAAGTCCTTGAAAGAAATTCATCTCCCCCATCATTGACATCTCAAAATTTTCTTTCATCAGGGCAGAAAACTTCTCACATCTGATGATTAGGAGATCCAAATATGATGTCATCCACATTAATCTGAACTAGTGAGATATCCTTCCCATCTTCTATCCTGAAGAAGGTTCTATCAACTGTTCCTTTGGTAAAACCATGATCAATAAGGAATTGATAAAGGATATCATACCATGCTCAGGGGGCTTGCTTCAGACCATACAAGGCTTTTATGAGCCTGTAAACTTGGTCATTCTGACAAAAGCTAGGAGGTTGTTCCACAATACCCTCTTCCTTAAGCACACCATTCAGAATGCACTTTTTACATCCATTTGATAGACAACAAATCTCATGTGAGCAGCATATAAAAGAAACAATCAGATGGCTTCTAGTTTTGCAACAGGTGCAATGGTTTCATCATAGTCCAAGCATTCTTCTTGGGAATAACCTTGTGCAACTAGCCTTGCCTTGTTTCTTATAAAGATGTTGTTCTCATCTCTCTTGTTCTTAAACACCCATTTAGTTCCAATCACATTGTGCCTCTTAGGTCTATCCACTAGCTCCCAAACTTCATTCCTTGTAAATTGATTTAGCTCCTCTTGCATAGCAATAATCTAGAATGAATCCTGAAGAGCTTCTTCAATCTCAGTAGGTTCTTTCTCAGATAGGAAGCAGCAGAAAAAAGCACTTTCACCATGAAACCTTCTTGTTTTAATACCTTCTGATAGATCACCCACAATTTATCTTGAAGGATGACTATCCAACCATTTTCTCCTGGATGTTCCCCATTCAGTAGTGTCCTCAACATTAGAAATGTTAAGTTCATGTATATCATTAAACTCAGGGTTTAACAGGAAAGGAGAGAGAGAATCATCTTCCTCAGGGGAGTTTCATTTTGAACATTCTCAGGGACATTTGTTCCCCTTTGGTTGATAGATTCAGAGTTTTCCTCAGCTGTGACCACATCTTCATCGGCATTACATATCTGAGTCTGACTCACTCCATTCATAGATTGTAATTGGCTTCTTCTTTTCAGGCTCAATGGATGGTTTATCAGCATGTTTGTTCTTCAGGCTTAATCTGGTGATTCTCTTTGTCAAGTCTCTTGAGTCATGTTCCTGTTTCTTATGAACACAATTAGATTCATCAAAAACAACATGAGATGTTTCTTCCACAATAAGAGTCCTACAGTTGTAAACTCTGAAGGCTTTACTGACTTCAGAATATCCTAAGAATATTCCTTCATCAGCTTTGCTATCAAAGGTTTTCAACTGGTCTTTACCATTATTGTGTATGAAACACTTACAACTAAAAACACGAAAGAAAGAGACAAGAGGCTCCCTTTCATTCCACAACTCATAACATGCATGCAGTGTTGACTGCTTCAGCCCAAAACCTTTTAGGTTTGTCAGCTTCAGCAATCCTTGTTCTTGCAGCTTCTTTTAGGGTCATATTTCTTCTTTCAGCAACACCATTCTGTTGTGGAGTCCTTACAGCTGATGTTTCATGGGTTATTCCATTTGCTGCACAATAATCAAATATAATATGGTTGATAAACTCAATGCCTTTATCTGATTTGATTTTGACCACATTCAGATTCTTTTCATTACTGAGTCTTTTCAGTAGTTCAGGCAGTTTTGTCAAGGTTTCTTTCTCACCAAGTAAGAATATGACCCAAGTATATCTAGAGTAGTCATCAACTATATATTTTCTGCCATTGGTGTTTACAGGTGTTACTGGACCAAATCGATCCATATCTAACAGTTGAAGTATTCTATCAGTAGACACTTCAAACTTTGCATCAGACACATGATCTTTACAAAATACTTCATTGGGTAACCCCCTCACAAGTGCTAATCTTGCAAGTTTATTTAGGGTTTTGAAGTTCAAGTGATTCAATCTTTTGTGCCATAACCAACCGATTTCAGTAGCTTTCTTAGCAACTAAACATGTATCCATAGGAGTCAATCTCAAATTAGCAAGCTACACATTTCCTTTTCTAGTACCAGTCAGTAGTACTTGTTGTGAAACATTATCTTTCACATAGCACAAGTTCTATGAGAATTCAACACTGAATCCTTTATCACAGAATTGGCCGATAGAAAGCAAGTTATGCTTTAAACCAGACACATATGATACACCATGGATATGAACAATATCAACTTTAAGTGTTCCATATCCTTCAGTCTGTCCTTTGGAATTATCTTCAAAAGTTATCTGAGGGTCTTTCTATTCAACATAGTCAGTGAGCAAATGTTTATTTCCTGTCATGTGCCTTAAGCATCCACTGTCCAAGTACCATGCAGGAGGTGCAATTTCACTTCCACTCATCAAAGATATGTTGTCTTCATTCAGTTCAGTGCCCGTCTCCTTCACCTGAAACAAAATAAGGCCTTAGGTACCCATTTGGTGTAGGGTCCTACCAGGTTAGTTGTACCTTTTGGAACCCAAATCTAGCTCACAACTCTAATCACTTTAAAGTGGTTAATTTGTCTTCCATAAACATCTACATACACTCACTACCCTAGGTGCCTTGGCAGTATCCTGTATATGAGTGCCAGCCCTAGCAAGAACATGAGCCCTAGAGTTCTTCTTGGGTTCAGACCTCTTGTTCCAATGCTTTGGCCTTGGTACAGCTGGTCTCTGTCTCTGCTGACTTGGTTTTAGGAAACCTTTACCCTTAGGCTAGTGGGGTTTAGGTTGCCTGTACTGAAATTGGGGTCTTTCAGTATACCTAGAACTTGGTCTCTTCAGTTGAGAATTTCTCAGCTGAGTGTTTCTCTTCTGGTTCAGTGCAGATTTCTTCAGGTTGGTATTCTTAGCCCGAGGCTTCGAAGTACTGGCCTGAGGATTTCCTACTAAGTGTTCAGGTTTTCTAGCCTTTTCCTGAGGTTTGGGCTTTTTTCCTGAACCTTCAGATTCTCTGAAACCATAGGTCCTTTACCCTTGTCCAAAACACATGGTGTTCTTCAATGAGAAGATCAGTTGAAGCCATAGGTCCTTTACCCTTGTCCAAAACACATAGTTGAAGCAGCATTAAATAGACCTTGTGACATTCCCCCTGGATTATATCCTAATCCAGCCTTTATAGTTGCAGGTCTTTGATAACTTTAAATTTCATCTATTGCCTTAGATGCATAATTCAATAGAGCTAACTTTCTCCACAGACTATCTTCACTCTTCTTTAGAGTTTCATTGAATTCAGTCCTGATAAACTGATTCTCTTTAGTGGATTTCTCTAACTTTCCTTTTAGGGCCTCTATCATTTTCTCTTTTTTCTGAGAGTTGTACTTTCAGAACATCAAGTTCATCAGTAACTCCCATCAATTGAGAAGTGATCTCAGCAGCATTAGAGTTTTTCCACTTAAGATTTTCAGTAGTCAGTTCCTCATTCTGCTTTTGAGTTTCATTGAACAGTTCTTGTAACACAGAATAGTCTTTCATCCGATTCTCAAAAGAACCCATCAGATTGAAATTATTGGTTACAGAAGAACTTGATAACTAAGGTGCTTGTGTAGGAGCAGCAACAAAGATAGAAGAATTTACCTCCTCAATAGCAACAAGGCAGACATCATCACTGTCACTATCTGAGAACATTTCTTCTGAAGAGATGGATCCATCTTCAGTATGATCCTCTTCAACAACCATAGTCTTCTTGCCTGAGTACTTCTTGTCTCTTTTGGCTTGCTCATCCCTTCTTTCTTTGGGCTATGGACCTTCTTTTTGTAGTTGTAGCATCTGTTGGTGTCATCATCCAGATCACTTTCCTCTTTGGTCTTGGAGTCCTTCTTTCTGGATGAAAACCTTTCAGCTTTGTGATCTTTCTTATTCTCAGTAGACTTGTCCTCAGCTTCAGAGTTGTTCCTGTTCCTGTACCTGGTATCTTTGTAATACCTTTTATACTTTCCATATCTACCATTAGGTTTCTCAAACCTTCTTGCCATCAGGGCAATTATCTCATCCTTTTCATCTTGAATCTTTTTAGATGAAATCTCAGGTTCATTAGTGTTACAGATTTTTCCTTGAGCTTTAAAAGCCACATTTTTTCTAAATGAAGTATTATCTTTGCTATCAGGCTTCTTAGTTTTCTGTTGGGAAATTTGTAGTTTCGATGGAAATTCCAAAACATATTGTAATAGGACCAGTCACACCTGTTAGCTGACTGATGACTTAGATATCAGATAGGATGTCCAGCTGAGTTGTATAGACAGCTGATGTAACAGATAGGTCACGTATTGAGGGGAAACTCAATATGTATATGCTAAGTCTTGAGATCAGAAGATCAGATAAGCTGAAGATCAGAAGAACAGATAAGCTGAAGATCAGAAGATCAGATAGACCAAAATTCGGATTGCTCTCCAACGGCTAGTTCAATTTTGTGCATATAAATAAGGGATTAACCTTCATAGTAAGGTTATGGAAATTATACAAGCTCAAGCTCAAAGCAAGATTTCTACACAAAGAACACAATTCAAGATTTAATCTAAGTGTTCATCACATAAATTTCTTAGCTTAGAATTCTTATCCTCTAGCTTTTTAGGGATAGAATTCCGGTTGGAACTCAAATCTTATACCCAAATAGGTTTAGTTTGTTCCGGATTGGGTTTCATTTACAAATTGTTGAGTGAGAACTCTTGAAACATCTGTTGTATTGTGTTGGACTAACACATTAATCTAAGTCAAGATTGGTTAAGTGAGTGCCCCTACTGATAGGGAAGAGTGGACGTAGGACGAGTTGTACGAACCACTATAAATCTTGTGTGATTTATCTGCTTTACACTCTTAGCACACTACCTGCTTTATATTCCATGCATGTTCTGAGTCTGGATCAGATTTCCATCAAGCAACTGATCTGATTAGTTTGACCTCTTTGTCATCTGATCTAAAACAATATTTCTCAGAATCTGATTTGAGCAAACTAGTTTTTTCACACGGGTTAACTTATCTTCCGCACCAACAGTTGAACTGATAGACACCAAACTGATCTACTTCCAAGCTATCAGTAAGTTAGGTATCAGTCTGTACTGCTTCACTCGCACTCTGATCAGGCATACTTGCATATCCACACCTGATCTCACAAAAGTTTTTGAAGTCTATTCACCCCTCCCCTCTAAACTTCTACCCTCACAAAACTCGTTTGGAACCTACAAGTGGTATCAGAGCAGTGGTTCTTCCGACCACTGGCTTTGAATATAATCGATTCTTGAGGAAGAATCTTTGTGGTCACTTGAATTGATCTTGAAAAATCTATTTTTAAAACTCATAATGTTCAAACTCATGTAAGCATGGATAACACGTCTGGAATGAATCATGATTTTCCTAAGTTCTCAGTCGACGAGTACGCCGAATGGTCTCTCGACATGAGTGACCATCTAGGAGTCATCAGCAACAGAATGAGGGAGATTCTTGAGATAGGACCCATCATCATTTATCATTATAATCCAGCTGAAGGAGGAGATCCTACGCAACCAGTTGGAGCAAGAATCAGAAAGAGTCCTTCGCTGATGGATGCAGAAGAGAGGAAATTGTCCAACCTGGATACGGTTGCCAGGCATCTGATCATGAAGACTGTGGACTCTACCACACGTGAGAATGTTAAGTATTTGAAGACTGCTAAGGAAGTATGGGATACCCTTGCTAAAATCTGCAAAGGTAATGATCTGATTAACGATAGCAGATTACGAGTTGATCTGGTAAACTTCAAGAAATTGAAGATGTTACCAAACGAGACGATTGATCAACTTGATGGAAGAATTACTCGAGGAGTCAAGAGACTGCGTGATTTAGGCCGAGTAATGTCAGATAAGGATATCAACTACAAGATTCTGAGATCACTGACAAAGAAATGGGATACTAAAGTAACAATGATCAAAAATTGTCAAGATATCGGAACCATGAAGCCAAATGATCTATTTTTCAGTTTGAAAGTGCATGAATTTGATCTGATTGAAAGAAGCAGAGAATCAAATGATGTTCCTTCTGAAGCTACCACAAACTCTACAAAAATGTTGCATTTTAGGCAATCAGTAGAAGTTCACGATCGGTTGAACCAATGGGAAACATCATCAGCAAAGATGAACAGATTGCTCTGATGACTAGAAAGCTTGAACGATCAAACGTTCAAATGGGAAATTACAGAAAGTTCTACAAAGATTATAGACAAAGCAGAGGAAGAGATAGGAGATCTACTGATAGATCACCAGAATGAGATCATTCTGATGACAGAATAGACGATCGAAGAGAAGATTGGAGAGATGACCGAAGAGATGAAATAAAGGATGATCGAAGGGATGATCGCAAAGGAGACAGACGTGGTGACAAATAAAAAAGAAGGAGTTCTGATTACAAGCAAGGTGAAAAGTCACCTGACAGAAATTATCGAAGAAATGATTCACCTAACAGGAGAGGATCTGGAAAATATGGAACTTGTTTCAACTGCCATAAACCAGGTAACTACAGTACAGACTGCCCCAACCTGACTCCTAAAGAAAGGGAAGAGAAGCGAAACAGAAGAGATCAACGATACAGAGACAGAAAAGATATGATAGTAGACACATCTGGTACTGATGACTCTTACCTGCCATCAGATGACTCTGGATACTCATCTGTTGAAAATTTATGTCTGATAACCAACACTGACGATGTCAACAATCTGAACTTCTAATCTGATGATGACATTTGTTTGATGGCCAGAGAGGCTGACCAATATGAGGTAATCTCTAAACCTTCTGTGATTTCTTGTTCTACACCTGTTGTGCTGAGCACATCTGCTGGAGAGAGTAACCTGCAGGTCTATAATGACCAATTGCTTGATGATCTCTCTAATGCAATAGATACTTATACAAGGGTGGAAGTTGAGAATAATAACCTAAGGGAAGAGAATGTCCGGCTTGTAAAAGAATGCAAGTAAAGTAGAACTGGTGAACAGGAATTGATTGAAATTGTTCAGAAGATGACCATAGAACTGGATGTTCTAAAAATAGGCTCTTTTGATCAGGGAAGATCAATTGATGAACAACAAGCTACCAATCTAAAACAAGCAGGAGATCTCAAAGTCCTTCAGGCTAAATTTGATGAACTCTTCCAAATGCATGAGAATCTAAAAGCCATTGAGGATAGTTTGCGTAAGAAAATAGAGGTTTTCACGAAATCATCTAAGACTGTTCAGAATTTGAACAACTATTTTCGTGCGCTAACTGATAAGAAGGGAATTGGGTATGAGAACCCTTCTGGATCCTCAAAAGTCTCGTCTGGTTCACATCAGAAAAGTGTAACCAAATGAGTTTCTGATAAAGATACAAACTATGTCAAATATGTATTAGATAAGGGAAAAGGACCAGCTGATCAGGCAAGGCGAGTGTCGGATTAGAAAGGAAATAGAAATGGACCCCAACTGATTAGACACCAGCCGAGGAATCAACAGAAGAATCATGTCCTTCTGAAGAGACCTCAGCCCAATCAGCAGAGTAGGCCTCAACCTAGACCATCTCGCAAGGGATAGTCCCAACTGAAGTCGACTCAGTCCAAGCTGCCTAACCAGCAAGCTAAGGATAAACCGATCAAGCCATCTGTGAAGAAAAGATACGAATCTTTTGATGGTAGAAGTCGTACCTACCCTTACAATTAGAAACCTAGGACTCTGTGCCCCACTGGATTAAAAGAAGACTAGTTAACAAGAAAAATACCAAGTCTTCTGACTCATCCAAGGCTCACACTAATAATCATACTGATCAAAACTGCACATGATGAGATGTATGATTATGTAGATGCGTATGGGAGACAAATAAGGCCTTCTGATCTTGATGATTATAATAGAAATGCCTTGTTTGTCTGGATCCCGAAAGGTACAACTAACCCCCAGGACCCAATTCTATTGGGGTACCTAAAATCTGATTTGTTCATAGGTTCGCATGGGATTGGCCAATAAAGGAAGTGTACAAGCAACTATCCGGTACATAGATAGTGGGTGCTCAAGGCACATGACTGGAAGTCAACATCTCCTCAGCAATTAAATTGAGAAACCAGGCCTACGAGTTCTCTTTGGTGACGACAACTTTGGTTTTACCAGAGAAGTTGGAACCTTAGTGAATGATGATGTACAAGTTACAGGTGTTTCGTATGTTGATGGCTTAAGGAACAACCTGTTATCTGGATCACAATTATACTACAACAGTTTTAGTGTTGAGTTCTCGACAGATAAATGCACAATCAGAAATCGAGTTACTCAACAGATCCTGCTAACTGGCTCCAGAAAAGGAACCATCTACACTGCAGATTGGGACAATTGTCCAAGGAATGCATTCTTTAGTGTTAAGAGTATCAAAAGCGTCAGTTGGCTCTGGCACAAGAGAATGAGTCATCTGAAGGTCTCCCGAATGAAGTTTTCTCTAAGGATCAGACATGTGCCATAAATATCTATTGGTGAACTGGGATCGGTTGAGTGAGAGCTCCATAAATATCTATTGGTGTAATGTGTTGGACTAACACAGTAATCTAAGTCCAGTTGGTTAAGTCGGTTAAGTTGGTGCCCCTTGTGATAGGGAAGAGTGGACGTAGGACTGGTTATCCGAACCACTATAAATCATGTGTGCATTTACCTGCTTGATTAACTTATTCACACTATTGCACACAACTTGATTAAATCTGCATACATATTCTGTGTTAGGATCAGCTAGCACCAAGTTACTGATCTGATCAGATTGACTCCATAGTCATCTGATTGAAAACAGCTTCGGAATCTGATTTGTTAAACTGATTTTTCACACGGGTATAAACTAGCTTCCGCACAATCAGTTAAACTGATAAATACCGAACTGATCTGCCCTCAGGCAATCAGTAAGTTGGATATCAGTCCAAACTGATTCACTTGCACTCTAATCAGGCAAACTGCAATCACACCTGATCTGCATGAAAAAGTTTTCAGAAGTCTATTCACCCCTTCCCTCTAGACTTCTGCCCTCACGAAACCCATTCGGGACCTACAAGTGGTATCAGAGCAGTGGTTCTACAGACCACTGGCTTTGAATATCATCGGTTCTTGAGGAAGAACCTTTGTGGTCACTTGAACTGGTCTTGAAAAACCTTTTTCAAATCTCATTTATTTTCAAACTCACGATCAGCTTGGATAATACTTCGGGTATGTATCATGATTTGCCTAAATTTTCCATTGATGAGTATGCAGACTAGACAATATACGTGAGCAACCATCTGGGATCAATAAGCAGCAGGATGATGGAAGTTCTTGAACGAGGACCCATCATCGTCTATCATGACAACCCAGCTATTGGAGGTGATCCAGATTTTGCAGTTGAAAGTCTTGTCAAAAAGAGTCCTGCCCTGATGGATGCTGAAGAGAGAAAGTTGTACACTCTGGATACGATAGCCAGATACATAATCATGAAGACCATGGACAAGATAACCAGAGAAAAGATAAAGTATCTCAAGACAGCCAAACAGATGTGGGATACGCTTGCTGAAATGTGTGATGGAAATGATCTGATTAAAGATAGCAGATCGAAAAACTTAAGATGCTACCAAATGAAACCATCAATGAGCTCGATGGAAGAATCACCATGTCAGTCAACAAGTTACGAGAACTTGGACGAGAAATGTCAGATAAAAACATCAATTACAAGATCTTGAGATCTCTGACTAAGAAGTGGGATATGAAAGTCACTGTAATAAAGGATTGTCAAGATATTGCTAAGATGAAGCCAAGCAACCTGTTCCTGAGTCTTAAAGCTCATGAGTTCGATCTGATCGAAAGAGGGCAAGAAGAAGAAGACGAGTCACCTACTAAAGCCACACCTGCCATATCAAAATCAGTTGCATTCAAATCAGCCAGCAGCAACTCAAAGTCTATTGAACCTGTTGGAAATATTATAAGCCAAATCGAATGTGATTATGTTGCTAACGAAAAACTTGAAAAATCTAACATCCAACTTGGTAAGTATCGCAGATTTTACAGGGATTATCAAAACAGCAGAGGAAGAGATAGAAGGCCAGCTGACAGATCTCCAGAAAGGACCAGATCTGATGACCGAAGAGATGATCACAGAGAAGATAAGAAAAGAGATGACCGGTCTGATGAAAGAAGAGACAACAGATCTGAGAGAAGAAATTCTGATTACAATCAAACAGGTAAGTCACATGATAGATTCTACAGACGGAATGACTCACCTGGCAGAAGAAGTTCCGTGGATCATGGAGCGTGTTTCAACTGTGAGAAACCGGTCATTCTGCAGTGGATTGCCCGGACGACACCAAAAGAAAAGAAAGAAAGCGGAATGAAAGAGAGCATTGCTATAGAGACAGGAAAGCCATGGTTGTTGATACATCAGAAATTGATGATTCTTATCTGCCTTCAGAGGATTTTGGCTACTCATCAGTAGAGGACTTTTGTCTGATAAGCAATGTTGATGATTTCTACCACTACGATGATCTGATATTCTCTTCTGATGATGAAATATGTCTGATGGCTAAGGAGGAAGACCAATCTGAGGTAACTTCTAAACCTTCTGCTCTTTTAGTTTCCACATCAGCTATAATTAGCACACCGGAGGAGAGATTGACTTCTGACTCTATTCTAAGCAATTGCTTGATGATCTCTCTACGCAGTGGACACTTATACGATAGTGGAAGTTTAAAAACGATAAGCTAATGATTAAAAATACTCGAACTTGTTAAGGAAAATCTTTGTCGATAAAAGCGGTGAACTAAAATCAATTGAAGTCGCCGAAGATAAATCAAGAACCGAAAGTTCTGAAAGTTAATTCTTCTGATCAGGAGAAGCAAATTAAGGAACAGCTAGCTATCAATAAATAGCAAGCTGATGATTTTAAAATCTTACAAGCTAAGTTTGATGAACTCTTCCGACTACATGAGAGTCTGAAATTAACTGAGGATAGTTTACGTAAGAAAATACAGGTTTTCACGAAATCTTCGAAAATTGTTCAAGATATGAACAACTATTTTCGAATGATAACTAATAAGAAGGAATTGGGTATGAAAACCCTTCTACATCCTCAAAAGCCCCATTTGGTTCACTTCAAAAGGGTGTAATCAAACGAGTTTCTGATATAGATACAAAAAAAGTAAAATATGTTTCTGATAAGGGAAAGAGACCTGCTGAACAAGTAAGGCAAGTGCCCAATCAGAAAGGGAACAGAAATGGACCCCAACTGATTAAACATCAGCCGAGGAATCAACAGAAGAACCCAGTTCTTCTGAAGAGACCTCAACCTGATGAGCATATTAGGTATCAGAAAAGACAACCTGTCAAAGGAAAATCTAATCTGAAACCTAATCAAGGTCAGTTGCCTAACAAGCAAGCTAAAGGTAAACTGCTAAGACCATTTATGCCAAAAAGATATGAATCTTTTAATGGTAGCAGTCGTACCTACCCTTACAATCGTCGAAACCTAGGTCGCTGCTTTTTGAGCCCCACCTTTGGGTTAAAAAGAAGAAAACCGCAAGGAAAAAATCCCAAGTCTTGATTCACTCAAGGCTCGCACAAATAATCATACTGATCAGAATGCATATGAAAAGATGTATGATTATGTAGATGTTTATGGGAGACAAATCAGGCCTTCTGATCTATCTGATTACAATAGAAGTGCCCTGTTGTATGGATCCCTAAAACCAACTCTAACCCCTCGGGACCCAATCGAAAAGGGGGTAAAAGCTGATTTGATTGCGGGTTCGCGTGGGTTTGGCCAACAAAGGAGGTGTACAAGCAACTATCTGGATAATCGGATAGTGGATGCTCAAGGCACATAATTGGAAGCAAACATCTCCTTAGCTCTTACACGAACAAGAAGGCCCGCGTGTACTCTTTGGTGATGATAACTTTAGTTTTACCAGAGGATTCAAAACCTTAGAGAATGATGATGTACAGGTTACTGGAAACTCGTATGTCGAAGGTTTAAAGCATGATCTGTTATCAGTTTCACAATTCTGGGACAACGGA
The DNA here is from genome assembly GCA_037126765.1 of Stenogyne calaminthoides. Taxonomy (NCBI): domain Eukaryota; kingdom Viridiplantae; phylum Streptophyta; class Magnoliopsida; order Lamiales; family Lamiaceae; genus Stenogyne; species Stenogyne calaminthoides. The sequence goes on from JBBCBC010000018.1 coordinate 20,500,052, forward strand.
TTTAGTGTTAAGTTCTCGACTTATCAATGTACTATCAAGAATCGAGCTACTCAACAGATCTTGTTAACTGGTTAAAGGAAAGGTACGATTTATACAACAGATTGGAACAGTTGTCCAAGAAATGCATGCCTGATTGTTAAGAGTTCCAAAAGTAGCAGTTGGATCTGGCACAAAAGAATGAGTCATCTGAACTTTAAAACTATTAACAAGATAACAAGGATGTTTTTGGTTGAGGGACTTCCGAATGAGGTATTCTCTAAGGATCAGACATGTGTCGCATGTCAGAAGGGAAAATAGGTTAAAGCCTCATTCAAGGGAATCCACGGACCAAAGATCCAAAGATAGTATTGCAATCGCTCCATATGGACTTATTTGGACCCGATTACACCGGTCGATCTCGGGAAATGACTTAAATATACTCTGGTAATCGTGGATGATTATTCCAAGTTTACCTGGGTTTTATTCTTGTATAAGAAGAATGAGACAACAACAAAGATACCTGAGTTGCTCAAGAAACTACAAAATGAAAAGGGTGTCAGTATAGTGAAAATCAGATCAGATAAAGGTACAGAATTTCTGAACTCTTTTATTACTAATTTTTGTACTAAGTTTGGTATCTGACATGAGACATCAAATAGGAAGAACGCCACAACATAATGGTGTAGCAGAACGGATAAACAGAACACTCAAAGAAGTTGCTCGCACTATGTTAGCTGAACATGCAACACCAAGCCGTTTCTGGGTAGAAGCTATCAATACTGCATGCCACACTCAGAACAGATGCTCTCTGACTAAGGCTCACTACAAAACACCCTATGAACTGTGGAAGGGCAGAAAACCTCGTGTTTCTTACTTCCATGTTTTTTGGTGCAAGTGTTTCATACACAAAAATGGGAAGAATCAGTTGAAGACTTTTGAGGCCAAGTCAGATGAGGGTATATTCTTAGGATATTCCTCATCCAAAGAAAAACTTTTCGGGGTTTACAACAAAAGCGAACCCTAGTTGTGGAAGAAACACCTCATGTGGTCTTTGATGGGACATCTTCTGAACAAGAGAAATCTGCCTCAGAACAAGAAGTACCAGATCAACCGGTACATGAACCGGTACATGATGCACATAATTCTGCACCACTCCCAATCACTAGTAATGAACTACTATCAGAAGAGGATGATGTTCTCCAAATAGATGCAAATCAGAAAAGAAGGACCTGGGTAACCAGTCATCCAACTGATCTGATCATCGGAGACCCATCTGATAGAGTTAAAACTAGACATCAAATTGGTGAAAGTACCATGTATTGTTGTTATCTGTCTTTGAAGGAACCAACTGAAGTAGAGGAAGCTCTACAAGATGCAAACTGGATTCTGGCCATGGAAGAAGAACTGGAACAGTTTGAGAGGAATCAGGTTTGGAACTGGTGGACAGACCAACCCATCAAGATGTTCTTGGTACAAAGTGGGTATTCAAGAACAAGAGAGATGAGAATAATGTCATAACCAGAAATAAGGCAAGACTTGTTGCTAAGGGGTATTCACAATCAGAAGGAATTGATTATGATGAGACCTTTGCACCAGTCTCTCGCCTGGAAGCCATTCGGCTGTTTTTGGCATATGCTACCCACAGAGGGTTTATTGTGTATCAGATGGATGTAAAGAGTGCATTCTTAAATGGGGTACTAGCTGAGGAATTTTATGTTGAACAACCTCCAGGCTTTGAAAAAGGCGACCAGGTGTACCGTTTAAGAAAAGCTCTTTATGGCCTGAAACAAGCTCCTCGAGCTTGGTATGATACACTCTCTCGATTCTTGATAGACAAATGGTTTCACTAAAGGAATAGTGGACGTAACCTTATTCGAGAATAGAAGATGGAGAAGATATTCGATGGTTCGATTTATGTGGATTTACATCATCTTCGGATCTCGAATAAGAGTTTATGTGAAAAATTGACAAGTTGATGCAAGGGAAGTTCGAGATGTCCATGATGGGTCGATGAGTTACTTTGCGGGTTTACAAGTTAAGCAAAATACGAAGGGATATTCATCCGCCAGCGGCAAATACACTAGGAGTTTATTGGCTAAGTTTGGAGTTCAAAACCGTAAGGAAGTCGGAGTTCCTATGATGATCGGATTCAAGATGGATCGAGATGAGGATGGTCGAAAAACTAATTAGAAAGAATATAGGGCTCTCATTGGATCTTTACTATACCGATCGCCGGAAGACCGGATATCACACTTTTGTAGTAGGTGTATGTGCGATTTTGAGCCAAATCGATGCAAAAGCCACACGGAAGCAATTTAAGCGGATTCTTAAGTATCTGAAGGGGACGATAAACCTTGGTTTATTTTACCCATCGATGATAATCTAAACTTAGTGGGTATTCTCGATTACGATTATGGAGGTTGCGTAATTGACAAGAAGTCAACCTCGGTACATGTCGATTTTTAGGTAGTAAACCGATCTCGTGGTTTTCAAAAAAGGAGACATCGATTCGCGACATCTACTATCAAGCAGAATATATGGATGCAGGAAAGTTATTTGCTCCCCACCGCTCTAGCTTAGTCGGCGGTGAGGATTATAACATTGTAGCTAAGAACGTTACCTATATTACGTGATGATAATAGTCTTTATTGCAATCACTTTGAATCTGTTCTACATACAAGATGCAAGCATGTGGATGCGACACCATTTTATAAGAGATCATGTTGAAAATGAACAATATCGAAATGGAAAAAGATCCATCTTGATAAAAAGAAAAGTCGATATTTTAACCAAGCCACTAAATTGAGATCGATTCGGAGAATTATGCAATGAGCTAAGGCTTCGGATCTTGGAGAAAAAGCACCGAAATGTTTGGTGGATGATCTCCGTAACCGGTTTGGTTAAGAGACTAACGAGTTAAGAGGAATCAGTTGAGTTAGGTATCTCAACTGATCAAAAGATCAGTCAAGGAACTGATATGAGAAGGCTTTATCAGATTAAAGGAACTGATCAGATTAAAGAATTATCAGATTAAAGGAACTGATCAGTTTGGTTATTTCATACTTTGTAAGTCGATTAAGCTAATGTTCAACAAGCAAGTTAAATAAGATTAAAGATTCAATCGCATAAGGAAACAGAAAATACACAACAATGAAATAATAGAAATTTTCATTGAAAAAGACCCGAAGGTCAGATTTACATTACAAGTTACAAGTACAAAAGGACCCTTGAGGTCAAGACATAAGCCATAAACCGAAAACCCTAAGCCTAACCTAGAAGGGGAGAGAGGCTTTAAAGATTTTAAAGCCTGATGCTCCCATTTTCCCCCACTTAACCCTAAAAAGGGTGTGAGAGGCTTTGAAATAATCCTAAAGCCACCCTCAGAGCTTCGGAGTGAGGAGCGAGAGCGGCCTTGAAGGATTTTTAAGCCAGGAGCCCCTAGTCCTAAAATCAATGGGCTCTCCAGCTGTTAAATGGGACACAAGTGGCAAAGATGTGGTCCAAAGACCATATGGCCACAAGTGTCACATCTGAAATATTGAGTTTGATATCGATGATCACCGTTGTCCGATCAAGATCGAATACCAAACTCATGTTTTGTATCAGACTGAGTCTGTTGATTCTAATTCTGTCATCTCGATAGGCACACAAGGTGCATACGGTTAGGAGAAGTGTCTTCTCATTTGCGATAGCAGATCCGCCGCCTCGGTGGTAGAGAAGCTTAGCAATAATTGTATGTGTAATCTTTGATGACGACGAAAGCAGTAATAAGGGACACACAGGGTTGATTTGAGAAGTTGAAATCTTTTGAAAATGGGTTAAAGGTTTTTGCTGGACGTTTCACCAGAATTAGGGGTTCACCGGAATACATGGTTTACAACACTTAAAGAAGATAAGTATGGTGAATGGGTTATGTTGTGTAAATCGTTGGTCCAATTTATAGAGGCCAAGCAGGGGTGCAAATGCAAATTTGATTTCTCAAAGCCTTTTAGAGAAATTGGCACCGCAAGGACAGAACGTAGGAAACACGCGACTGGTGATTGGATAAGCTTACGGCGATTGATATCCCAAAGTATCCAGACTATTATTACGAATGTCAAATCGTGTCGACATAGGGAATCGAGACGACTATCCGATTTTCAAGACTAAGTTTTGGCGGTAACACTTATCCCAAGAATTCACTTGGTCTGAGTAGAATCAGATTAGGTCAACTGAAATCTGATTAGATAAGAGACTGATCAGATGAGGAAGATCAATTGAGTATGATACCTCAACAAATCGGATAAATCAGTCAATAAGAAATCGAAAATAATAAATGAAGGGAACTTCAACCCATCGAGGAGGATCAGAAAAGGGAATATCAGACGCAAAGTGGAGCGGATCAGTTGAAAGGGACAGACAAGTTGGGAAATTATATGGATTAAGCAGAAAACTAAGATCAACAAGTGGTACAGACAAACTTCAAGTGGGGTATTGACTGATTACAATATCAGTCAACCAGATACGCATTTCTGTTTCTTTGTTTACTGCTTACATATCTGAAATTTTCTGATAATATTTGCCTTTACTATACACATACTTTTGTGATGCATACCCTGCAAAGTATTTAATGCGGACGTAAGGTATATGTATTACACTAAATTGGTTTTTAAATCCAAAAGGTAATCGTGCGTGCATTTCCTGACCACACGATCAAAACTGCTCAATCTGGATCGTTTATCCTTTTCAAACGTTTGATCTTCTAGTCTCAATTTTCCCTCCTTCCTTTTATAAGCTTCATCAAAACCCTACCAGAATATCTTTCTCAAAATTCTTGTGATTTGCAAACTCACAATTATCTTTCTGCGATTCAAAGTGTTTCTTGCGATTCAACCTATTTCAAAATCGAAAAGCAAAATCTGGTAATTTCTGGTTTTTGATGAATTACTTTCCTAAAATCTATTGAACATATAGATTACGTCTATTTATGTTATCCTGTGTTATGCCTTATCATTTCTTGATATCCGTATGTATTCATCGATTACTAGGTCTGAGAATAGGTCTGATAATCAATATATGATATTTTTATGGTTATGCACAAATTTTAATCGAGTCTATCTTATTGTAGATGGCCACTCACGGAATGGGAAAAATTATGTGTAACTATGCGGATTTGGCAACCAAAATTGTTGAAGATAAATTTGTAAGGTTTGGTGTTACACGGGATCCGGAATCAATGGAGGTGGAACAAATTCTAAGGAAGGGTGGTCTCGAAAAATACTGTGCTGCTCACTGCAATCCAGTAATGCAATATGAAGCACTAGAATTCTTGAGGAATTTGAAGGTTGACGAGGAGAATCCTGGAGACGAACTGATTTCTTCAGTAAATGGAGAGGATATCAGACTTACAAATGCTGATATAACTCCACTGTTCAACCTGCCCAAAAGAAAAATCTCTCCTGCTCACGACAGGGAGAATGAAGACGAACTGATCAGGAATGAACTCTTCAGAGGGGCTGATAAACACTAGACCGTAGGCTTTGTCAGGCCTATGTTGAAAAGGAAATACCGTTTGTTGTTTGACATTCTGTCAAAAACAATCATGGGTATCTCGTTCAGCCCAGATGGATTAACAGCTGTAAAAATGTATAGTATGGTTGCTATCATCGATGGAGGCAAAAATATTAATTGGCATGGTTTCCTGAAGGCTATTCTGCTCCAAGAACATGACAAATTTGGAGTTAGTGAACAGAGAAAAGTCTATCTGAAGAAGAGAATCAGCAATCTCAACAAGGTTGCAGTCATTCTGAAGGACAAGATGCCCAATCCTGAATGGGATCAGAAAGGACTGAAGTCCTACAAGGCCTTTCTCTCAACCACAACTGCCATCTATGGGCCATCAGATGATGATATTCGGCCCACCCCCCCTAAGATTAAGAAAGGGAAAAACAAGGAGGCAGCTACGTCTGCAACTGATGCTCCTCAAAAGAAGAAGAGAAAACTGGTAAAGGCTCAGGAGAAGAGGCCAAAGAAGGTAAAACAGGCCACCATGACTCTTTTTCTAGAAGACGAGTCAGATGAAGAAGGAGTGCCAGATCAGCCTGATGCGCAACAGAGATCAGCTGAAACATCAGATAGGCAGGCCTCTCAAGTTGAGAGCTCGCCAGAACAATCTGAGGGAAGAGCAAGGGACGAACAATCACCCTCACCTAAATCTCGCGCTGATTCACCACTCAGACTTCTAGCTGCTGAGCATATCTCTCCTTCTCCTTCACATGCTCGCGAACCTGAAAGTTCACCAGTTCGCAAACCAGCAAGATCACCTGCTGCAGAACCAGACGCACTTGCTGCTACAACAGAACCTCTGCAGATTCAGCAATCAGTCAAACTCCAGCTACTCAGACACCACCAGAACCCTCTACATCTCATCAACCAGAACCTGGTCGATCTGAACAGATGATTCCTGAGTCCAGATCATCCAAGACCATCACCGGGAAAATGGTCAGAATGAGAATTAAACGCAAAATTGATGAGTTGTATCCAGAGTTGGTAGCCCATCCTGTTATTCGAGAGGAAGTAATGGATATCCTCACCTGGAAAGATCTCCGTTTGAAGAACTTCTCAGATTTCATGATCGTTATTGAACAGATGGGAGGTGCTGATACATTCGCATATTTTGATTTTGACATGAAGAAATCTGCTCAGGTAGGATCACCAGCTAAACTGATAACTGCTGAAGCGATCAAAGCTCTGATCCACAGAAAGCTGGGACGAATTGAGCAAGTTGAACTGGAGGTTGTTGCAGAAACTCCTAAGGAAGATGATCCTATGAAGGATGTGGGAGTTACCGATGATAGTGGAACTGGTGCTGCAGTTCATGACCAGCCACTGGAGGCGCAAACAACTGGAAATGATTAGGTGATGCAAAATATTCCTGCAAAACACATCACCACTGATCAACTTCAGGAGATCAGATCGAGTTTTAAAGATCTTCTGAAAGAAGAAGTTGAGGGAGTGTTGGCTAATGAAATTAGCAACACAATAGCTGATCAGAGGCAGATTGGCCTCAAAGAAATAACAGATCAACGGGAATTGGCTATTTCCCAGATTGAAGCAATCAAAGATCAGTCTCTCAAACCGTGACCAACCTGACTGCTGAATTTAAGAAGACAGTTGACGACAAGTTAGTTCAGGTTGATCAACAACAAGTTTCTCTTCTAATGGTCACAGAAAAGCTTGAAATGACTGAAGAAAAACTTGATAAACTCATTCTTACCCTCTCTACTGCCGTTGAATCTGTCAAGACTGAGCTGATCTCAAAGATTCAAAATCTATCTACTCAAGCTCAAGGTTTATCTGTTGAAGATCTTAACAAGGCCATATTAGTCAGCTTTGGATCTCTGACTTCCCACCTCAATGCTCTTTTTGATCAAACCAAAAAGGGGGAAGGACAGATTAAGAAATCAACTGACTTTATCAAAACAACAGAAGAACTAATTCAGACAGTTGAATCCTATGGCCAGAGACTAGACCATCTGGATCTGTTTGCTAATGAAATTTCTGATAAGATGGAGAAGTCAAAGGCAAGAAAGTTAGCTGCGGGTGCTGGGACATCAGAACCTGTACCAGTCACGAGAAACACAGCTAGCCAGATACATGCCGATAAGGAACTGGCTGAAAAACTGTCTAAGGAGCAGATTGCTGAAGAAGCTCGAATTAATGAAAAAGAAAGAAGAGCAGAAAAATTGGCAGAGGCGGAAAATCTGAAAAAGAAATACTGATCGAGGGCGAAGAAAGGCAAAGCCGGAAAATCTAGGCCAGAACCTCAGTTGCCAGCAAGAGTTGATGAAATCATTCTGAAAACTGTTACACATGCTGATAGGTTCGAGGAATGGAATAAGATCAGAAGTGAATGGCTTCTGGATGCTTTTGTTCTGGATCTAGTGCCACAAGAAGAATTACCAGATGCAGAATTTCTCAACTGGTTGGAGAACAAGCACCCAGATTTTCTGAAATATCTGGAAAATGAGGCCAGAGTAATCAATGTGAGAATATCTCGTCAAGAGTATGACGTGATGGATTACTCAAAGAAAGCAGATGACTCATTTGACAGACTGGCATTTCAAAGGTTCTATTTTGACATCCTGAACAAAGCTCGCATAACTGATCCTCAGTAGATCAATGATGTCAAATGGAAGCTATACCAGATATTCAACATTCCTCATGATCAACGAAAAATGCCAGAGGGATATAAGCCAAGAGATTGAAGATCAGAAGACTGTTTAGGATCAGCTGAATTTAAACCCAAACTTTTCTGATGTAATATGTAATCGATAAAACTCCTGAATGAAAAGTTTATTCTTTTTCTGATCCTAAGACAAAATTTCATTGTCTTCTGATTATGTGTTCTTTATTGTTTTATATTTATCAACTGTGTTGGTTTCTCAAGTGTTTTGGTTTCATCAAAAAGGGGGAAATTGTTGGGAAATTTAGAGTTTTGATGAAAGTTCTAAAACACATGTAATAGGACCAGTCAGACCTGTTAGCTGACTGATGTTTTTATTACCAGTTATAAGATGACCAGTTGATAATTATTATATAGAACAACTGATGTATAAGATAGGTCACATATTGAGGGGGAACCTCAATATGTATAGGTCAGATCTAAAGATCAGAAGAACAAAAGATCAGCTGAAGTCCAACAGGCCAGAAGGCAAGGGAAGGTCAGAAGATCAGACGATCTTATAAAGTCAGATAATCAAGTGAAGTCTTGAGACACAAATTCAGAAGACCTGAAGATCAGATGACTACCAGAAGATCAGACCAGAAGACCTACATCAGCCGAGTCTGCTAGTTGAGCTAAGACAACTGGCACTCGAAGACTCTATCAGGTAGACTTATCAGTTGTAACTGATCAGGTCAGCTCACACCAGGTGGTAACTGATGTTTCACCAAGTCATACGTTATTGATCTGAACAAGAAGAATGTCAACTTTTGTTGGTAGAACAAACACTAAAAAGTGCTTTTGTTAACTAATAAGAACAAGACATGTATGACGGAGCCAATAATACGGGATTTGGTGCTGCTTGGTCAAACGGCTATAAAAGACAACTATTCATGCTTTCGGCCATGCCGTACCTAAAGCACGTCACATCAAATCCTACATATCTACCAAATATATTCAGAAATTCAAATTGCTCTCCAACGGCTCTTTAATTTCGAGGTCTATAAATATGGGATTACTCTTCAGAGTGAAGACACAGAAATTATCAAGAAGCTCATACTATAGCCAAATTTCCGCACGAAGAACACAACCTTGAAGATTATTTTTCTAAGTGTTCATCCCATAGTTCTTAGCACAAAAATCTTATCCTCTAGCTGTTAGGCTACTTAAATACTAGGAAAGATTTTAAAGTTGGAACAAACAACAAATCTTACCCAAAATCCAAAGTTAGGGTTAAGTTTGTTTAGCAAGATTTCAGACTAGGGTTTCTAGTTCTGATTTATGGGATCGGTTGAGTGAGAGCTCCATAAATATCTGTTGGTGTAATGTGTTGGACTAACACAATAATCTAAGTCCAGTTGGTTAAGTCGGTTTAGTTGGTGCCCCTTGTGATAGGGAAGAGTGGACGTAGGACTGGTTGTCCGAACCACTATAAATCTTGTGCGCATTTACCTGCTTGATTAACTGCTTCACACTATTGCACACAACTTGATTAAATCTGCATACATATTCTGAGTTAGGATCAGCTAGCACCAAATTCTTGATCCGATCGATTGACTCCATAGTCATCCCCGATTGAAAAACAACTTGAATCGATTTGTTAAACCGGTTTTTCACACGGGTATAAACTAGCTTCCGCTGTCGATTAAACCGATAGATACCGAATCGGATCGCCCTTAAGCGTCGATAAGTTGGATATCAGTCCAAACTGATTCACTTGCACTCTGATCAGGCAAACTGCAATCACACCTGATCTGCACGAAAAAGTTTTCAGAAGTCTAATCACTCCTCCCCTCTAGACTTCTGCCCTCACGAAACTTGTTCGGGACCTACAGAAATATTAGAAATCCAAAAAGGTGGTGCAACAATTTTATTTTCCTTTGTTTTATAAATCGTTCATCGGAGAACGGTTATTGAGCGAGGACTTGAGAATACTTGAGAAGGACTTTTGGTTGGTAGTCAGATACTTTATCATGTCCATCTCAGATTGTCTCTCCAACAGGTACGTTTACGTAAACTCCTAAAAATTCCGCATGATAGGATCTTTTACGTGAATTTTATTTGCATGTCGTTGTTGGTGTAATTATTATTTGAATTCACATAGGTAAATTCATGCTAGTAATAATTGTTAATTTAAATTTGTGTTTATGAGGTTATCTCGATAGATCCTGGCAAATGTTATCCCAACAACTGGTATTAGAGCCCTGGTTCGGGCTCTGATCTTTTAAACTGTAATTTAAATTGTTGCTCATTAAAATTTGAAATTGGATAGTAGAACTGTTATATCTGTTTTGCAGGTATCAAATTGTCATGGTATTTTAATGTGCTTATTTACATGTAATAGACTAGTCTAGATCTAGGTTTATTTATTTTGCGTAAATAAATTGTAACTGGATCGCGAACGAAGACGAAGATGATGAATTAAAGATGAATGTCCGAGTGCCCAGACGTACGCGAGCCAAGGCGGAGCACGCGGGCTAGGCGGAACACCTAGCGACCGCGCGCACTGCCCGGGCGATCGTGGACGAGGCATGGCGAATGCGCGCTAGGCACGCAAGGCGGACGAGGGCAGTTTATTCAGTCCGATTAAACTGATTTATTTATTTTTGAATTCTTTTGGGGAAATTTCCCCAACGGAACGGCCAAAAGATGGTTTTCACATGAATAAATTCCCAAAAGGATGATTGTGAATTATTATTAGTGGCGATGATGACCCTCCCAACGAGGCTCGTTCAAAGTGAAGTAATAATTCTATATTTAATCATGGTTATTAGGTATAAAATTGATATGCATATACTTCTCCGAAGTCGCTGTCAATTTTATATTGCTCAAGTGGGAGCCGACTATTAATTTTGAATTAAAGGTTTGTAACTGTTCCTATTTGTAACCTGCTTGAATGTGTTTAAATAGACAGATTACCCAACGTGACCTATTTAAACTGTTTTGAGATGTCGGCTGATGCATATTCATATTGTTTTGAGATTTTGATATGAATAGTGTGATCGAATTGTGTGATAAATTTGTACTTATACAAATTGTTATTTATTTCAGTTCAGCATGTCAAAACCTTTTAATCCACTGAAATATATGCTCAAAGAACATCAACTTACTGGTGATAACTATATCATTTGGAAACGGAAAATGAAAATTGTCCTAGCTTCACCGAAGCACATTTGGGTTCTAACGACACCTAAGCCTAGCAAACCAACTGAAAGATCAACAGATGCGGAGAGATCTTTATATGATGATTGGGAGCGTACCAACGAACCTGTGAAATGTATAATCCTGACATCCATGTCTGAAGATTTGAGATACATTCACGAAGGGGTTGGGTCTGCTGTAGAAATTATGCAAAGCCTCGAAGACATGTTTTTAACAGAAAACCGCATGATCAATCAGTTTAATTGCGATGGCGTGGCGATGTTGCATATGACAGAGGGAACGTCCGTAAGGGACCATGTTCTCAAGGTCAAGCGTCATTTTGACAAACTTGCTTATCTTGGTGGTAAGTATAGTGATGAGGCTCAGGTTGACTTTGTGTTCCTAACTCTTCCAAAGTGCTTCGATGAGTTTTACTGTAGTTATGTGATGAGTGATCACATGTTAACTATGGAAACTCTACCAGAAGTTTTGGAGACAATAGAGAAGCATTTGGGACAAAAGGAACAAGCTTTGGTGACTAAAAATCTCTTATCAAAATCTAGGCCAATGGAAGGCAAGATTGATAAAGAAATGAATTGTCGCAACCAAAGAATCCTCAACACAAAGAACAGTAGATAAGACAGTCAAATGGTTGGGTGTCAGAAAGAATCTAAAGGGGAAGTGCTTCAACTGCGGTGAGAAAGGACATTAAAGGTCTGCCTGTCTCAAACCTAAGAGGAATGGGAAGAAAGGTAATTCTCATGCACTAGTTGTTGAAAACTTGCTTAGTGGCATATGCTACCCACTCGTAGTGGATACGGAATCCAATGATCATGTTTGTTTCACGTTACAGGGGTTCAAATTGACCCGGCAACTTAGTGGAAGTGAGATCCTCATCACACTGGGCGATGCTACGAGAGTAGCAACTGAAGCAGTGGGAGACGTGCACCTGTCTTTTGAAGACAAGACTTTAGTTTTAAGAGATGTTCTTTATGTTCTCGTTTTTCGTAAAAACCTTGTTTCAGTTTCAAAACTATTTGTTGATGGATATTCTGTTCGTTTTTCTAAACAAGTTACTATTTTTTGTAACGATGTGTTTATCTGTCATGGAACTTTAAGGAACAATCTATATGCTATTAATTGTGCACACCACTCACAAAATACATCTTTTAACACATCGACTGTTTCAAACAATAAGAGAAAACGTTCAGAAAATGTGAATGAGACACTTCTTTGGCATCTAAGGTTGGGTCATATTAATCTGAATAGGATCCAAAGGTTGGTGAAAGATGGTTCATTGTCGGACCTACAGATGGAACCATTTCCAACCTGCGAATCATGTTTAGAGGGTAAAATGACCAAGAGGGCATTTGGAGCCAAGGGGAATAAAGCCACAGAGGTGTTGCAAATCGTTCACACTGACGTGTGTGGTCCAATGTCAACCAAAGCTAGAGGTGGCTATGAGTATTTCGTGATGTTCACTGATGATTACTCAAGGTTCGGGTACATTTTCCTAATGAAACACAAATCAGAAACCTTTGATAAATTCAAAGAGTTCAAAACCGAAGTGGAGAATCATATGGAAAAGAGTATCAAGTTTCTACGATCTGATCGTGGAGGCGAATACCTCAGTGATGAGTTTTTGAACTACCTATCAAACGAGGGCATTGTTTCTCAGTTGACTGCACCCGGAACCCCTCAACAAAATGGGGTTGCAGAACGAAGAAACAAAACACTCTTAGAAATGGTCAGATCCATGATGAGTTATTCATATCTTCCCAAGTCATTTTTGGGTTATGCCTTAGAAACAGCGGCTTATGTTCTGAATTTGGTGCCATCCAAATCGGTTCCCAAAACCCCTAAAGAGTTGTGGACTGGGCGCAAACCCATTCTGAGACATCTTAGAATTTGGGGGTGTCGGGCATATGTTCTAGACATGGAAGCCGGTAAGTTGGATGCACGTTCGGAACTAAGGCTATTTTTAGGATATCCCATGGGAACGAAAGGGTGTATGTTCTATGGTCCCGAAGATTAAAAGGTGGTAATAAGTACGCACTTTAGATTTTTGGAAGAAGACTTTATGAACAATAGAAAGTCCAAAAGTGAGATTACCTAAGACGAAATAAGAGGGCAAACTCCTATACCAACTGTACAAGTTGATATACCAAGCATCACACCGACACAACCAAAACCTCGTCGTAGTGGGAGGGTTGTTCGATAACCTGAGAGATTCATGGGGATAGGAGAATCTTCGGATTTGGTCCCCAGGGGATAATGAATCAGACCCCTGGTCCTACAAGGAGGCGGTGCAAGATAAGGATTCTGAATCCTGGCAAACTGCGATGGAAGCCGAGATGGGCTTAATGGATCATAATCAAGTGTGGGAGCTAGTGGAACCACCCAGTGGGGTAAAACCCACTGGATGCAAGTGGGTCTATAAGAGAAAAAGAGGACCGGACGGGAAGGTCGAGACCTTTAAAGCTATGCTTGTGGCAAAGGGATACACTCAAAAGGAGGGTATCGATTATGAAGAAACATTTTCGCCTGTAGCCATGCTTAAGTCCATCTGTATTCTCTTGGCAATAGCTGCACATCTAGATTTTCAGATCTGGCAAATAGATGTCAAGACAGCTTTCCTTAATGGGAGTCTTGACGAGGAAATCTATATGCAACAGCCCCAAGGTTTCATCGCGAAAGGCCAAGAACACCTTGTTTGCAAGCTGAGGAAGTCCATTTATGGACTAAAGTACGCATCTCGGGCTTGGAACCAATGTTTTGATCATGTAATCAAGTCTTATGGGTTTGATCAAAACGAGTTTGAAAGTTGTGTATATAAGAAGTGTGACGGAACTGCCTTGGTATTCTTAGTACTATACTTAGACGATATTCTGCTCATTGGAAACGATGTAAAGGTTTGTCAGACATAAGGGTATGGCTGTCAAAATAGTTTGATATGAAGGACTTAGGGGAGGCCGGTCATATTCTTGGGATCAAGATCACTCGAGATCTAAAGAAAAGAATGATTAGCTTATCGCAAGCTTCATACAGAGACACTGTTTTGAAGCGATTCAGCATGCAAGATTCCAAGAAAGGTTTTGTACCTTTCAAGCACGGAATCCATCTATCCAAAGACATGTGTCCCAAGACACAAGGGGAGATAGATGACATGAAAGGCATTCCTTATGCGTCGGCATTAGGGAGTCTTGTGTATGCAATGCTGTGCACGAGACCGGATATTTGCTACGTCGTTGGCATGGTGGCAAGATATCAAAGTAATCCCGAAAATCAACACTGGACTGATGTAAAGAACATTTTAAAGTATCTGAAAAGAACACGAGATAGAATGCTGGTTTACCAGTCGGACAGTTTGTTTCCAGTTGGATACACGAACTCGGATTTCCAATCGGACATAGATTCCAGAAAATCTACCTCGGGTTGTGTGTTTTGTCTGGGGGAGGAGTTGTAACATGGAGAAGAGTTAAGCAGAAATGCATCGCAGATTCTACCATGGAAGCCGAATATGTAGCTGCTTGTGAAGCAGCGAAAGAAGCGGTGTGGATCAAGAACTTCTTAGTGGACTTGGAAGTTGTTCCGGATTTGCCCAGCACCATCACAGTTTTCTGTGATAATGCCGGAGCAGTTGCAAATTCAAGGGAACCGAGAGCTCACAAGGCCAGCAAACACATTGAAAGGAAATACCATCTTATACGAGAAATCGTTAAGAGAGGAGATATAGAGGTGGAAAAGATCATGTCGGAAGACAACCTAGCTGATCCATTCACAAAGGGTCTGCCTCTGTTAACATCTGAGAGACATGTGGAAGGAATGGGTGTCAAGAGTGTTGTCAATCTGCTTTAAGTATAAGTGGGAGATATATTAATAGGTTGATGTAGGTGACATTAGATGTCACTGTATAATACATTAGACGTGGTGTGGTATACTTAAAAGCAGACTTTGAGTATAAGTGGGAGATTGTTGGGGTTATACGTGAAAGTATGTTTTTACTTTGTATAACCTATGTATTAAACACTTATTTACTAGAAATAAATTATTTATCACTGTTGCTTTAAATATGATTGAATGTTATATATATTTATTGCAAACCGTTCATATAATAGCACATGTTACATTGTAGTTAACGTGGTGATACGGATCCTGAAAGATCACGTTAGGTCCTTTGTAAACTAGTGCGTGTTTCACAATTTAGATAGACCCGAACAATCTATTGGTAGAAGTTGATGTGTAAGACTCAGATTGGCTTATCTTGACCAAGAGATTACACTAGTGCATTCTATGCGCTGAAGCGGACTTGCAGAGAGGATAAACTCATTCGCACTGACTTGTGGGATGAAGAGTTAGACCTCAGTGGTTGTTGATTTCTTAATCTCTGTCACTTAATAAGGACCGTGTGCGATTAGTAACTATTGCTTTGACTTATAAATGGGAAGAGAATCATTGGGACTTGATACCTATATCTTGGGCAATAATATTAATTGTACGACGATTCTTTAAGATTAATCACGAGAGAATCGTGTTGCTTGCAAAGTCTTGCGTGATTGGTCCCCTTGGTGGGCTCGGAACCTTTATCATACCAAATCTTGCAAGTGGAATTAATTTTCCGGTATGGATAATAAAGCTGAGTTGTCCTTACTCCAAGGATCAAGATATTAATTAATATAAAGCTTTTTAGTGGCTTAATTAATTAATGGACTAAATAATCTTAAACACGGGAAATAATGATCGGGAGCCATATTACCGTAATATGGGTTAAGATTGGATAGTGCAATATTAATTATATAGTTGTATTAATTAATATTGATGGGTTGAATTATATTGTGGCTCAATATTGGAATTCAGAAGTCCATTGGAAGGTCCATCTTAATTCTCCTAAAGGCCCCTCAAGTAGCTTAAAATAAATAAAAGGTGCTTAAAATAAAATAAATGATTGTTGCCTAATATTTCTTGATTTTTTTGAAAATTTTAAAGAAAAAGAGGGAGAAGAAATTTTCTTGAAAAGATTTTATGGAAAGGATATAAGTATTCTTGGAATACAAGATTATCTCATAAATTCAAGAAATTTTCCACTTGGTTTCTTTAATAGGGATTTTTCGAAAATATTGAATAAGAAAGGGAAGAAAGATTTTCTTGATTTTCATGGAAAGATTTTATGGAGAAATATATGTATTCTTGGAACACAAGAATATCTCATAAATTAAAGAAAGATCCAATCTTGCAAATCTTCTTGTTTTTTTCAAAAATTAAGGGTAAATAAGGATGTGAGATTTTTGTGGAAAAACACACATGGAAAGAAGAATATATGGGATATATTCAAGATTTCTTGGAGATCAAGAAAAGATCTTTCCTAACCCTAATTAACCCTAAAATTTCGACCAACACCCCTCTTATAAATATGGGATGAATTTTTCATCTCCAGTGCAATTCCATGTGTTGGAAATATTAGAAATCCACAAAGATGGTGCAACAATTTTATTTTCCTTTGTTTTATAAATCGTTCATCGGAGAACGGTTATTGAGCGAGGACTTGGGAATACTTGAGAAGGACTTTTGGTTGGTAGCCAGATACTTGATCCTGTCCATCTCAGATTGTCTCTCCAACGGGTACGTTTACGTAAACTCCTAGAAATTCCGCATGCTAGGATCTTTTACGTGAATTTTATTTGCATGTCGTTGTTGGTGTAATTATTATTTGAATTCACTTAGGTAAATTCATGCTAGTAATAATTGTTAATTTAAATTTGTGTTTATGAGGTCATCCCGATAGATACTGGCAAATGTTATCCCAACAACTGGTATCAGAGCCCTGGTTCGGGCTCTGATCTTTTAAACTGTAATTTAAATTATTGTTCATTAAAATTTGAAATTGGATAGTAGAACTGTTAGATCTGTTTTGCAAGTATCCAATTGTCATGGTATTTTAATGTGCTTATTTACATGCAAATAAATTAATAGTTTTTAATTCGATTCGTTCGAATTCGTTTTGCCTCGTGAGAAAATCCACGAGTAGATTAGAATTTATTTGATTTGTTCAATGTAATAGACTAGTCTAGATCTAGGTTTATTTATTTTCCCTAAATTAATTGTAACCGGATCCCGAACGAAGACGGAGACGGTGAATTAAAGACGGACGTCCGAGTGCCCGGACGTACGTGAGCAAGGCGGAGCACGCGGGCTAGGCGGAATACCTAGCTACCGCGCACACCGCTCGAGCAATCACGGACGGGGCATGGCAAATGCACGCTAAGCGCGCAAGGCAGACTAGGGCAGCCAGGCGCAGCGCGCGCAGGGCGTGAGCCTGGGCTGGGCCGTGCTGGGCGATGGGGTCGGGACCTCGGACGCACATGCGTCTGGGCGATGCCTCATGCGAGCGGAGGCCGAGGGAAACGGGGCGGAATGGCCGACTTGAACCGGGGCGTGCACCTAGGCACCTGGCGACTCCGCCCGAAGTCGTGGAGCTACTTTCGTTTCGTGCCACCAATAATGAAGCGTAATACGGCCATAATAGGAGGGCTTGAAATGGCGGATAGCCATGGGAGTCAAGAGACTAAATATACACCGACTCTAGAATCGGGTCAATTAGGTCAAGTATCCGAATATGAGGCCCGATGCGATCGAATGACCGCATACCAAGAAGTCATCCGCAGCCTGCTCGAGAAATTTGACCAGGTCTATGTTGAACTGATACCTAGGAATGCGAATTCCCAAGAAGATGCTCTGGCCAGGCTAGCAACATCAGAAGAGCCAACGGATATGAGAGACGTCACCATCACAAAACTAACTTCCCCATCCACTACACACACCCTGGTCGCCCTCACCGACCCAATGGATGTCGACCACGAGGATTGGAGGACACCAATACTCGAGTATCTAAAGACAGGACATCTGCCCGACAATAGGATCGATGCCCAACAATTGCAAATGAGAGTGCAAGGTATGTGATGGTCGACGACAACTTATACAAGTAAGGCTTCAGTATCCCGCTACTCAGATGTGTGACGAGGGCCGAGGAGCAAGCCATCCTGAGAGAGATCCACGAGGGCATCTGCGGAAACCATACGGGAGGTTAATCCCTAGCCCACAAAACCATCCGAAAAGGATATTTCTGGCCAACGCTAAAAAGGGACGCTCTCGAATACGCAAAGACATGCCACCGATGCCAAATATTTGCCCCCTCAATCAAGGTGTCCCCAGAAGAGTTAACCAACATCCTGAGTCCATGGCCTTTCGCTAAAATGGGGAATCGACATCATCGGACCCCTGCCCACTGCCCCAGGGATTGTACGGTTCACACTCGGTTCGGTCGACTACTTCAAAAAATGGGCAGAGGCAGAAGCCCTCGCAACGATCGACCAAGACAACGTGATAAAATTCATATGGAGAAACATCACTTGCCGCTTCGTCCTCCCACAAGCAATCATAACTGACAACGGAAAGTAGTTCGACGGCCTCAAGATCGATGCATTCTTCAAGAAATGGAAGATAACAAAGCTCTTCTCCACCCCTTACCATCCGTAATCCAACGGGAAAGTTGAGGCGATCAACAAAATTATCAAACATACACTGAATGCACGACTTGAAGGGGGGGAAGGGCAAGTGGGCAAGCGAATTGCCCGAAGTATTGTGTTCATACAGAACAACCTGACAGGACCTCCACAGGGGAAACACCCTATTCCCTTGCACTCGGGGCGGAGGCAGTAATCTCAGTAGAAGTCACCATACCTAGCCACCGAACAAGCAACGGAGCCTCAAATGGCAATGACGACTAGCTTGGACCTACTGGAAGAGAGAAGGATATAAGCTAACCTAAAAAATGCTGGCTACAAACGGCAAACAGAAAAATATTACAACTCGAAGGTCAAACTCCGGCAGTTCAAGAAAGGCGACCTCGTCCTAAAAAAGGTTCTTGAAGTACCCAAAGGGGTATTCGGCCCTACCAGGCCCATTCAAAATATCCAAATGTTTGGCAAACAGAGCATACGAGATCGAAGACCCGGATGGCACACCTGCACAATATCCTTGGAACGCGGCCCACTTGAAGAAATACTACCAATGGGGAATAGCTAATAGCCTGATTTCTAGTTTATTTGTCACTACGTTGTAATAGCTCATCATTTTCAAGAGAAATATTTTATAAGAGATTACAATTTTGAAATGCCTTGTACGCTTTAGAGAACAAGTCAGCCAGGAATCATCCCAAGTACGATCTGGAAGACAAAGGTCGAGTCAAAGAGTAGTCGCCAAATGCGTAAGCCGACCACCTGCGATAGGAAGCATTACCCGGAACTCACGTCGACAAGGTAGTCATCACATTAGCCACCGGCCAAGCACAACGACCTTCTTGAAGACAGCACCATAACATGACTTAGCCGAAGTTTAGACACGTCGCATAAGATAAGATGACCAAAACATAGTCCAGGTACATCGCACCGTATTCAAAAGGTGATTAGGACATAGGCAAGACGCATAGTCGTCGGTGTACGTCTGGATTTGCACGACCGACATTCAATAAGCAAAGCAAGAAACTCATATATAAATGCACAACGAGAGATAAGAAAATATAAAGATTCCATTCATTAGATAAGGGCACGGAGGCCGAATACAAGAAAAGGACCCGCATGCCACTTACAAGTTCATACCCCGAGGGGCCGTGCAAACATAGAAAACAAAAATTTGAAAGAAAGGTGTTCACAGACGCCCTACACTAACTTTCAGCAGAAAGGGAGGCACTAAGCACCGTCCCCTGACCTATCCACCCTCTCGACCGCGGCCTGGTCGCCCACCTGTTCCTCGCCTCCGATGACCTCTCCGCTCGGGGCAGCCACCATCGCGCCACTGTCGTTCGTCGCCTCAGTCGGAGGCACAGGCGTCGCAGCAAGATCGATATGTGCCTCCCCAGAGGAGCCCCCAAGGTTAGAGCCCCCCGCCCAGCCTCATCAACCTGCTCGTCGGAGCCAAAATGGACAGGTCGATGCCAAAATCGGCCAAGTCCGCCACTGGCAGCACCACGTTGGCCTCGGGCGGGCAGTCAGCGATGAAGGCCTTGAAATAATCTACGAGCATGGAGGCATCAGCGGAAGGGTCGCGATGGAACACCGCCCCAAGGACGTCTGCATAGGCGCCAATGTACGAGAAGATTCCCAGCGAGGCGTTATCGGTGGCCCAGAGAGAGGCCTCCTTGGATATCTGAAACTTGAGGTTGCCGACCCGAGCTTCGTAGTCAACCGCCAAGGCATGGGACTCAGCCAGCTGTTGAGTAAGCTCATCAACCCGGCCCCACAAAGTCACCAGCTCTAGACAGCGTAAGTCAACCTCGGCACGTCGCTTGGTGTTCACATCCACCACCTGCAAAGCCAATTCTGTCGACCGCTCCTGAGCAGCCTTAAGGTCGGCCTCCATCCGGGACATGGCCGCGGACGCCTCCGCCAGCTTTTTCTCCTACTCGTCGAGGGCCAAGCAGGAGGTCTCCAAGTCTTGGTCGTTTTGCTGTATGACCCGCTCGAGGAATGTGGCCGCCTTCTAAAAATAAATCAGGGCGGTGTAGAGGTTATTCTCCTTGTTGTTTGAGGAGGCGGCATGGTGGTCGTCCAGAGACCAGCACGGGGGCACGTTCGGGATAGAGTGACGTATGTAACGAGACTAATCAATCGAGACCCCGATAATGGGAGGCATCTTCGACCGAAGATAATCGGCGACGGGCTGCGGGAAGTTCACAAATCTGAAAAAAAGCCACCCAGTTTAGAAAAATACAGAAACGATGGAGGTAATAAGACGGAGAAACTTACGCCCCAGAGCGATCGACATCAAACCCCACAAAGGTGCGGTCGCCGGAAAACTGGCGACTAGGCGGAGGTGGCAGCGTCATCGGCGGAGGACGGGCGGCGAGAATCGACTCCCGTGGGGGAGCGCTCCGTCCCCCAATAGCAGCACAAGGGGAGTGGTCACTCAAATGGGTGTGTTTCCTTGTAGGAGAGCCCTCCGATTGGGCCGGGCGAGCATCTCTCGCCCCTCCTTGGTTTTCCTCTTCTCTTATGAGCGATCGGCCCGAGAGGACTCCCCGTCTCTACCACTCCACCCCCGCGGGACGACGATGTGGGCCGCGCTGTGGACCTAGTCCGAGAGAAATTGAGAGCAGGGTTTTGGCGAGAAGCCATCTGTTCAGCAGTCGGAGCAGTCGCCTGAACGGGTATGTGAGAAGCTACAAGAAAATGACCACAACACTTAATATTGAGACACAATATTATTCAGCCCATTAATATTAATTTACTCAACTATAAAATTAATATTGCACTATCCACCTTAATCCATATTACGACAATATGGCTCCCAGTTATTATTTCTCGTGTTTAAGATTATTTAGTCCATTAATTAATTAAGCCACTGAAAAGCTTTATATTAATTAATATTTTTTTCCTTGGAGTAAAGACAGCTCAACATTATTATCCATACCGGAAACTAATTCCACTTGCAAGATTTGGTATGATAAAACTTCTGAGCCAACCAAGGGGACAAATCATACAAGACTTTCCTTGCAGATGTTGCTACGTATTAAATCTTAGCAATTGCCATGTAATTAATAATATTGCCCAAAATGCAAAGTATAGAATCGCTATCTGACTCTAAACCCAATGCAGATTAAAGCAATAAATACTAACTACACACAATCCTATTTAAGTGACAGAGGTTAAGAAATCAATAAAAATTAAGGTTTAATTTTTCATCCCATAAGTCAGTACAGTAGAATTTATCCTCTTTGTAGGTCCATTTCAACACACCTCAATGTGCTAGTGTTGGGATATGTTATGCCAGGATCTATTTGGGATGAACTTAAAATACAAATTTAAATTATAAATTATTACTAACATGAATTAATCCTATATTAATTCACATAATAATCATATGTTGGTCCCGGTGTAAACAAGTCTCACACGTGTATGTGGGGGGGGAATACACGTGTATAGTGATTTTTCAACTTTTAAAACTTTGCTGAAATCAGTGAGTCAGGTTATCCTGAGTTTCAGTCCTGAGAAGCACAAATTGCTCTGAGTCAAAGTCTACTGAGACAATAACACTGAGCTGCTTTCAGAGACTTCATATTAGCTCAACTGATTCTGAGTTTCTACAACAGAGTCCAAATAAGCTTGGAGTAGATAATAATCTTACTGACTACTCAGGAGAGTTTATCAGTTTGATAACTATCTATACTAGCTTATCTAGAGTGCGGAAAGTGTAGGCCCTAAGTTTATACTCGTTTTACTTTGCTGGAAATCTTTTCTTAATGAAACAGTGGTTAAGGTTGTGATCAATTTAATGGAAGTTCAGTAGATTGATTCCAACTGAATATCATAAATGCTTTCAGTGAAATATGCAACAAGTAATAATGCAAAGTAGAAAGCAAATAACATAGCAAGTTATATTGGTTCAGAGGCTCAAGCTCCTACGTCCACTTTCTCTGATCCACAGAGAAATTCCTTAACTCATTACTTCGACTACCTCAAGTTTTCAGACTGAACTCAGCAGCTTACTAACTTTGTACTACGAGTTTTCAAGCTGAACTATTGCAGCTTACTAACTCAACACACACACAAGCGTTCAGATTGAACAATCAGCTTACTAACTCCTTCTCTAGAGTTTTCAGACTTAACACGGCAGCTTACTTACTCTTCACAACTCTCACTTCCAACTACAACACACACACACTACCTAATCAAAGGGTTTGGGTTTTGGTTGGTTTCCAACTAGGGTGAGATATCCTTTTACAATCAAACACAAGTAACAAGGCTAGGATATCTCGAACTAATCTTTGGATAAGATCTTGAATCTAGGCTTAGTAAATAAGCTCTCTTCAATGATGAAACACTTGGGAAATTCTAAGGGTTTCGAGTGCTTCACAAGAATGCTTGAATACGAATGAGCTATGTGAGTTGTTTTGATTTCCCGTAACCTTGAAGTGTTTAAGGCCTCTAGTATTTATAGGCAACTCTCAAGAAGTCTTCCTTTGAAAAACTATCCGTTGGAGAGATAGCATCTAGGGTTTCTTCTTTGCGTAATTGATGAACGGCTTTGTTAGGGTTTGAACGAGCCCTTGCATGCTTTAGGAAATATCCAGACAAGCAGCCAATCACCAATTTCTGTGAACAAGACAAATATCTATGCTGAAATTCTTCAGAGAAATGTCGCTTTCAGTGTCAGTGAGGTACGTTGTTGTCGTCTACTCATTGGTCGACATCTTCCTTTGAACAGAGACAACAAAAATGGCTCTTTTAGTCAACCAACACTGAGTTAATATTTTCCTTAGTGTACACGAACGTATAACATTCTCTTTGCATGTACTAAGAATAAACAAACACTATTTAATTCGAAGTGTCTTGTTCAGGGTCTTTTGGTTCAGTACACAAGACTCTTCAGGGTCTTCTGATCTTTCAAGATCTTCTGGTCTTCAGGATCTTTTAGTCTTCAGGTTCTTCCAGTCTTCAGGCTCTACTGATCCTTCAGTATGATTTAG
Organism: Stenogyne calaminthoides; assembly: GCA_037126765.1. NCBI lineage: Eukaryota > Viridiplantae > Streptophyta > Magnoliopsida > Lamiales > Lamiaceae > Stenogyne > Stenogyne calaminthoides. The sequence continues at coordinate 20,523,895 of JBBCBC010000018.1, forward strand.
GTCTTCGGTATGTTTTAGTCTTCAGGGATCTTCTGAGATATTCAGACAAACTCTAAAAACTATTCTAACCTGAACTATATCTGCTGACTATACATGGTGCAGATAATCATGAATCTTAACAACAATTTGAAACCTGATCCTATATTATCAAGATTGTCCCGAAACATGTCATACTCAGGGGTTTTGGGATCTAATCAAAATCTTTATTAAATTCATCTCCCAACATCATACCAACAACATCATGCAAACAATAATCACGTAAAAGTCTTAGCATGCAGAATTTCTAGGAGTTTACGTAAACTTACACGTTGGAGTGACAGTTTCTGAGACAGACGTGATCAGGTATCTGGCTACCAACCGAAACTCCTTCTCAAGTATTCCCTAGCCCTCGTTCAATAACCTTGATGGGTGGTTCTCCGATGAACAATTATAAACAAATGAAAATAAATATTTTGTTGCATCACCTTTGTGGATTTCTAATTTTTCCAAGACTGGAATTGTATTGGGGATGAAAAATTCATCCCTATTTATAATAGAGGGGGTGGTCAAAAATTAGGGCCTAATTTGGGTTAGGAAGGATCTTTTCTTGATCTCCAAGAAATCTTGAATATATTCCATATATTCTTCTTTCCATGTGTAGTTTTCCACAAAAATCTCACACCCTTATTTAGCCATTATTTTTGAAAAATAAGTAGGAGATTTGCAAGATTGGATCTTTCTTGAATTTATGATTTATTCTTGTATTCCAAGAATACATATCTTTCTCCATAAAATCTTTCCAAGAAAATCTTTTCTTCCTTCTTATTCTCTAATTTTCAAAAATTACACTTAAAGAAATCAAGTGGGAGATTTCTTGAATTTATGGGATAATCTTGTATTCCAAGAATACTTATCTCCTTTCCAAGAAATCTTTCCAAGAAAATCTTTCTCCTTCTTTTTCTTTGATAATTTTGAAATTAAGGAAAAATATACAACAAAAATATTTAATTTTATTTTAAACACATTTTCATTTAATGGACTTTATTTAGGCTACCTGAGGGACCTTTATGAGAATTAAGATGGACCTCCCAATGGGCTCTGAATTCTAATATTGAGCCACAATATTATTCAGCCCATTAATATTAATTAATTCCACTATATAATTAATATTGCATTATCCATCTCAACCCATATTACGGTTATTATTTCCTGTGTTTATGATTATTTAGTCCATTAATCAATTAAGCCACTGAAAAACTTTATATTAATTAATATATTTATCCTTGGAGTAAGAAAAGCTCAACATTATTATCCATATCAGAAAATTAATTCCACTTGCAAGATTTGGTATGATAAAGGTTCTTAGCCCACCAAGGGGACAAATCATGCAAGACTTTCCAAGCACACGATTCTTTGTATTAATTTAGCAATCGTCATGTAATTAATATTATTGCTCAAGATATAAGGTATCGAAGTCGCTATGATTCTCTTCCCATCATAAGTCAAAGCAATAATTATTAATCACACACAATCCTTATTAAGTGACAGAGATTAAGAAATCAATAACCACTGAGGTCTAACTCTTCATCCCATAAGTCAGTACGGAAAAGCTTATCCTCTCTATAGGTCCGCTTCAGCGCAACAAATGCACTAGTGTAATCTCTTGATCAAGACAAGTCAATTTGAGCCTTTCACATCAACCTCTACCGATAGATTGTTCAGATCTATCTAAGTTGTGAAATATGCATTCGTTTACAAGGGACTGTAAATGTGATCTTCTATGATCTGGTATCACCACATTAACTACAATGTAACACGTGCTTTTTTTATGAACGGTTTTCAGTAAATATATATGGCATTCATTCATATCTAATGCAACAGTGATAAGTAATTTATTTCAATAAATAAGTGTTTAATACATAGGTTATACAAAGTAAAAGTATACTTTCACATATAACCCCAACAATAAAAAATTTATTTCAGTAAATAAGTGTTTAATACATAGGTTATACAAAGTAAAAGCATACTTTCATGTATAACCCCAACAATCTCCCACTTATACTCAAAGTCTTCTTTTAAGTATACTGCAGCATATATAATGTATTACTACGTGACATCAAATGTCACCTACACCAACCTAATAAAATTCTCTCACTTATACTCAAAGCAAATTGGCAACGCACTTGACACCCATTCCTTCCACATGTCTCTCGAATGTACACTGAGGCAGACCCTTTGTGAATAGATTAGCTAGGTTGTCCTCCAATGCAATCTTTGTCACCTCTATATCTCCTCTCTTAACAATTTCTCGTATAAGATGGTATTTCCTTTCAATGTGTTTGCTGGCCTTGTGGGCTCTTGGTTACCTTGAATTCGTAACTTCTCCGGCATTATCACAGAACTCTGTGATAGTGCTGGGCAAATTTGGAACTTTGTCCCAAAAAAGTTCTTGAGTCAACTTTTTTCGTCCACCGTCCACTAAGATATTTTAGTTTTGATGAATTATGCAAAACATTATTCGACTTGTTTATTTAAGCTAACTTACGGATAACAATTAACGGGGGATGAACTTAGTTGAGATGACTCAGAAATCGAGAAGATGAGGTTCGCGGATCGGAAGATGAGACTAGATGAGATCGGATAAGAGATGATTCGAAGTTAAGTGATCAAAATCGGAATAAGATAACGATCGGATGACTAACCGGATGATATGCAAACGATGTACTAATCGAGATCGACGCGATCAAGATCATAAGATAACCCGAGATCTTGACCCGATATGCTATCTTGATCGAATCGGATGTGGATAACTGAGAGATCTTGACTGATGCTATCTTGATCGATCGAGAAGAAATCGATCGAGAGAAGTCATCAGAAGACAAGTCATCTGAAGTCATGTTCACTGAGAATCAGAACACTACTGATGATCAGATAACCTCGAAAAGCTAGTGACTGAGGGTCGATTATGCGAAGTCGGAAGAGTTTGAACTCAATTAGCCTGAGTGTTAGTATACCTGATTAGATAAGGTCCGCTGAAGAGAAGTCTGCTGAATCAAGAATCCTAAGTAAAATGATCCTGAAGACTCAGAAGGATCCTAAAGACTCAGAAGAATCCTGAAGACTCAGAAGAATCCAGAAGACTCAGAATGATCCTGAAGATTATATCCGTTAGATTCTGCTGACGTGGACCAATGAGAGGAAGACAACAAGCCTAAAAAAGCTGCAAAAAGCTACAGAATAGTATGGATTTGAATGTGACTCCATCCAATGGCAACATTCAAATCCACACTATAAATACAAGTTCTTCCTTCCTAATTAAGTGTGGAAAAATGCGAGATCCATCAAGATAAAAGTCAAGTCATCCAGCATTCCCACCATAGAACACTGAGCAAGAAATACACGCATATATTCAAAAGTGTTCTACCCTAGATCTAAGCACAAATGTAATATCCTAATCTTAGAGAGATTTTCCCATCCTTAGCATTGAGGCTAAACAAATGTAAGGAAAAATCTCAACCTAGTTGGAAACCAAACAAACCTTACCCAAATCAGTTTGATAGGTTAAGTTTGTAGGTGAGTGAGAACTCGGTAAACATCTAAGCAATCCCGAAAGGGAGGGTAGGCAATCCCGTGAGGGAGATAACTCCCGAGAGAGTGAGAACTCATTAAACATTTGTTGTGTGTTGGACTAACACGTTAAACTAAGTCCAGTTGGTTAGGTTGGTGCCCCTGCTGATTGGGAAGAGTGGATGTAGGAGTTGGACTCCGAAATACTATAAATCGTGTGTTCTTTACTGCTTTATGTTCTTACTTGCCATATGCATTTGAATATAAGCAAAACACATAGATTTAAAAAGAAAAAATTGGTAATCACCATTCCCTCACCCCTGTTTTATATGCATTACATGATTTTTCCGCATTACATTGGTTTTTCAAAACGGGACCAACAATTGGTATCAAAGCCGGAGTTCAAAAGTTCACTGTTTTCAATGTGACCATCTGAACTGATCTATTTGAAAAACCCCGTTTCTGTAAAAATGCATATATTTTAATGTTTTGGCGTCATTATCAAAAAGGGGGAAATTGTTGGGATATTTTAGTTTTGATGAATTATGCCAAAACATTATCGACTTGTGTTATTTAAGCTAACTTACAGATAACAAGTTGATGGGGAACGAGAGAACAAGTTGAGGGGGAACTCACGAAATCAAAAGTAGATGATCGGGATCGATGAGGGTGAAATTAGATTTAGACCGACGAGATCGATGAGTTCCGGAGTTAACTGATGAGCTGAGCAAAATCAGAAGAAAAGAAAACGCCAGCTGATAAGAAGATCAGATGACCTGATGAACTGATCAGATGACCAGATCAGAAGAGGAGGTTTCAGATCAGAAGAGGAGCAGATGAGACTGATCGAGATCAGACGTGAACAAGATCAGATAAGATAACCTGATGCAACTAACCTGATATGCTAACCTGATGTACTAATCTGATGCAGATAACCTGAGATGTTGACCTGATGTTATCTTCGATCGATCGTGAGCCGATCGGATCGAATCGAGAAGAAATCAGGAGAGAAGTCATCAGAAGACAAGTCATCCGAAGTCATGTTCACTGAGAATCAAAACACTACTGGCGATCGATAACCCTGAAAAGCAAGTGACCGAGGGTCGGATTGTCCGAAGTCGAAGAGCCAACTCGCTTAGCCCGAGTGTAAAGATACCGATCGATAAAGGTCCATTGAAGAGAAGTCTGTTGAATCAAGAATCCTGAGTAAAATGATCCTGAAGACTCAGAAGGATCCTAAATACTCAGAAGAATCCTGAAGACTCAAAAGAATCCTGAAGACTCAGAATGATCCTAAAGGTTATATCCGTTAGATTCAGCTGACGTGGACCAATGAGAGGAAGACAACAAGCCTGAAAAAGCTGCAAAAAGCTACAGAATAGTATGGATTTGAATGTGAATCCATCCAATGGTAACATTCAAATCCACACTATAAATACAAGTTCTTCCTTCATAATTAAGTGTGGAAAAATGCGAGATCCATCAAGCTAAAAGTCAAGTCATCCAGCATTCCCACCGTAGAACACTGAGCAAGAAATACACGTATATATTCAAAAGTGTTCTACCCTAGATCTAAGTACAAATGTAATATCCTAAGCTTAGAGAGATTTTCTCATCCTTAGCATTGAGGCTAAACAAATGTAAGGGAAAATCTCAACCTAGTTGGAAACCAAACAAACCTTACCCAAATCCGTTTGATAGGTTAAGTTTGTAGCTGAGTGAGAACTCTGTAAAAATCTAAGCAATCCTGAAATGGAGGGTAGGCAATCCCGTGAGGGAGATAAGTCCCGAGAGAGTGAGAACTCGTTAAACATCTGTTGTGTGTTGGACTAACACGTTAAACTAAGTCCAGTTGTTTAAGTTGGTTAAGTTGGTGCCCCTGCTGATAGGGAAGAGTGGATGTAGGAGTTGGACTCCGAACCACTATAAATCGTGTGTTCTTTACTGTTTTATGTTCTTACTTGCCATATGCATTTGACTATAAGCAAAACACATAGATTTAAAAAGAAAAAATTGGTAATCACCATTCCCTTACCCCTGTTTTATATGCATTACATGATTTTTCCGCATTACATTGGTTTTTCAAAACGGGACCAACAGCTACATATTCGGCTTCCATGGCAGAATCTACGATGCATTTCTGCTTAACGCTTCTCCATGTTATGGCTCCTCATCCCAGACAAAACACACTACCCGAGGTAGATTTTTTGAATCTAGGTTTGATTGGAAATCTGAGTCCGTGTATTTCCTAGGAAAATTCTAACTCTAGATTTTATCGAGAGAATATGAACAACTGTTTTATGGATTCCTAAGAGCTCATATATATAGGAGAGGCCTAGCTTAAATCTTAAGCTAACCTGATTAGGAAATAAAATCCCTAATCTTTATTTGAATAAATCTCTTAGATTTATTTCCTACATATAAAATCCCTACGGATTTAATTCTCATATATGTCAAATCTCTACGATTTATTTCCATATATATATTAAATCCTACAATAATATTCCGTATATAATTATTGGGAATTCCTATTAAATTAAATCAAATTTAATTAAACATTAACAATAATTAATTCTTAATTAATTCTCCGTAAATTAAATATTAAATCCAATTTAACATTTAATCAACCAATTATAATCCGTAAAAGGGAAATACTTGTTGTGTGACCCATAGGCCCTCATATATCGAGTGATTAGTCAAACTAACAGTCTTAATTGAACCCTAGACAATAAATCAGACATTCTCAATATATGAGGTACGTTGCGAGAAATGTGCAACTACCTGTAACTGTAACATGGGCTATTGTGATTTCCTCCTTTCATTCACGAATACTCAATTAGTCTTGAACATGATGAAGTGTATATTCAAATAACTAAATCAATTTATCTCTAATCACTAATTGATCACTCGTGTCACACTTGGCCATAAAGTCCAAGTTGACATGCATTGGTCAATGACTTTGATCCAATTATGATGAGAAGATGAGTATTCTCTCTAAATCCACTTTGGGGAATGAATCCTTTTCTTGGCTCAAGTACCACGCACATGCACATCGTGATGAACCCAATCCAAGTCATATCTACCCATGGAAGGGTGCAAGCGTCGATCATGGTCAAAGTTCTTCACTCCACACATGTCGTGCGTATTGACCTAAAGTCAAAGGAGTATCGCATCGCTCCCACTAACCGAGACACCCGTAGACACAAATAGTGGAACTACATCAAACTATTTCTCGGATGGGTATACTAATACCCTCTAAGGTATTTGTTCATCCATCATGAGATACCTAGTATATCTTAATAAGTGAGATCTTACTACACTCTCTAAGAGTATGATGCAGATCGCACACCAATCTCCATTGCATCATCAATATCTCATTCTTGATGATCCTCGTTTGGGCCTATTTGAGAATCATGCTTAAGTCATCTGAGTTCTCACACACTCAATGACAGCAGTGATTCAAGGGAACACAGATAAGAACAAATGCAAACAATCAAACATAATATTCTAATAAGTGCAACGCCATATATTTAATATTAAATAAATGATAATATTAAACCAACACTGAATATTATCTGAGTATTATGTCCTTACAATAGATTCTCTAGAACACTAACACTAACACCCTCTTGGGCTTGGAACAGGCAGACCTCCAGTGTCCTTTTTCACCGCAGTTGAAGCACTTCTCCTTGGGATCTTTCTTGACACCTCCAACATCTTTAACCTTACCTTTGCCCTTGGCAACACTTGAGTTTGCTTGCTTCTAGCTTTTGGCCTTCTTCTTCTTCTTACCACCCTTTGGCCTAGAAGAAGAAGATGGACCACTTGCCATCAAAGCTTGAGTTTGGTGCCCCATTAACATCTCTGCCGATACCAAATCTTGCAACAGGTCAACTAGCGTGAACTTCTGATTATTCATCTGGTAGTTCAGCTGAAAATGCTCAACTTTTCGATAGAGAATGGAGTACGAAATCGATTTGGATTTCCAGATTGTAACTTGCACCGAGAACCTCAAGTTGGTTCAGATGGGCCATCATCTTGAGAACATGCTCCCTCACGTGCGTTCCCTCCACCATTTTCTGTGTCAACATTTCTCGCATGGTGTTCAAATGAGCCGTGCGGTTCTGATGTTGAAATAACGTCTTAAGATTTTTCATAATTTCTGCAGCAGTTGCAAATTCTTAGTGTTGGTGTTGCAACATATCTTACATTGATGCCAGGATGGTACACTTAGCCATTTCATTGCAATGCTCCCAATCATTATACTGCTTCTTATCCGCTTTACTCGACTTTTCAATTAGCTCACCCGGTTTTGGTGTGTCAAGAACCCACTTGTACTTTTGTGCAGCTAGGACAATCATAAGTTTTCGATTCCAATCAACATAATTCTCACCAGATAGTTGATTATCTTTAAGTTTAACATACAGTGGATTAAAAGGTTACGACATGCTGAACTGAAATAAATAACATTTGTATAAGCACAAAATATCACATAATTTTGATCACATTATTCATATCAAAATTTCAAAACAATATGAATATGTATCAGTCGATATCTCAAAACAGTTTAAATAGATCACGTGGGGTGAACTGTCTATATAAACACATTCAAGCAGGTTACAAACAGGAACAGTTACAAACCTTTAATACAAAAATAATAGTCGGCTCCTTCTTGACCATATAAAAATTGACAGGGACCCCGGTGGTGTGTGTTAATATCAATTTTTATACATAAGTAATAACCATGATTAAATACAGGATTACTAGTTCATGTTTAGCAAGCCACTCGTGGGGAGGGTCAATACCGCCACTTAGTAATAATCCACAATCATCCTTTTGGGAATTTATTCATGTGAAATATATCTTTTGGCCCTTCCGAGGGGCAAATTTATCCAAAAGAATTCACAAATAAATAAATCATGGAGGTCAAAATTGACTTAATTTTATTATCCGGAATAAAATTGTCAATTAATAAAACATTCTTAGTAATTTTCGTAAGTGAGATTTTCATTAGATAATTAAAATTGCATACAAACACATTAACCAAATAATTATGCATGAAATTAAAACCAAGAATCAAGACAAAAATAAATCAAGTTGGGCACATATATCCAACTATCATGGTTTAAATTTTATGCCTCGATCTTGAGAAATCGTCCTCTTCATAGCCTTCATCGTTTGTCTCGAAAAGCTTCCACTCGACCACAACAATTCTTTTTAAAAAATATCCTCTGTCTAGGGTCGGGATGAAGTCTGGTGCCTAAGCCTACGCCTTGAGGCTCCGAGCATAGGTACCCATTATCCCACGAGTGTGATGGCCAAACGGACGGGCTGGGTCAGCCAGCGCCGAGCGCCGTCCAACCGACGGCTTGCAGTAGGGCCTTTGGCATTATACCATCGCCCACCTGCGTATCGCGTGCCCATACATGGTGCGCGTCCTCCTAGACGATGTCCATGCATGGCGCGCCCCACCGTCCGTATGCGACGTCCACGCATGCATGCAATGTTCGCATGCATGCGCACGTCCGGGTACGCTATTTTTAATTCTTCGTCTTTGTCTTTGTCTTTGATCCGATTATAATTTATTACAAAAATAAATAAACGTACGATCTAAACTAGTCTATTATATTGGATATAACAAATAGTCTAATTTACTCATCGATTTTCTCCCTAGAAAAACAAATCCGAACTATTCGAATTTTAAAAAAAAACTAACAATTATTTGCATGTAAATATCATTAAAACATATCATGACAATTGGATACCTGCAAAAGTGATCTAACAATTCTACTATCCAACTTCAATTTTAATGAACAACAATTTCAATTACAGTTTAAAAGATCAGAGCCCAAAACCAGGGCTCTGATACCAGTTGTTGGGATACGTTATGCCAGGATCTATTCGGGATGAACTTAAAACACAAATTTAAATTACCAATTATTACTAACATGAATTAATCATATATTAATTCACATAATAATCATGCCAACAACATCATGCAAACAATAATCACGTAAAAGTCTTAGCATGCAGAATTTCTAGGAGTTTATGTAAACTTACCCGTTGGAGTAACAGTTTCTGAGACAAGCATGATCAGGTATCTGGTGTTGTGGCCCCGCCATTACAATGCGATCATCCTGGCGACAACCGAAGAAAGGGCAACTAAGCTGCCGTGAACGTTTATGAGGCGACCACCCAGCTCTGGCCGTCGCATCCAGGCGACCATCCTTAGAGGTCGCGATCTAACTATGGGATGAGATCAAAGGCGTTTATAGTGGCGGAATTTCGGGGCATAAGCGGGGAAGGTCCAGCTGGCGGCGAGATTCACGGCGAGAGAGAAGGGATCTGCCTCCAGCCAACTTGAAACCCTAGAAGGCCGAAGGCCTCGGCCCATTGAGAAAGAAAAACCCTAGTCCCTTATCTATAAATACACGTTGTATAGTACATTGTAAAGGATCGAAACTTTAGAGCTTAGGCAGATATTATAGTAAAATCCCTGGCTTGGTATTGCCCCTGGACGTAGCCTCATTTCGCGAACCGAGTCACCAAATTACGCTTTCTTTCTTGTTTCCGTACACTGTTATTGACTTGTGAGTGATTGTTTACACGTTTGGATAAATTCAGTTATAACAATTTGGCGCAGCCTGTGGGAATTCACCACTAGTCAATAAGAACACACAAGGAACAATGGCGTAGAGCAATATCCCGATCACTGGCCTCGAGACCGATCCACGCGATGGAGTGGAGGCATCCATATCCTCAGAGTCAAGGCCCCTGCAAGAGCAGACTGCGGATGAGCAAAACTGGGCTCAGGTTTTCAAGACTCCCGTAGAGATGAAGAACGCTTGGGTATACTTGCGCAAGCAGAATCTAAACTTCGACTATGATGATGACCAGCAACCCATCATTAAAGTCGCCCGCCCCGGGGCTGCAACAAAGGGAAAGCCCAGCTAGGGGGATAGCTTGGCCTCAACCAGGCCATCTCGGCCGTGAAGGCCAATCCTCCCCCAAGGGAGGGGGCGAACAGAGTTCGCCGTGCAGACGGGCTACCCTCAGGGCCCCAAGATCTCTCGGTCTTCCGCCGACTAGGGGACAACCAAGCAAATAACTCGGTGTTCAATCGCCTAGGCGGTAACTTGGCACAAAAAGGACCAGCCCAGGCAGAGGATGAAGTTAATTCCCACCAGATGGTCGTGGTCGAGGGGGGAAACCACCAAAGGAAGTTCAGGAACGAGCCACGCATTTCGGCACTGAGCCGGCTCAGCACCAGCGACCATCGAGAGGCTCGAGCAAACCAAAAAGAGGTGGAACTCGTCTCCCTGAGGCAGACAGTCAGGGCCCTTCAGGAGAGGATGGACAGTCAACCTATCCCTGCCAGGCCAGTGACCAACTTGGTACTCCCCTCGTCACCGCTCAGCGCAACCATTAAGGCTGCTCCCGCTCAGACTAAAATCAATACGACCTCGATCGATCAATACGGGGGAGACTCTGATCCAAGGACGCATCTCGCCAAGTATAACTCATACATGACATCCGTGGGGGCTTCCGATGTGACCATGTGTTGACTCTTTCCCCTCACGCTGAATGAACAAGCACACAAATGGTTCACGTCCATCGCCCCTCAATCCATCGACTCTTTCGAGCAATTGGGTTGGCTCTTCATTGGGCATTTCGCGGCCATGGCACCCAGACCCGCAGGGAAACAATGACTGGCGAACATCGAACAAGGCAAAGACAAGATAGACAGGGCCTACCTGGAAAGGTTCGATCGACTCATCTTAGAAGGAGAACCAGTAGGCAATGAGGCCAAGGTATTAGGAGCAATTGCCGGACTAAAGAAGGGAACTAAGCTCTGGTGAAACATCACCACCAACTACCCAACAACTTACACGGAATTCAGGACCCGCGCAAGCGACATCATCAACACCATGGAACTTCTAGCGGCCAGGATGGGGGAAGGAAAGAAATCTACGCCCCCAAAGACGGGCAAGAAATCGGGGAAATACAAAACCCAGGGAAACTTCAAACAATTTGAGGACCCAATGGCGGCCAAATTGATAGACGCTTTCGGTGTGGCCCCCGGATACATCTTCACCCAGATAAAAGACAAGCGATTGCTCGGCGACCCGCAGCCCATCAAGAAGAGCAACGGCAGGCAAAGCCTGGGAAAATATTGCCACTACCACGAGATGGTCAGCCACAACACCAGTGAATGTCGCGACCTCCTGAAATAGCTCTGGAAGCTCTATGAGGATGGAATGCTACACGAACACGTCAAGTGACCTCCGTACACAGACAACCGCGCTCGCGACATCGCGCCACCCCAGCAACACGAGATCGCCAGAAAACAGGGGGAGCATAAGACCTGTCGACAAGCGCCTCCCATGCCAGAAGGCAGCGGCGAAAGGATAATCCATACCTTATCATCACTCGGGGCAGTGGGCGGTCTCTCTGCTTTGACCTCTCTGTTAAAGAGACGCCAGAAAGCCGAGCTCAGGGAAATGGCCAACACGGTGCAACTATGCCTACCAATCAATGCCATCGCACTAGAAAGTGGTCAGATTCAATTCGGCGAGCAGGACAAGGCGGGCATCGTATACCCGAACGCAGACCCTCTGGTCATATCAGCAAAAATCATGGGAGTAACCGTAAAATGTCTACTGGTCGACAGCGGGGCATTCTGCAATATACTGTTCAAGAAGACTTTCGACGATGCCACCGTGAAGCCCTACAGGATCATACATCTAGCAGTGGAACTGGTGTCAACAATAGATAGGGCCATTAGGGCCACAAAACTTTGTGATTTCCTTGTAATTGACCTACCGTCGACCTTTAATGGTTTACTCGGTACGCCTTTCGAGCACGAATTCAAGGTTGCGTCCTCAACTTATTATTTCTGTGTAAAATTCCCCACTTCAGATGGGGTGGTCGGCACCGTTAAGGGCGATCAACTTGATGAAAGAGGATGTTCAATTTATACCCGGTCTCATTTAAATTTTAGCACACAAAAACCCATAAGCGATCAAATAAATTCAATGGAAATCAACCAAAACAAACAGTTAGTCGAGGATCTCAAACCAAGGCTCGGATCTAAACCACATGACTTCATTATCTAGGGAGCAATTCGACAACCCAGAGGGGACCAACATCGAGCAACACCGGATGAAGAGCTCGAAAAAGTCAAAGTGGACCCAACCTAACAGGACTTGTAAGTTATAATCGGCTCTAAGATCCCAACGGAACTAAGAGAGCAATTAGTTGATTTCCTCAAACAAAATCTTAACGTATTTGCTTGGTCCCACAAGGATATGGTAGGGATCAACCCCGAGGTCACCTGCCATCGACTCAACATCGATCCCGACAAGAAACTAGTCGCGCAAAAAAGGAGAAAATTCAGGCCCAAAATGTATGCCGCATTAGCCGAAGAAGTGAAAAAACTCCTCGACAACAACCTAATCACACAAGCCGACCAACCCCAGTGGGTATCCAATGCCGTTCTAGTCAAAAATTCCAACGGGACATGGAGACTGTGCATCGACTTCACCGATTTAAACGAAGCATGTCCAAAAGATTTCTTCCCCATGCCCCACATCGACCACCTGATCGATAGTACGGCCGGGCATGAGATGATGTCCTTCATGGACGCCATCGTAGGCTACCATCAAATATCCATGCAAAAATATGACCAACAACATACCTCTTTCCTCACCGAGAGAAATATGTACTGGTTGAAAAGAATGCCATTTGGCCTCAAGAACGCCGGGGCCACTTACCAGCGATTGGTGAACCAGATGTTTGCGGAAGAAATCGGAAACTCCATGGAGGTATACGTAGATGATATAGTCATCAAAAGCCTAAAGAAAGAAGACCACCTCGCCGACCTCGCTCGAGCATTCGACATCTTGAGAAGATTCAACATGAAACTCAACCCGAAGAAATGCAACTTCGGCGTAGAGTCAGGCAAATTCCTCGGCCACTTGGTCAGCAAGCGGGGAATAGAGGCCAATTCAACTAAAATCAGGGCAATTCTAGAGATGAGGAGCCCTAGGAACCCAAAGGAAGTCCAGAAGCTAGCAGGCAGCTTAGCGGCCCTCAGCAGATTCATATCCTGCATGGGGGATAGATGCAAACCCTTCTTCGAAACACTGAAGAGAGCCAAAAGGGATTTCCAATGGACGGAAGAGGCCCAGGCAGCTTTGGAAGGCATCAAGGAGTATCTCGCTAATCCAAGGATATTGGCCAAACCTATTCCCAGGGAGAAACTTTTCCGCTACCTGGCCGCCTCTGAAATAGCCTTAAGCTCGGTCCTGGTACGAGCTGAAGGGCAAGACTATCTACCGGTGTACTATGTGAGCCAAGTACTCAACGAGGCGGAACGGAGATATCGCCCCCTCGAGAAGCTTGCATACGCTCTCGTGATGAGCGTGAGAAAGTTGCGACCATATTTCTTTGGCCACCAGGTGGAATTACTGACCTCAATACCCCTAAGAAATGCACTACACCGCCCCGATACAGTCGGGCGCTGCATGAAATGGGCAATCGAGGACTGGCCAGGCTAGCAATGTTAGAAGGATCGGTGGATATGAAAGACGTCACCATCACAAAGCTAACCTTCCCATCCACCACACATGCCTTGGTCGCCCTCACCGACCCGATGAATATCGACCACGAGGATTGGAGGACACCAATACTTGAGTACCTAAAGACGGGTCACCTGCCAGACAACAGAGTCGACACCTGACAATTGCAAATGAGGGCGGCAAGGTATGTAATGATCGACGACCATTTATACAAGCGAGGTTTTAGCATCCCATTACTGAGATGTGTAACGAAGGCCGAGGGGCAAGCCATCCTGAAGGAAATCCATGAGGGGATCTACGGAAACCATGCAGGAGGCCAATCCCTGGCCCATAAAACCATTTGGCAGGGGTATTTCTGGCCGACACTAAAAAGACATGCCCTCGAATACGCAAAAACCTGCCACCGATGCCAAATATTCGCCCCCTCAATCAAGGTATCCCCAGAAGAATTGACCAGCATCCTAAGCCCATGGCCTTTCGCAAAAATGGGGAATTGACATCATCGGACCCATACCCACGGCTCCAGGAACCGTGAGATTCGCTCTGGTTGAGGTCGATTACTTCACGAAGTGGGAGGAGGCAGAAGCCCTCACAACGATCGATCAAGACAACGTGATCATGTTCATATGGAGAAACATCATTTGTCGTTTTGGCCTCCCACAAGCAATCATGACCGGCAACGGAACGCAACAAGATCGAAGCTTTCTTCAAAAAATAGAAGATACAAATCTCTTCTCCACCCCCTACCACCCACAATCCAATGGGCAAGTCGAGGCGATCAATAAGATTATCAAACACACATTAAAAATGCGACTTGAAGGGGGAAAGGGTAGGTGGGCGAGAGAACTGCCCGAGGGCTATGGTCATATAGAATGACTTGCAGGACCTCTTAGGGAAAACACCCTATTCCCTCACATTCGGGACGGAAGCCGTAATCCCAGCGAAAGTCACCATTCCTAGTCACAGAACGAGCAGCAGAGCCTCAAACGACAATGATATGGCAATGACAGATGGCCTAGACTTGCTAGAAGAAAGGAGATTAGAGGCCAACCTGAAAAATGCCGGCTACAAACGACGAACAGAAAAATACTACAACTCGAAGTTTAAACTCCGGCAATTCAAGAAAGGTGACCTCATCCTGAAAAAAGTAATCGGAGTATCCAAGGGGACATTCGGCCCTACCTGGGAAGGTCAGTTCAGAATATCCAAATGCCTGGCAAATGGAGCATATGAGATCGAGGACCCGGACGGCACCCCGGCGCAATATCCCAGGAACTTGATCCACTTGAAGAAGTACTACCAATAGGGATAGCTAATAGCCTGTTTACTAATTTTTCCATCACAATATTGTAATGATTCATCATCTTTAAGAAGAACATTTTTTGGGAGATGAATTTAAAGATTATTTTTTTGAAATAAGATCCCAAAACCCCGAGTATGACATGTTCAGAAATGATCTTTAGATGAGTCGATCGATTAAGTATCATCCCAAAATGTATAGTCGGCGATATAGTTCAGATAGGTTAAAGACTAAGAAGAACTCGAAGATGTTTACAAGATACTGAAGTTTCGATGAAAGTCTCTCAAGACTCCTATGAGATTTGAAGACTCAAAGATGGAGACTATGTCGAAAGATGAAGACTCGTCATCGAATAAATCAAGACTCAAGACTCAAGACGCAAGATCAAGATAAAGATAATACCATTAAAACGAAAGACAAGAATTCATAAGACCAAATGTTTAGAATGCTCGCATGAACTAAGTTCCGAGGCATTGAATATATCTATCCAAATGCATATCGAGAAAAAAACGCGATGCCTTAGAAAGTTAATATTGCCAAGACATTCAAATGCATACAAAAGGAACTAAGTCGAAGTGTTGTTAAGGTTATATCAAACTCGAGTTTGTAACCAAAAGAGCCGCTGAAGGTGTCTACCGGAGACAAAAAGTCAAAAAGAGGAAGACGACATACCATAAATGCACATCGACGATGACAAGATGTTAAAAAAGATGTCGATGTAACAAAAATATTCCATAAAAAAGTGAAGACCCGGCTACATGAAAGGCTATTGCCTAAAACGTGTTAGGGAGTTTCAAATCCTAAATATAGCCGTTTCTCACACACCATAAGAGGGAACTCATAAATCTCTCCAAATAGTTTTCAAGAGTGACCTTGGTGTATGCCTATAAATCTTGGTGACCCTCTACTTTGTAAGGTTAAAATTTATCGAACTCAAGAGCTCAAACTTATTCTTGCAAAATTAAAGCACTTCAAATACACGGAATTTCCCAAGTGCTTCTATATTGAAGAGAGCTCACTTTACTAAGCCTAGCTTGATAAGATTTATCAAAGCTTAGTCGAGATATCCTAACCCTTTGCATTGTGCTTCATTGTAAAGGATATCTCATCCTAGTTGGAAAACCAACCAAGAAACCCCAAATCCTTGAGAAGGTAGTTGGAGTGTGTTTGTTGGTGAGAAGTGTTGTAAAGAGTTAGTAAACTACGGCGGAGTAGTCGAAAAACTCTAGAGGAGAAGTTAGTAAGCTGGAGGGTAGTCTTTGAGCTTGTGTGAGATTGAGTTAGTAAACTACGGAGGTAGTCGAAAAAACTCAAGGTCGGGTTGAGTAAGTAAACTACGTGGAGTAGTCGTCGAAAACTGGGCGAGTTGAGTAAGTAAACTACGAGGTAGTCGAAGCTCGAAGTTGATAGTGAATTTCTCACGAAGAGTCGGGAGAGTGGATGTAGGAGCTTGAGTCTCCGAACCACTATAATCATTGTGTTCTTTTTATTGCTTTCCTTATCCGTGGCTTAATCTGTTGCATTAACTATATTTCTGAAACCATACTTTTCACTGATATTCAGTTGGAATCAATCCACTGAAGTTGCATAAGTGAATCACAGCCTAATCACTATTTAATAAGGGGAAGGTTTTCAGCAAAGCTTAAAACGAGTATAAACTAAGGGCCAACCATTCCGCACGACTGAGTAGCTAGAACAGATAGTTACCAAACTGAACTCTCTTCTGAGGATTCAGTAAGTTAGTTATCTGATCCAAGCAACTCAGGATCTCTGAATTTTTATGAGAATTTGCATTTTTGAAATACCTTGTACGCTTTAGAGTAAGTCGACCGAAGATCGTCCCAAGAGCGATCTGGTCGGTTAAGGTCGAGTCAAAAGGTAGTCGCCAATAGCATAAGCCGACTACCTATGATTTGAAGCACTACTCGGAATTCATGTCGACAAGGTCGTCATCATAATGGCCACACGCCAAGTACAACGACCTTCCTAAAGACAGCACCATAACACGACTAAGCCAAAGTTTAGACGCGCCGCATGAGATAAGATGGCCAAAACACAGTCCAAATATATCGCACCGTATCCAAATGGCGATCAGGACATAGGCAAGACCCATAGTCGCCGGTGTGTGTCCGGGTTTTGCACGACCAACGCTCCATAAATAAAACAAGGAACTCATACATAAATGCACAAAGAAAGATAGGAAACATAAATATTCCATTCATATTAAACGGGGGCACGAAGAAATTTGAATCTGAGGAAAAGACCAACACAAAATAAACACAAAGCGTTGATCGCCGTTTCAAAAGGATGGAGATGAAAATAAAGGACCAAAAAAAAAAAAAAAGGGGTTCGCAGACACCCTATGCAAACTTTCGAGCCGCTAAGCACCATCCCAAGCCTAACTTCCTTCAACTGGGACTCCCGCCCGAGAACCTCTCCAGATCCATTTTCACCAAAAATCCCATGGCCTCGGTCTCGGCAGCCGACAAGCCCGGAGATCTTTATGGGCCCCCGATCGACCTCCTTGACCGCGATTCGAAGGTAGATGGAGTTCTAAATCCGTCGGGGAGTATAACACTCGGCGGTTTGATGGGGTCATGGCCGTCTTCTTTGTCGGCGTTTGATATAGGAAAAAGAGGAGGCAATTAGGAACCTCTTTTGGAAATGGAACTCAAAAATGTCGGACCAACTCTGCCGGTGGCAAGTAAGCTCATCCACTTATCAATTTCCCAGATTCAAAATCTTTCGGTGGGAGTCGACCTCGGCGTTTGGCATTGACGCCGACCAATTTAGTGTTGGCCGCCCTATCTTGGTGACTTCAAATGGGACTCCATCGATCCACGGCCACCGCTTAATCCTCCGGACTTCTTCTTCTCGCGAAGGGATCGTAGGAGATCTCCGAATGTTTGCTCCACCACCCTCCCAAGAAAAAGTAGCCACCTTATATCAAGCGAAAATTGTTCTCTTTAGTGTTGGAGGAAGGCGATGGTGGTCTTGAACGAATGAATGCCACATATACCGAGGCGGTCGGAGATCCCCAACGATGGGCGCATCTTGAACGAAGATAGGCAAACCGTTAGAAGTTTGCAAACACGAAAGCAAGGACCGAAGGAAAATATAACAAGAAGGGATCAACGACGAAAGCAACAGAATAAGTAAAACTTACGCCCCGGAACGGTCAACATCGAAGCCCACGAACGTACAGTCGCCCGAAAATTGGGGACCAGGGGCGTTTATAGTGGCGAAATTTTGGGGCATAAGCGGGGAAGGTCCAGCTGGCGACGAGATTCACGGTGAGAGAGAAGAGATCCGCCTCCAGCCAACTCGAAACCCTAGAAGGCCGAAAGCCTTGACCCATTGAGAAAGAAAAACCCTAGTCCCTTATCTATAAATACACGTTGTATAGTACATTGTAAAGGATCGACACTTTAGGGCTTAGGCAGATATTATAGTGAAATCCCTGGCTTGGTATTGCCCCCGGACGTAGCCTCATTTGGCTAACCGGGTCACCAAATCACACGTTCTTTCTTGTTTCCGTACACTGTTATTGACTTGTGAGTGATTGTCTATACGTTTGGATAAACTCAGCTATAACATCTGGCTACCAACCGAAAGTCCTTCTCAAGTATTCCCTAGCCCTCGTTCAATAACGTTGGTGGGGGGTTCTCCGATGAACAATTATAAACAAAGAAAAATAAATATTTTGTTGCACCATCTTTGTGGATTTCTAATTTTTCCAAGACTGGAATTGTATTGGGGATGAAAAATTTATCCCTTATTTATCTAGAGGGGGTGGTCAAAAATTAGGGCCTAATTTGGGTTAGGAAAGATATTTTTTTTATCTCCAAGAAATCTTGAATATATCCCATATATTCTTCTTTACATGTGTAATTTTTCACAAAAATCTCACAACCTTATTTAGCCATTATTTTTTAAAAATAAGTAGGAGATTTGCAAGATTGAATCTTTCTTGGATTTATGAGATATTCTTGTATTCCAAGAATACATATCTTTCTCCATAAAATCTTTCCAAGAAAATCAAGAAATCTTTTCTTCCTTCTTATTCTCTAATTTTCAAAAATTACACTTAAAGAAACCAAGTGGGAGATTTCTTGAATTTATGGGATAATCTTGTATTTCAAGAATACTTATCTCATTTTAAAGAATACTTTCACGTATAACCCCAACAATCTCCCACTTATACTCAAAGTCTGTTTTAAGTATACCTACAGCAAGTCTCATATTCTACGTGACATCTAATGTCACCTTTCATAACCTAATATTTTTGAAAAAGCAGTTAGGAAAAATTGCTTACACATGTCAAAAATATTTATATTTTATTTTAAATCTTTGCCACCTCTATATCTCTTTTTATTTAATGGTATTTTCTTTTAATTTTTGTTGGCTTTGTGGACTCTTGGTTCCCTTGAATTTACTGGCCTCCAACAGGATATTGTTGGGCAAATTAAGAACTACATCCAAGCCCACTAAGAAGTTCTTGAGCCAAACCGCTTTTTCAATTCCAATCATTGAGCCACAATATTATTCCCAAACCCAACACATTACCTAAGGCGGATTAATCTAAATTTGGAAATCTCCATGTATCCATATAAGATTTTCTAACCGATAAACCCGAGATTCTATCTTGATTCTTTTCATACTTCAAAATGTTTTTAAAAAGAATGTACTTTTCTGGATTACTTTGACATCTTGCTACCATTCCTATATGGCTTAATATCCGGTTATTACAACATTTTTCATGAGGCTTTAAGATTATTTTCCTCATGTCATCTATCTCATTTTGTGTCTTGGTAAATTTCTTTTGACAATAGATTCCATGTCCGAAAGGTAAAAACCCTTCTTGAAATCATTTAATTAAAATAATATATTTATATGAAGCTTGGGATAAGACAATCATCCTTTTTCTGCGATCTCGAGTGATCTTGATCCCTAAGATATGACCGGCTTCTCCTAAGTCTTTCATATCGAATCGATTTTATTTTCATTCATAATGTCATCTACGAAAAAGAATATCAATTTCCATCACACTTTTACAGATACACAACTCTCGACTCATTTTTTATCGAAACCATAGGATTTTATTACTTGATCAAAACATTGGTTCCAAGCTCACCGGATGCTTGCTTAAATCAAAGCTTGCAAACTAGATGTTCTTTGCCTTTCGCAATGAAGCTTTCGGGTTGGTGTATATGGATTTCCTCTTCAAGACTTCTATTTAGGAAAGGTGTCTTGACATCCATTTGCCGCTCCTAGATGTGCGATTATCGATAAAGAGAATACGGATGGACTTGAAGTCTGATATGAAAAAGGTTTCCTCATAATCAATCCCTTCTTTCTGAGTGTATCCTTTTGCCACAAGCCTAGCCACAAGGTCTCAACCTTCCCGTTTGTTCCCATTTTTCTTTTGTATACCCACTCTACATCCAATGGGTTTTACCCCATTGGGTGGTTCGATAAGCTCCCACACTTGATTATGATCCATAGAACCTACTCGGCTTCATTGCGAGGTCTATACCTCGTTGTAAGACCATGGGTCCGATTCTTCTCCTGAAATCAAGTCCGAAGACTCTCCTATCCCTAAGAATCTATCGGGTTGTCTAACAACCCTCCCACTATGACGAGGTTCTGTTTGTGTAAGTGATGTTTGGTATATCAACTTGTACAATTGGTGTTAGAGTTGGCCCTCTTAATTTGTCTAAGGAATCTCACTGTTGGGCTTTGATGGTCCCGGTTGAAAACCCATTTTAGCGTCTTGAATAAAAACATTTTATTTCGGTGCATATAAAAAGCGGGGGTGAGGCGAGTGTTTCCAATTTTTTCTTTTTAAGCTCATGTGTTGTGTTTTGCTTATAACTAGATGCATATGACAAGTATAAACATAAAGCGATAAAACAACACATATAGTGGTTACCAACCCGATCCTACATCCACTCTCCCTCTCTAGGAAATTCCTTATCAACTTTTGAGCTTTTCTTTACTACCTCGTATTTACTTACTCATCTCCGTTGTTGAAATTTATTACTCAATCACAAACAAGCTTTACTACCCCATGAGCTTACTAACTTCCTCTAGAGTTTTACGACTATCCGTGGTTTACTAACTCTTTACAACACTTCTCACCAACAAACACACTCCAACTACCTTCTCCAAAGGGTTTGGGGTTTTCTTGGTTGGTTTCAACTATGGTGAGATTTTTCCCTTACAATGGTTTATTTGGGAAAATCTCTCTAAGCTTAGGATATGGCATTTGTGCTTAGATCTGGGTAGAACACTCTTGGTTAAATTTGGATATTAAATGTCATGTGTCTCTTGAATGGAGTTGCTTGAATATTTGGCTTTTAATCTTCACTTTGCAATTTCCATTTCTTCTTTTGAAGATAAATATTTATAGTGTGGATTTAAATATTACCGTTGGAGAGTAATATTCAAATCCATACTAATATTTCCATTTTTCTTTGTCCTATTGCACTTTTCCTTGCGGCTTTAAAGTCAAAATATGTGTGTTGTCTTCTTATTGATCACGTGTATCTAACCCAACAATTTACAAATAATTTATTTGATCCGTAGATTTACGGTGAGCTGAAATCACTTTGTTCAATCGATCTTTAAATCACCGTTCATCGATCTTCAAAATCATCATTTCATCGGTGATTTCAGGTTCACTTGTTCATCAAAAATCCTTTGTTCAAAAGAAATCATGTTTTCATCATATTTCAACCGACCCCACCTGTTCATCCTAACTGATTTAGTGCGATCTCTTGGTTAAGACATCTGGATCGGAACTCATCCTTCTCATCGATCTTGATCGGCCTCGTTACACCTCGTCGATCTCTCATCTTAAATCAATGGAATTTGTTCTCTCGTTCCATCTAAATTAGTTGTAACACAAGTTGATAATGTTTTCTAATTCATCAAAACTAAAATATCCCAACAATTTCCCCCTTTTTTTTTTTGATAATGTGAAACATTAAAATATATCATTTTTAAAGATTTTCTTTTAAAAAAAAAAAAAATCGATTCAATTGGTCACTTTAAAATCAATTAGTGAACCTTTTGAACACAATATCGATACCAATTGATGGTATCGGATCGAATTTTAAAATAGATCGGTTTTCGATCAAATGAAAATAGTGATCATTTATATTGATGGTCCCGTTGAAAACCCATTTTATTGTGATAAAAAACATTTTATTTGATTGCATATAAAAACGAAGGGCAAAGTGTTTCCAATTTTTCTTTTAAGCTCATGTGTTGTGTTTTGCTTATAACTAGATGCATATGTATAAACATAAAAAGTTAAAAACACAAAGAATATAGTTTTCGGACAACCAATCCTACATCCACTCTCCTCTAGGAAATTCCTTATCAACTCCTTTACGACTTATAGTTTACTTAAACTCTGAGTTTTTTCGACTATCCACCTTACTCAACCCGACCTTGAGTTTTAGACTACCTCCGTAGTTTACTTACTCAATCACAAACAAGCTTTCGACTACCCATGAAGCTTACTAATTCTCCCCTAGAGTTTTTCGACTACTCCTTTCGTGGTTTACTAACTCTTTACAACACTTCTCACCAACAAACACACTCCAACTACCTTCTCAAAGGGGTTTGGGGTTTCTTGACAACCAACTATGGTGAGATTTTCCTTACAATGGTTTAGCATCAATGCTAAGGTTGGGAAAAATCTCTCTAAACTAGACATGGCATTTGTGAGATCTAGGATAACACTCTTGGTTAAATTTGGATATTAAATGTCCTGTTCTTGAATGGAGTTGCTTTGAATATTTGACTTTTAATCTTCACTTTGCTATTCTCCATTATCTTCTTTTTGAAGATAGTGTAATTATTTATAGTTTTAAATATTACCGTTGGAGGGTAATATTCAAATCCATACTAATAGTCTTCAAACTTTTCTTTGTCTATTGCACTTTTCCTTGTCAATATGTGTTTGTCTTCTTATTGATCTGCTTTTTTTTGTGTGTCTAACGGATCCGATCATTTCGTCGGTTTACTTCATTGCTTCGATTATTTGATGCGTCCAAAATCGATCTGTAGATTTACGGTGAAATAAATCCTTTGTTCATCGAAAATCACTTGTTCATCGATCTTTGAAATCATCGTTCATCGGTGATTTCATCCAAAATCACTCATCGATCTTAAAATCAGTTCATCGAGCACCAAATCACTTTCATCATCCTTTTACGGTCGCTTTGATCCGATCGACTCACCGATCGATCCGCCTTTATCTAGATCGGAACTCATCCTTCTCATCGGTTTGATCGTCGTCGATCTCGATCATCTTCGTCTCACTTCATGAGTTCCCCCTCAATTTGTTCTCTCGTTCCCCTCAACTTGTTATGTCAAATTAGCTTCAATAACACAAGTTGATAATGTTTTTAGCATAATTCATCAAAACTAAAATATCCCAACAATTTCCCCCTTTTTGATAATGGCGCCAAAACATTAAAATATATTCATTTTTAAAGAAATGGGTTTTCTTTTAAAAAAATCATTCTTGGTCACTTTAAAATCAATTAGTGAACCTTTTGAACACCATTCCCGATACCAATTGATGGTATCGGATCGGGATTTTAAAATAGATTTTCACTTTGAAAATAGTGATCTGATAAATTGATGGTCCAAAAACCCATTTTAAGGCGTCTTTTATTTCGGTGCATATAAAAAAAAGGGTGAGGGCGAGTTTTCCAATTTTTTCTTTTTTAAGCTCATGTGTTGTGTTTTTGCTTAAACTAGATGTTTTATAAACATAAAGCGATAAACAACACAAACAATATATAGTTCTTTTTACATCCATCTCCTTTCCTTATCAACTCTTTTCGACTACCTCGTAGTTTACTTACTCAACTCGGCAATTACTCCACGTGGTTTACTTACTCAACCCGACCTTGAGTTTTTACGACTACCTCCGTAGTTTACTTACTCAATCACAAACAAGCTTTCATACTACCCCTGAGGCTTACTAACTTCTCCTCTAGAGTTTTTACGACTACTCCGCGTAGTTTACTAACTCTTTACAACACTTCTCACCAACAAACACACTCCAACTACCTTCTCAAAGGGTTTGGGGTTTTCTTGGTTGGTTTCCAACTATGGTGAGATTTTTCCTTACAATGGTTTAGCATCAATGCTAAGGTTGGGAAAATCTCTTCCATATGGCATTTGTGCTTAGATGTAAAGGTAGAACACTCTTGGTTAAATTTGGATATTAAATGCCCCGTGTTCTTGAATGGAGTTGCTTGAATATTTGACTTTTAATCTTCAATTTGCAGTTCTCCATTATCTTCTTTTGAAGATATAATGTATTTATAGTGTGGATTTAAATATTACCGGAGTAATATTCAAATCCATAAATAGTCTTCCATTTTTCTTTGTCTATTTTTCCTTGCGGCTTTATGTCACATCAATATGTGTGATGTCTTCTTATCCTGTGTCTTTGTGATCGATATGTCGGATTTACTGCTCATTCTTCGATTACGTCGTACTTCCTAAGTCTTTTTCATGATCGAATCACTTTAATTCATCGATCTTTAAATCCTTCATCGTGATTTCACCGACAAAAATCACCTTTATCGATTTAAAAATCACTTTGTTCATCGGTTTTCCGATCCTTTGATCGGTGATTTCACCGGCGAAAATGTCCTATCTTTACGTGCTTTGATAGTACAAATCCGAATATCTAGATCGAACTCATCCTTCTCATCATCTTGATCGGCCTCGTCTGCGATACACAACTTCCCCTCAATTTGTTCTCTCGTTTTTGTTATCGTAAATTAGCCAATAACACAAGTTGATTTTTTCGCATAATTCATCAAAACTAAAATATCCCAACAATTTCCCCTTTTTGATAATGTTAAAATATATGCATTTTTAAAGAAATGGGTTTTCTTTTTAAAAAAAATCGATTCAATGGTCACTTTAAAATCAATTAGTGAACCTTTTTCGATACCAATTGATGGTATCGGATCGAGAGACTTTTTAAAATAGATCTTTCGAAGCGATCACTTTGAAAAAATAGATGTTCTTTCTGATACCAATTGATGGTCCTGTTGAAAACCCATTTTTATTGCTCTTTGAAGGTTTTATTTGGTGTATATAAAATAGGGGTGAGGCGAGTGTTTCTTTTTCTTTTTAAGCTCATGTCTTGTGTTTTGCTTATAACTAGATCATATGACAAGTCCATTTAAAGCGATAAACAACACGAAATATATAGTGGTTAGGACAACCACCCTACATCCACTCTCCCTCTCTAGAAATTCCTTATCAACGGACTACCTCGACTTACTCAACTTCGTACTGAGTTTTTACGACTACTCCAATGGTTTACTTACTCAACCCGACCTTGAGTTTTAAAACTACCTCCGTAGTTTACTTACTCAATCACAAACAAGCTTTGGACTACCCCAAGCAGCTTACTAACTTCTCCTCTAGAGTTTTTCGACTACTCCTTTACTAACTCTTTACAACACTTCTCACCAACAAACACACTCTCAACCTTCCCGCTTCAAAGGGTTTGGGGTTTCTTGGTTGTTTACCCATTTTCCCTTACAATGGTTTATCATCAATGCTAAGGTTGGGAAAATCTCTCTAAGTTTATGGCATTTGTCCTTAGATCTAGGGTAGAACACTCTTGGTTAAATTTGGATATTAAATGCTCGATCTTGAATGGAGTCCAATATTTGAATCTTCACTTTGCATTCTCCATTATCTTCTTTTGAAGATAGTGCAATGTATTTATAGTGTGGATTTAAATATTACCGTTGGAGACTAATATTCAAATCCATACTAATAGTCTTCCAAATTTTCTTTGTCTATTGCACTTTTCCTTGCGAACTTTTATGTCACATCAATATGTGTGTTGTCTTCTTATTGATCCATTGTTTTTGTGTGTCTAACGGATCCATCATTTCGGTTCGTTCATTCTTCGATTACGGTCCCGATCGAAATCAAGATTTCGTGAGGTGAAATCAATCGACTCACTGTTCATCGATGATTTCCCGAAAAAAGTTCATCGGGTCCTTTGTTTTCAACCCTCCCACTAAATGATCAAGGTTTTGTTTGTGTAAGTGATCCCTTACTTTCTGGTATATCATCTTGATCTTGTCGATCTCGATCATCTTCGGTGTTCATGAGTTCCCTCAATTTGTTCTCTCTTAATTTTATTATCGTTAGCTTCAATAACACAAGTTGATAATGTTTTGGCATAATTCATCAAAACTAAAATATCCCAACAGGCTTCCTATTGTTCATATAGTCTTCTTCCAAAAATCTAAAGTGTGTACTCATTACAACTCTTTGATCATTAGGACCATAGAACATACACCATTTCGTTCCCTCGGGATACCCTATGAACAGCCTTAATTCCGAACGTGGGTCCAACTTATCGGCTTCCTAGTCCAACACGTAAGTTGGACAACCCCAAATTCTCATGTGTCTTAGACTGGGATTGTGCTCGGTCCACAGTTCCTTTGCGGTTTTAGGAACCGATTTGGATGGTACCATATTTAGGATGTAAGTTGTTGTTTTTAAAGCGTGTCCCCAAAATGACTTGGGAAGATCCGAATAACTCATCATGGATTTGAATATTTCTAAAAGAGTTATGTTTCTTCGTTCTGCTACCCCGTTTTGTTGAGGGGTTCTGGGAGCAGTTAACTGGGATACAATCCCTTCGTTTGATAAGTAGTTCAGAAAATCATCGCTGAGGTATTCACCTCCACGATCATATCGTAGAAACTTGATACATTTTTTCCTATGTTTCTGTTTTAGCCTTAAACGCTTTGAACTCATCAAAGGTCTCGGACTTATGCTTCATGAGGAAAATGTATCCATATATTGAGTAATTATCGATACACGTAATGAAATACTCATAATCTCCCCTTGCTTTGATTGACATAGGACCACATACGTCAATATGAACGATCTCTAACACTTCAGTGGCTCTATTTCCCTTGGCTCCAAATGCCCTCTTGGTCATTTTACCTTCTAAAAAAGATTCGCAAGTTGGAAACGGCTCAACCCGGAGAGACTCCAATGATCCATCTTGTACCAACCTTTGAATCCTTTTTAGATTGATATGATTAGAAATCTTAGATACCACAAAAGTGTTCTGTTCATGTCTGAAGAACGCTTTCTTTTATGCAAAACAGTCGATGTGTTATAGGATGCATTTTGCGTGTGGTGTGCACTTTTAATAGTATAGAGATTGTTCATCAATGTCCCATAACAGAAACACTCGTCATTTTGAGAAATGATGACATTCTTATTAAAATAAACTAAGTATCCATCATAAGAATTTTAGAAAGTGAAAGTGAATTCTTTCTAAAACTGGGAACATAAAGAACGTCTCTTAAAACTAAAATTCTATCACTAAAAGATAGGTGCACTTCTCCCACTGCAATTACTGCTACTTAAGTATCATAGCCCACGGTGATAGTGATCTCACTCCCACTTAATTGCCGGATTATCTAGAATCCTTAAAATATTAAAACAAATATGATTAGTGGTTCTTGCATCCATTTCCCATAAATGGAAAGCATGTGCCGCTAAACAAGTTTCAATAACTAGTATGTGAGAATTACCTTACTTTCCATCCCTCTTGGGTTTGGAACAGGCTGACCTCCAATGCCCCTTCTCACCGTAGTTAAAACACTTCCCTTAGCAGTCTTCTTGACACCATCCCCTTGGTTCACCTTTGATTTGCCCTTAGCAAAGCTTGAGTTAACTTGGTTCTGGCCTTTTCGCCTTCTTCTTCTTCTTACCATCATTTGGCCTAGAGGAAGTAGAAGGACAGGTTGCCACAAGGCTTGATTTTTACGTCAAAAAAAATCTCAAGTTTGTTAAGGTGAGCCATCATCCAGGGAACGTGCTCACTTACGGGCGTTCCCACCATCATTTTCTGCAACAACATATTTTACATGGTGATCTGCCTAACTGTACGGTTCAGATGTTTAAACATCACTTTAAGATTTTGCATAATTTCAGCAGCAGTTCCAATGTTTTGGTGTATTAAGCCCTTTCATTGGAACGCTCCTAGTCATTATATTGTTTCTTATCCGTTTTGCTAAAGTGATCAGTAGGCTTTTCGGGTTTAGGTACATTAAGAACTCACTTGTGTTGTTGTGCAGTTAGGACAATTGATAATTTACTATTCCAATCATAATAATTTCCTACTTTCATTTAACTTTAAGTATGCTAAATAGTGGGTAAAAGAAAATGACATGATGAATTGAAAATAAACATACATTTTGTGTTAATATCCAGATTAATCACAAAACTTATCACATTATTCGATCACATGTAACATATCAAAATCTCAAAAGAATATGAACATGCATCAGCTAACATCTTAAAACAGTTTAAATAGGCCACGTGGGGTGATCTGTCTATTTAAACACATTTAAACAGGTTACAAACAAAGACAGTTGCAAACCTTTAATTCAAAATTAATAGTTGGCTCCTACTTGACCATATAAAATTGACAGGGACTTCGGGGAAGTATATGCATATCAATTTTATACCTAAATAATAACCATGATTAAATACAGAATTATTACTTCGTTTTGATCAAGCCTCGTGGGGAGGGTCATTGTCGCCACTAATAATAATTCACAATCATTCGTTAGGAATTTATTTATGTGATAGCTATCTTTTGACCATTCCGTGGGGAAAATTTCTCCAAAAGATTTCACAAATAAATAAATCATGGAGGTCAAAATTAATTTGATTTTTCAAAAAAAATTAATTATTTAAAACATACTTAGTAATTTTGAGGTTGAGATTTTCACATATAATTTCTTATGCAAACACATTAAACAAATTAAACAGAAGCACAAAAAATAATATATCAAAACAAATACAAAATTTAAACAAATTGGGCACCAATTATCCAATTGTCATGGTTTAATTATCTCGTCTTGATCTTGAAGAAATAACGTCTTGAATTTCTCCCACTCGTTCGTCTCGAAAAAAAAATTTGTAACGTTTAGCCACGCCTCGCCTAGGACGTTCGGACAAGTCGAACAGCTTGCAGCTAGAATGCCCGCCCGCATTCGGCCGGCCGTGTCGACACGCAGCATGGGAATGCGCCCAGCGCCACTCGCACAACTCGGCAGATCTCGATCACCTGGTGCCTCGGACGCTTCTGCCCACCCCCGCCTAATCCCACGCGCGCTCGGTCCCTCGGCCTCGCCCTGCACCCACGTGGACGTCCCCCGCCTGATCCTGCGTGCGCTCGGCCCCTCGGCCTCGCCCTGCACCCACGCAGGCCCGCCAGCGTCCGCGTCGCGTGCATCCCTCCCCTGGTACATTTCGTGCGACGCACACTACCTGCGCCCAGTTTTTGGATCCGTTTTAATTTCCCGTCTCCGTCTTCATCTTCGATTCGGTTACAATTTATTTAACAAAATAAATAAACCTTAAGTCTATTACATTGAAAAAATCAAATAGTATAATCTACTCGTGGATTTTCTCACGAGAAAAATAAATCCGAACGAGTCGAATTAAAACTATTCATACGGATGAAAAATAAATAATAAATACCATGACAATTGGATACCTGCAAAAAAGATCTGGCAATTCTACTATCCAATTTTCAATAAAATTCAATGTTCCAACAAATTTAAATAATAATTTAAATCACAGAGCTCGAAATCGAGGCTCTGATACCAGTTGTTGGGGAATATGGTGCCCGGATCTATTTGAGTTGTAATTAAATACATATTTAAATTATTTATTTATTACTAGCATGAATTAATCCTATATTAATTCAAATAACAAATAAAGCCAACAACCATCATGCGTACAATAAGTTTCACGTAAACCCTATACATACAGAACTAGGAGTTACGAGGAACAAACATCTTGGAGTGACAACCATTTAGTAGATGGATCAACTCGAAACACCTTCTCAAATATGTCCCCAAGTCCTTTGATCGTAATCTGGTGGAAGGATTCTCACGAACAATTTTAACAAAGGAGAAAACCAAAAAATATATTGCACCACCTTTGTGGATTTCTAATTTTTTCAAGACTATAATTGTGTTGGGGATGAATTTTTTCATCCCCTATTTATAAGATGGCATGGGGCGAAAATTTGTACCCTAGAAAGGGATATGGAAAATTTCTTTGTATCTTCCCTGGATACAATCTTGAACATATTTCATATATTCTATTTTCCATATAAATCACAAAATATCTTTT
The DNA here is from genome assembly GCA_037126765.1 of Stenogyne calaminthoides. NCBI lineage: Eukaryota > Viridiplantae > Streptophyta > Magnoliopsida > Lamiales > Lamiaceae > Stenogyne > Stenogyne calaminthoides. Next base: position 20,554,561 of record JBBCBC010000018.1, read on the forward strand.
CTTCCCTTCTTATAGTAATTTTCGAAAATTTTAAGAATAAAGACACAAGATTTTATTTCTTGAATTTATGGGATAATCTTGTATTCCAAGAATACTTATATTTTTCCATAAAATCTTTTCAAAAAAATCAAGAAAATCTTTTCCTCTTCTTTACACTAAATTTTCGAAAAATTAGGAACAAATTAGGCAATAATATTTTTCTCTCCTTTTTATTAATTGGACTTATATTGGGCTATTTGAGGGGCCTTTGGGAGAATTAAGATTGGACCTCAAATGAGCTCTGAATTTCTTAATATTGAGCCACAATATTATTCAGCCCATTAATATTAATTTACTCCACTATAAAATTAATATTGCACTATCTATATTACAACAATATGGCTCCCGATTATTATTTCCCGTGTTTAAGATTATTTAGTCCATTAATTAATTAAACCACTGAAAAGCTTTATATTAATTAATATATTTTTCCTTGGAGTAAAGACAGCTCAACATTATTATCCATACCGGAAACTAATTCCACTTGCAAGATTTGGTATGATAAAACATATGAGCCCACCAAGGGGACAAATCATACAAGACTTTCCTTGCACACGTTGCTCTGTATTAAATCTTAGCAATTGTCATGTAACTAATAATATTGCCCAAAATGCAAAGTATAGAATCGCTATCTGACTCTAAACTCAATGCAGATCAAAGCAATAAATACTAATTACACACAATCGTATTTAAGTGATAGAGGTTAAGAAATCAATAACAACTGAGGTCTAATTCTTCATCCCATAAGTCAGTACGGCAGAATTTATCCTCTCTATAAGTCCTCTTCAACACACCTCAATGTGCTAGTGCAATCTCTTGGTCAAGACAAGTCAATCTGAGACGTTACACTTCAACCTCTACCAATCATTACTAGAAAAATTGACTTTAGTGACGCGCAAAAGCGTCACTAATAGTAGCCTATAATGACTTTGCCTTTTGTGATGCTTTGCCAAGCGTCACTTGATTTGGCGTTTCAATAGTGCATTATCGTGACGTCTGAAAGCGTCACTAGAAATTTCTATTGTGATGCTTTTACGCGTCACATTAGAGCTCTTTAGTAACACTATTTGGTTGGGCCATTTGGCATCACGACAATACGCTTAAATGACACTTTCTCGTGTCACATAAAAGCTTTTAACTACCTTAACCACCGCGTTTAGTGACGCATAAATGTGTCACAAACTCATTCGTCTTGTGACACCATCATGTGTCACGATAAACTTCTTTTGTGACATGTTTTTTTGCGTCACTAGGTTATATGTTACTAACTTAACGGCCTCATTTCGTGATGCTTAAATGTGTCACGAACTCATTCTCTTGTGACACCATTATGTGTCACGATCAATATTTTTTGTGACACTTTTTTGCGTCACAAGGTTACATATAACTAACTTAACTACCTCATTTAGTGACACTTCACGTAATATTAGTAACAATATACCTATAGGTGAAATTATACATATATGCATATCTCTAACCTGCTCAAGCATATATAATAATTTAATAATTTAAATCATTTGTACCAGTATATATAAACATCGTAATAATAAAACATTGTCAATCACTTGTAAATACGAAATAATCAAATTTATATAAAGAAATATATCGTCATTCACATGTGACATCAAAAAGAAACATCACGAGAAACATAAGTTGTACTAGCTTTCAAGACTAATCCAAACAAAAATACCAAAACTTTTAGTTCAATGATAAATTGCACCTAAACTATCACGTGACAAAAGCCATTTTGCTGCACTTTCCTTATCTTGAATCTTCCAGTTGAACCTACAATAATGAATGAAAAGAAAATAATTGATACTTGAAATTAAAAAGGACTAAATTTCAAAGTAAGATTATCAATAGAAACTCTCCAGATACTTTGGCCAAACAATGTTATGTCTTATAGCTTGTCCAACAACTTTGACACCTCCAATTTTACAGATTAATGTTTCCTCATATTTAATTACCACATTAACGTTCACTGAACCGTTTAGGTACTAATAATTCTCAATTTCCTAAATGCTTAACTAGATTTAAACTATCAATGGTGTATTTTGCAACATTGACTGTAGCAACAATACCAATTAAAAGAATCTTTGCTCCGACCTGTTAAAACAAATATTATTGTTCTTTAAACAATAGAAAAACTAGTTTCACCAATAAAATACTAGAAAGACAAATGCCCTAAAGGGATGATATTCAATAAAGGGGCTGACGCGTTGACGTATTCTATAATGTCATTCCTTATCGTCTAAGAACAGTGCTTGCTGATTACTATCAATTTCTTTTGTCTCATTTTGTCTATATTCCTAAGAACATTATTTAACACCAACTCTTTTTCTCCATAGGTTGGACTATTGTACTTTTCCTTCTCTCTTCTAAGCACTTAACAACCTCGAGTACTCAAATACTAAAATTAACAATAATTGAAAAACTAAGTCCTTAAGATTTCTTGAAACAAAACTTGTAAAAGAATTTGAGATCAATTTTTTCCCATATCAGACTAAAAAAGTTTCATTACTATCTTTTATTCATTAACATGTACCAAATTAAGCTATCATACCCATTGACTACAACTAAAACCTAAACACTAGCCATTATTTACTTAACAAATTTAATCCTCATCCACAGCAGGCTTAGAGGAACCAAATTTCTCATGGGGACATGATTAACAAACATAATTCAAAAGGGATAAAAACTATATACACATATAAAGAGTCTTGTCCCCTCTTTCAGACATGATTTGCGCTTCTATGGCATGTGGTAATTGCTACAATGGGAAAATATGATAAATTTCATTCAATATGCTCTTTCATATCTTGAGGATCAACACTAAAAAGTTGGAAAAAATTTCATCCAATATACTCCCTTCGTCCCAACTCTTTTTTCACACTATATTTTTACTCGCTTCCGCTTCCAAAAAAGGTATTATAATAGCGATTCTGAGCCCGACTCAAAAAGTTAAGCTCATTTCAATTCTTACTGACGATCATCAACTGCATTTACTAGACTCCAAAATCTTGTGAGTAGCACTTTGAAAATAATTGTTGGGAAATTTATAGTTTTGATGAAAGTTCCAAAAACACATGTAATAGGACCAGTCAGACCTGTTAGCTGACTGATGTTTATATTACCTGCTATAGGAGACCAGTTGATAATTACTGTATAGAACAACTGATGAAATAGATAGGTCACATATTGAGGGGGAAACTCAATATGTATAGGTCAGATCTGAAGACTCAAAAGACAGCTGATATCCGACAGGCCAGAATGCAACACAAGAACAGAAGATCAGATCGATCTGATCTAGTCAGATATCTCAGCTGAAGTCATAAAGCTCAAACTCAGAATACTTGAAGATCAGATGACTTCCAGAAGATCAGACCAGAAGACCTACATCAGCCGAGTCTGCTAGTTGAAGCTAAGTCAACCGGCACCAGAAGACTCTATCAGGTAGACTGATCAGTTCAGACTGATCAGGTCAGCTCACCAGGTGAAATCTGATGTTTCATCTAATCATACGTCGATGATCTGAACAAGAAGAATGTCAACCTGAGTTGGAAGAACAAACACTGAAAAGTGAGTCTGCTATCCAATAAGAACAAGACACGTATGATCGGAGCCGGCAATTGCGGGATTTGATGATGCTTCTCTGTAACGGCTATAAAAACACTTTTCACGCTTTCGGCCATGCCATTCCTGAAGCTCGTCACATCAAGCCTGCAAGTCTACAAAATATAGCCTGAAATTCAAATTGCTCTCCAACGGCTCTTTGATTTCAAGGTCTATAAATATGGGATCACACTTCAGAGTGAAATACAATGAACACACGGAAACGCTGAACAATCAAGAAGCTCAAGCTAATATCAGACTTCCGCACAAGAACACGAACAAGAAGATTAATTTTTATTAAGTGTTCATCCCATAAGTTCTTAGCATAGAAATCTTTTCATCTAGTTGTTAGGCTGCTTATACACGCAAGAAAAGATTTCATAGTTGGAACCAAAACAATCTTACCCAAACCCCCAAGTTAGGTTAAGTTGTTGAGCAAGATTTCAGACTAGGGTTTCTAGTTACGATCTCTGGGGATCGGTTGAGTGTGAACTCCTTAAACATCTAGTTGGTGTCTTGTGTTGGACTTACACATAAAACAAAGTCCATTGGTTAAGTAGGTGCCCTTTGTGATAGGGAAGAGTGGGCGTAGGGCTGGTTTGTCCTAACCACTATAAATCTTGTGTGCTTTTTACGCTTTGATTAACGATTACCTGTCGCACACAACCTTTAAAAGCGCATACATATTCCAAATTGAGATCGATTAGCACCAAGCTTCGATATGATCAAACTTGACACTTGATTAACCGATTAAAAGATTAACTTTGGGATCGATTTATCAAAACCGGTTTTTCACACGGGTAAAACTTAAGCTTCGCGACACATCGGTTAAACCGATAGTTCTGGAATCGTTGGTTATTAGTAAGTTGGTTATCGGCCTGGCCCGATTCACTCACACTCTGATCGGGTTAATCGCCCTCACACCTGATTTGCAAAAAAGTTTTTAAGTCTATTCACCCCTCCCCTCTAGACTTACGCCCTCACAAAACCCATTCGGGACCTACAAGTGGTATCGAGGCGGTTGGTTCTCTGAACTACCAGCGACTTTGTGTATCATCGATTCTTGAGGAAGAATCTTTGTGGTCAACTGAATCGATCTTGAAAAACCGTTTTTAAAAACTCATTCATTTTCCAAAATCACTTTCGGCATGGATAACACCTCGGTATGTATCATGATCTCGCCAAAGTTCTCAATCGATGAGTATGCAGTTGGGCCATATATATGTCCAACCATCTAGGTTCGATCGATTGGCGGAATGATGGAAGTCATCGAAAAGGACCCATCATCATATACTCGACAACCCTGCGGTTGGAGAGATCCGGACTTTGCACGAAGTCTTGTGCGTAAAAAGCCGGCCTTGATGGATGCGAGAGGAAAAGAAAGATGCACACTCTGATACTATCGCAAGGCATATTATCATGAAAACCATGGATAAGGTCACCAAGGAAAAGATTAAGTATCTCAAATCTGCGAAAGCAATGTGGGATACTCTGGCTGAGATATCTTGAGGAAATGAGCAGATAAAAAGACAACCGTCTACAAGCCGAACCGGTGAAGTTCGAAAAACTTAAGATCTTGCCAACGAAACCATCAAGGAACTCGATGGAAGGATTACAATGTCTATAAACAAGCCGAGAACTTGGTAGAGATGTGTCGATAAAGATATCAACTACAAAATCCTAAGGTCTCTCACCAAGAAATGGGACATGAAGGTCCGCGGTAATCAAGGATTGCCAAGACATTTCAAAAATGAAGCCAAGTAAACTTTTCTTGAGTCTTAAAGCTCACGAGTTCGATTTGATTGAAAGAGGACAAGCGATGAAGATGAGGTGCCCGAAGCCTCAACTTCAAAATCGATTACTTTTAAGGCAACCAAAATGAAAACGAAGGCCAACGAACTTTGTTGGGAATATAATGAGTCGAGAGCAGATCGCTTCTCTTACAGGGAAGCTTGAGAAGTCGAACGTCCAACTTGGTAAGTATCGAAGGTTTTATAAGGACTATCAACATAGCCGAGGGAGATAGGAGATCGATCAGCCAATGATCTCCGAAAAAGAACCGGATCGATGATCGGAGGATCCACGAGATGAAAAAAAAAAGAGATAATCGGTGAGGAAGGAAGAGATAACCATCGAACACGGGAAAAAGCTCGACTACTATCGAAAAGAAAGTCACTTTGATAGGTCATCTGAGACGGAGTGATTCACCTAGAAGGAAAGGTTCGATTGGATCAAGGAGCGTGCTTCAATAATGAGAAGCAGTCACTATAAGCGCCAGACGCCGGACGACTCCAAGAAAAAGGAAAGAAAAAAAGGAACGAAGAGAGCAACGTTATAGGGACGGAAAGAGCCATGGTTCTTGTCGTCGTCAATTGACGATTCCTATCTGCCCTCTGAGGACTCTGGATACTCCTCTGTAGAAGACTTATGCCTGATCAGCAGTTCTGTTGACTTCTATGAAAATGAAGATCTGATATTCTCTTCAGACGATGATGAGATCTGCTGATGGCGAGGGAGGACCAATCTGAGGTAACCTCCAAACTGCTTGTTTCGACTACACTGCTATCATTAGCACACTTTGGGGAGATTGACTGCGGCTCTACTCGGAGCAATTGCTTGAGGATCTCTCCAATCTGATGAACACTTATGCTATAGTGGAAATTTGAAAATGATAAAATGAGGACCATAAATAATCGACTTGCTAAAGAAAATGATCTCGATAAAGCCTCCGAACTTAGATCGGTTGAAAGCCTTTCGAGGAAACCGAGGAATTTAAAATTCTCGAAGTTAAAGCTTCTGATCAGGAGAAGCAAATCAAAGATCAGCTGCAATTAACAAACAGCAAGCTGATGACTTCAAAATCCTGCAAGCAAAATTCGATGAGCTGTTCCAAAAGCATGAAAGTTTAAAATCATCTGAGGATAATCTGCGTAAGAAAATAGAGGTTTTTTCAAAATCATCTAAAACCGTTCAAGACATGAACGCCTATTTTCGAACAACGATTAACAAGAAGGGACTTGGCTATGAGAACCCTTCCACATCCTCAAAAGCCCCGGCTGATTCATCTCAAAAAGGTGTAATCAGGCGAGTTTTTCTAAAAAAGATACACCAAAAAGCCAAACATGTATCTAATAAGGAAAAAAACCCGGTTGAGCGGGTAAAGGCGGTGCCTAACGAAGGGAACAAAATGGACCCCAATGGTAAAGCATCGATCGAGGAATCAACGAAGAACCCGGTTCTTACGAAGAGACCTCAACTCGATCAACGGTCGAGGAATCGAAAAAAAAACAACTGTAAAAGGGAAGTCCAATCGAGACCCAATCAAGGTCACCTTTAATAAGCATGCTTGAATTAAACCGCAAAAAACCACCTATGCCTAAAAGATATGAATCTTTTGATGGTAGCGATCGTACCTACCCCTATAATCGAAAATCTAGAATTTCTTTGAAACCACCTTTGGATAAAAAGAAGACAAATAGAAAAAGATAAATCCCAAGTCTTCTAAGTCATCCAAGGTTCACACTAATAATCATACAAATCGAAAAGCATATCTGAGAGGCGTATGATTATGTTGATAGGTATGGGAGACAAATCGGGGCCTTCGATCTAACGATCACAATAGAAGTGCTCTGTTTGTATGGATCCCCAAAACTAATCCTAACCCCTCGGGACCCAATCGAAAAGGGGTTTACCTAAAGCTGATTTGGGCTGCGGGATCGCGTGGATCCGGCCAACAAAGGAGGTGTGCAAGCAACTATCTGGTACATCGATAGTGGATGTTCAAGGCACATGACGGGGAAGCAAGCATCTCCTCGGTTCATACATAGAAACGAAAAGGCCAGCGTGTACTCTTTGGTGATGATAACTTTGGTTATACCAAAGGGTTGAACCTTAGAGAATGATGATGTACAAATGGCTGGAGTCTCGTATGTCGAAGGTCGAAAGCACAACCTATTATCGGTTTCACAATTACTGCGACAAAGGATTCGGTGTTGAGTTCTCGGCCCGACCAATGCACTATCAAGAATCGAGCCACTCAACGATTTTTGCTAAGCGGGTTCAAGGAAAGGGGCGATCTACGGTGATTGGAATAGTTGCCCAAGAAATGCATGCTGATTGTCGAAGAGTTCCAAAAGTAGCGGTTGGCTCTGCACAAAAGAATGAGCCATCCCGAACTTTAAAACTCTTAATAAGATAGCAAGGATGTCTCTAGTGGAAGGACTTCGAATGAAGTATTTTCAAAGGATCGGACATGTCTTGCATGTCGAGGAGGAAAAAAAGCAGTCAAAGCTTCATTCAAGGGAAATTCCGGGACCGGCATCAATGATCTTCTTCTTCATATGGATCTATTCGGACCCGATTACACCCGTCGATCTCAGCGGAATATTGAATATACTCTGTAATCGTGGATGACTATTCCAAGTTTACAGGTTATATTCTTACATAAGAAGAATGAGGCGACAAACGAAGATACAGAAATTTGCTAAAAAGATTACAAAATGAGAAGGGTGTATGGATTGTAGTAAAAATCGGATCGGATAAAGGTGCAAAATTTACGAACTCTTTTATTCTTGATTTTTTGCTCTAAGTTTGGTATCTGACATGAAACATCACCGTACAAGGCGCCACAACAAAATGGAGTAGGCGAGCGGAGAAGCAGAACTCTCAAAAGAAAAGCGCCGCCGCGATGTTAGGCGAACATGCAATACCAAGCCGTTTAGGCGAAGCGAAATCAATCAACTTTGCATGCCATACTCGAACAGATGTCTTCTCGACTAAGGCTCACTACAAAACACCCTATGAATTGTGGAAGGACAAAAACCTCGTGTCTCTTACTTCCATTTTTTTGGTGTAAGTGTTTCATACACAACAATGGGAAGAGTCGGTTGAAAACCTTTGAAGCGAAGTCGGATGAGGGTATATTCTTAGGATATTCCTCATCTAGCAAAACTTTCGGGGTCTACAAAAAGACGAACCCTACTTGTGGAAGAAACACCCCATGTAGTCTTTGATGAAGCATCTTACGATCAAGAGAAATCGCCTCGAACAAGATGTACACGATCAACAAGTACTGATGCTCGGAAAATGGATCAACTAATGATCAAGGAAAAAAGAATCGAAACCGTAATTCGGTATACATTCCAAATCTAGGTGATTCACCAAATCATTCGGATCTAAGGTACGAAAAAAACCTGTCGGTGAAGAAGAAGCGTCTGGTGAGGCGATTATCAAGCGAACCATCCTCGGTTCGGGGAACACTGAAGTTCCCCACGAGCAGGACATCGACACATGATGAGTCCAACATCACCGAGACTTGTTCTTATCAAGTGGATCATAACTCTGCACCACTCCCAATCGCTAGTAATGAAATTTTATCGAAGCGACGATGTTCTCCAAACCCAAGCGCCATCGAGCGAAGGACACGGATAACCAATCATCCAACCGATCGATAATTCGGAGACCCATCGATAAAGTTAAAAACTAGACATCAGTTGGTGAAAGTGCCATGTATTGTTGTTATCTGCATGAAGAAGGAACCAACAACAATAGAGGAAGCTCTACAAGGCCTTGGTTTGGATCCTAGCCATGCGGGAAGAGCTTGAACATTCGAGAGAAATCAAGTTTGGGGACGGTAGATAGACCAAATCATCAAGGCGTTATTGGCGCGAAGTGGGTATTCAAGAACAAGAGATGAGAAAAAACGTCATCACGAGAAATAAAGGCAAGACTTGTTGCTAAGGGGTATTCTGTCGGAAGGAATTGATTATGATGAGACCTTTGCACCCGATCGCTTCTCGTCTAAAGCCATTAATTTTTTAAGGCATATCTTCCCCCCGCGAGAGGGGTTCATTGTGTATCGGATGGGCGTAAAAAGTTCTTTCTTAAGCGGGGTACTAGCGAGAGGAAGTTTATGTCGAACAACCTCCGGGCTTTGAAAAAGAGCAACAGTGTATCACCGTCTAAGAAAAGCTCTCTATGGCACAAAAGCAGGCTCCTCGAGCTTGGTATGATACACTCTCTCTCGATTCTTGATCGAAAGTGGGTTCACTAAAGGAGCGATGGGCCGAGAACCTTATTCGAGAATAGAAGATGGAAAAGATATTACGATGGTTCAGATTCGTGGGCGACATCATCTTGGATCTCCCAACAAAAGTCTATGTGAAAGATTGACAAAAAGTGATCTGAGGGAAGTTCGAGATGTCCATGATGGGTCGGATGAATTACTTTTACGGGTCTTCAAGTAAAAGCAAAGTCTGAAGGATATTCATCTGCAAGAAAAAATACACTAGGAATTTATTGGCTAAGTTTGGAGTTCAAAATTGTAAGGAAGCCAAAATTCCTATGATGATGGTTGGATTCAAGATGGATCCGGATGAGGATGGTCGGAAAACAAATCGGAAGGAATATAGGGCTCTCATTGGATCTCTACTATACTGTTGCCCGGCCAGAACCGGATATAACCTTCATGATAGGTGTATGTGCGATTCGGGCAAATCGATGATAAGTCACCTAGAAGCGACTAAAAAGCGATTCTTAAGTATCTGAAGGGGATAAAACCTTGGTTTATTTTACCCATCGATGATAATCTAGAACTTAGTGGGTATTACGATTACGATTATGGAGGTTGCAAGATTGATAGAAAAAATCCACCTCGAGAACTTGTCGGTTCTTAGGAAATAAAAGCGATCTCGTGGTTTTCAAAAAGCGGACATCGATTCTGCAACATCTACTCTTGAAGCGAGAATATATGGTTGCGGGAAGTTGTTGTTCCCAAATCTTTCTGGCTTAGTCGGCGGTGAGGATTATAACATTGAAGCTAAGAATGTACCTATTTTACGTGACGATAATAGTCTTTATTGCAATCACTTTCGAGAATCTGTTCTACATACAAGATGCAAGCATGTGGATGTCGGACACCATTTTATAAGAGATCATGTTGAAAAGAAGAATATCGAATGGAAAAGATTCATCTTGATATACAAAAAAAGCGATATTCTAACCAAGCCACTAGTTTGAGATCGATTTCGAGAGAATTATCAATGATGAGCTAGGGCTTACGGATCTTGGAGAAAATGCACCTAAAATGTTTGATGGATTGTTCTCGAACCCGGTGGTTAAGAAACTAACTAAAATTTGAAAGGAATCGATTGAGTTTGGTATCTCAATGATCGGAAGATCGATCGATCGAACCGATATGAGAAGATCTGATCAGATTTAAAGTTTATCGGTTAAATGAACGATCGTTTAAAGGATTATCTGATTAAATCGGTTGGGTTATTTTACATCTTTGTAAGTCGATTAAAATTTGAAATTCAACAAGATTCAAAGGAACTGATCGGTTTACAAGTTATCGATTAAAGGAACGATCGATTTAAGGTTTATCGATTAAAGGAAACTCACAATTTAAAAGGATTATCTCGATTAAATCGGTTGGGTTATTTTACATCTTTGTAAAGTCGATTAAGGCGATATTCAACAAGCAAGATTCACAAGTGGTATTCACAAGATTAAAGCTTAAAATCGCATAAGGATACGGAAATTTTACACAACAATGGAATAATAGAACTTTTCATTGATAAAGACCAAAGGTCGATTACATTACAAGATACAAGTACAAAGGACCCGGGAGGTCGATACATAAGTCATAACCAAAAACCCTAAACCTATAACCCTAAACCCTCATCCTAACCCAAGTAGAAGCGGGGAGAGAGATTTTAAATCGATGCTCTCATTTTCCCCACTTAACAAGGGTGAAAGAGGCTTTAAAAAAGAAATCTAAAAGCCCATTATTTGAAGCTAAAACCCGATTGGAGCGGCAATGGCCTTGATAGGATTTTTAAGCCGAGAGCCCTAAGAAAGAGTTAGTGGGCTCTCCAACATTAAATGGTGAGTTGATATACAAAAGATCGATTGTTGGTGATCAAGATCGCATATCAAACTCACGTTCATTTTCGGACTAAGTCATTGATGGTAGTTCGTCATAACGATAGACACACAAGGTCATCTGGTTAGGAGAAGTGTCTTCTCGGTTACAAATGAAGAAGCCCGCCGCCATGGTGGTAGAAAGCTTTGCAACAATCGTATGTGAAATCTTTGATGACGATGAAAACAAATGATAAAGGGGCCTTGAGGTTGATTTGAAAGATGAAATCATTGAAAAAGGGGTAAAGGTGTTTGCGGGAAGTTTCACCGGAAATAAGGGTTCACGGGATACATGATTCTACAAAGAAGATAAGTATGGTGATTGGGTTATGTTGTGTAAAACAATTGGTCCAATTTATAGAGGCCAAGCGAGGTGCAAATGCAAATTCGAGTTCTCAAAACCTTTTAGAAATCTGCAAGCCAAAAGGATGACGTGTAGGAATCACGCGACGATAATTGGATAAATTTACGGTAGGATTGACATATCGAAAGATTGACGATAATTCGCATGTCAAATCACGCCAACTTAGGGAATAGAGACTACTATTCTAGACTAAGTTTTGGCGGTAACACTTATTCCAAGAATTGGATTGACTTGAGAAAAATCGAGTTAGGTCAACCAAAATCGATACATCTGAAAATTGATCGGATGAGGAAGATCACCGAGCTTAAAACTCCAACAAATCGGATACATCGATCTATGGGAAAAAGCGAAATATCGGTTGAAGGGGAACTTCAAGAAGATCAAGGAAATCGAATTCAAGGAAATCGGTTGAGCGTGGATTCAAGGAAGATCGATTAAAAAGGATCGGTTAGGGAAATTTTAAGGCTTAGGCGAGAATACTAAGATCAACAAGTGAAATCAACATGGACAAGTGGTATTGGTGATTACAATATCGATCAACCGAATCACCTTTCTTTTCTCTTGTTCTTTGCTTATTTATCGGATCTTATCGATATTATTTGCCTTCTTGTACCCATTATCCTTGTGGCGTATTTCCCAAAAATCATTTAATTGGGGCGTGGGGAACATGTATTAACTTCTACTAAATGTGCTTTTAAATCCAAAAGGTTTTTAAATGCGTGCTTTTCGACCTACGATCAAAACCGCTTAATCTGGAGCGTTTAATCTTTTCAAAGCGGTTGATCTTCCAAATCTTGTCTTCTTTTTCCCTCCTCGTCTTTATAAAGATCATCAAAAACCATACGAGTTTTCCATTTCACAAACTTGCGATTTATTCTCTGAAAACTCCAGATTACTTCTCTCGATTCAAAGTGTTTTCCTAAGTTTCAAAATCATCTTTCCGAAAAAAGCGAAATCTGGTAATCTATGTTTATTTGATGTATTTTTTTTTTAAATCCATTGATCTTAAATGTTTCTATCCTTGTGTTATGCTTTATTGTTTCTTAGTTTCGCTTGTGATATTTTTTGTATTAATGCACAATTTTTAACCAAATCTATCTTATCGTAGATGATCACTCACGGTATGGGTAAAATAATGTGCAACTATCTTGAATCGGCAACAAAGATTGTGGATGATAAGTTAAATGCAATTCAATATCACTTTCGGGATCCGGAATCCATGGAGGTCGAGCAAATTCTGAAAAAGCGGCCTTGAAAATTTTTTATACTCTCAACGCAATCCGATGATGCGAAGATGAAGCACTAAATTCCTAAGGAATTTAAGAGTGAATCTGGATGCTCGGGAGAAAGAACTACTTTTCGGCGATCACGGAGAAGAAATCGGTATCGAATGAGGATATAACACGTCTGTTCGACCTACCCAAGGGCCAATCTACTTTGCTCATTCTGGGGGAACGCGAAGATGAAGATGCCGATCGAAAAAAGAGCTCTTGAGAGAAGTGACAAACATCATCGTCGAGGTTTTGTCGAGAGCCCGATGCTCAAGAGGAAATACCGATTGTTGTTTGACATATTGTCAAAAACAATTATGGGTATTACATTCACCCGGGATGCTATTACATCCGCAAAGCTATGCGACAAAGATGGTTGCAATAATTGATGAAGCCAAGAACATCAATTGGCATGGGTTTACGAAGGCCATTCTACTCCAAGAACATGATAAATTTGGAGTTGATGAGTGGAAGGCGGTATATATCGAAGAAAAAAAGATCGACAATCTCAACAAGGTTGCGGTTATCCTCTGGATAAAATGCAAAGGCCAAATGGGAAATGAATGGATCGAAGTCCTATAAGGCCTTTCTCCACGACCACTTCATCATTTTGGGCCACCAGACGATGATATCGCGGCCAACCCCCAAAAGTCAAAAGAAAGGAAAAAAAGCAAAGAAAGCTACACCAGATCTTGGGCGAATCATTTCGAGCCGGTGAAGGCCCCAGAAGGCCCACGGATGCCCCCGAAGAAGAAAAAAAAAAAATGGGTGAAGGCCGGAGAAGAGGCCCGAAGAAAAAGAAGCAAGCCTCCATGACTCGATCTTTAGAAGATGAGTCGGATGAAGAAGGAGCCCCGCAGCGATGGTCTGTTGCACCACAAAAATCGGTGAAGCATCGGCCCAGCCGGAGCTTCTCAAAGGCGAGAGCTTCGCCAGATCATTACGAGGAAGAAGCTCGAGACGAACGATCTCCTTCTCCTCCAGCCTACTGGTGATTCACCACTCGGACTAATGGTCTGCGAGCATGTCTCTCCTATTCTTCCACCGCCCATGAACACGAAAGCGCATCGGTTCGCGAACGAAGCTTACCCGATGTGGAACCGAAGCGCTGCTTCCACAGCGAGAATATCTGCGGTCGAACCGTCCGACCATCTTCCGGCCGACTCGAAGCACAACCGGAACCTTCCACATCTCATCAAACAAAAATGACGGCCGGACAATTCACGAGTCGGATCAACAAAGATCATAACTGGGAAATTGATCGAATCACGAATCGAAAGAGAAATTGATGAGTTGTATCGAGGCTGATGCGCCCATCCGCCATAAGAGAAGTTATGGAGATCCTCACTGGAGAGATCTTGATTAAAAAGCTTCTCGGATTTTATAATAATCATTGAGCAGATGGGCGGTGCGGATGAGTTTGCGGACTTCGATTTCGACATGAGGAAATCTGCTAAAGTGGGATCACCGGTGAGTGATAAGCTTCTAAATCCGTCAAAGCTCGATCCACGCGGGAAAATTAGGGGTTGCGGAGCAGAATGAAGAGAGGCTAACGACAAAGCTCTGAAGCGGATGCCATCATAAAGGATCACGAGGAAATGCCGATGATAGTGGAGCCGGTCTTTGCGATTCATGACCAACCACTGGAGAGGAAAACAATCGAATCGAGATCAAGTGACACTCAACATTCCAACATCACACGTCACTCTTGATCAACCGGAGATCAAATCTTGTCTCAAAGATCTCTGAAAAAGAAGAAGTTGAGGGACCGATAGGCGATCAAAGGCGGTGCCATCAAAGAAATAACGGATCAAAGGGAATTGGCTATTTCCCAGTTAGGGCAATCAAAGATCGATTCTCCCAAATCAGGTGTCCATCAAGTCACCGAATCGATAAAGACCGTTGATGCCAAATGACTCGGTGGATAAACAACAAGTTTATTTTCGATGCTCATTTGACAAGCTAGAATTGATGAAGAGAAACTTGACAAATCGACATTAAACACTCTCTCTTTGCCATGGAATCTGTCGCCGAAATGATATCGAAGATTCAAAATCTAACTTCTCAAACTCAAGGCATATCATTGCGAGATCTCAACAAAGGCGTCGCGATCAACTTTGGTTCTCGACCTCCCACTTCACTACTCTTTTTGATCAAACCAAAAAGGGAAAGGACGATTTGAGAAACCAACCCGACATAACAGTCTTGAGGACATCACAAACTTCGGACTCTCTTGGAAAGATGTCCAAAGAGCGAGATAAATGAAGAAGCCGAAAAAAGCCAAAGAAGAAAGAAGGGCGTAAAAAAATGGCGAAGAGGCGTAAAAAATCGAAGAAGAAATTGGATTGAGAGCGAAGAAAGGAAGAATTTGGAAAATCCGTGCGAACCTAAAATTTGCCGCCAAAGAGTTGATGAGATCATCCCAAAAACTGCTGCAAGATCTTTAAGAGATTTGAGGAATGGAATAAGATCGAGAGTGAATGGCTTCGATGCCTTTGTTCTTAATCTTGTTCCACAAGAAGAATCTCCCGATGAAGAATTCCTCAACCGGTTAGAAAATAAATACCCGGATTTTTCTAAAGTATCTCGGAAAATGAGGCCAAGCTTATCAATGTAAAAATATCTACGCCAAGAGTATGATCGATGGATTACTACTCGAAGAAGGCGGATGGCTCATTTAACAGATGGCATTTCAAAGATTCTATTTTGACATCCCGAGCAAAAAAAGCGTATAAGCGATCTTGAAGGACTAATGATGTCAAATGGAAACTTTATCGATTTTCAACATTCCTCAAGATCAAAGAGAGATGCCTAAGGATACAAGCTTAAAGAGTGAAGAATCGGAAGACTACTCGGGGATCGGTATTCTTATTTACAAACTTTTTCCGATGTAACATGTAATCAAAATTTTTAATGAGAAAAGTTTATTTTTACGATCCTAAGACAAAGTCTCATTGTCTTACGATTATATGCTCTTAATTGTTCTATTTTTTATCAAGCGTATTTTGGTTTCTCAAAGTGTTTTGGTTTTTTCATCAAAAAAATTGTTGGGAAATTTATAGTTTTGATGAAAGTTCCAAAAACACATGTAATAGGACCGATCGGACACATTAGGTGATGATGTTTATATTACACTGCTATAGGAGACCCGATTGATAATTCTTGTATAGAACAAGCGATGAAATAGATAGGTCACATATTGAGGGGAAACTCAATATGTATAGGTCGAATCTGAAGACTCAAAGGACGGTTGATATCAAATGGGCGAATGCAAGACAAAACGAAGATCGGATCGATCCGATCTAGTCGAATATCTCGATTTGAAGTCATAAAGCTCAAACTCGAAATACTTGAAGATCGGATGACTTCCGAAAGATCGGACCGGAAGACCTACATCGGTAAGTCTGCTAGTTGAAGCTAAGTCAACCGGCACCAGAAGACTCTATCAGGTAGACTGATCAGTTCAGACTGATCAGGTCAGCTCACCAGGTGAAATCTGATGTTTCATCTAATCATACGTCGATGATCTGAACAAGAAGAATGTCAACCTTAGTTGGAAGAACAAACACCGAAAAAGTGAGTCTCTGCTATCCAATAAGAACAAGACACGTATGATCGGAGGCCCGACAATTCGGGATTTGATGATGCTTCTCTATGTGACTATAAAAACACTTTTCACTCTTTCGGCCATGCCATTCCTAAAGCTCGTCACATCAAGCCTACAAGTCTACAAAATATAGCCTGAAATTCAAATTGCTCTCCAACGGCTCTTTGATTTCAAGGTCTATAAATATGGGATCACACTTCAGAGTGAAATACAATGAACACACGGAAACGCTGAACAATCAAGAAGCTCAAGCTAATATCAGACTTCCAAGAAAGAACACGAACAAGAAGATTAATTTTTATTAAGTGTTCATCCCATAAGTTCTTAGCATAGAAATCTTTTCATCTAAATTTTTAAGTCAACTTATACTCTCTGTGAAAAGATTTCATAGTTGGAACCAAAACAATCTTACCCAAACCCCCAAGTTAGGTTAAGTTGTTGAGCAAGATTTCAGACTAGGGTTTCTAGTTCTGATCTCTGGGATCGGTTGAGTGTGAACTCCTTAAACATCTAGTTGGTGTACTGTGTTGGACTTACACATAAAACAAAGTCCAGTTGGTTAAGTAGGTGCCCTTGTGATAGGGAAGAGTGGGCGTAGGGGTGGTTTTGTCCAGAACCACTATAAATCTTGTGTGCCTTTACCGCTTTGATTAATCGATTACCTGAATCGCACACAACCTTTAAAAGCGCATACATATTCCAAATTGAGATCGATTAGCACCAAGCTTCGATCCGATCAAACTTGACACTTCAACAAACGATTAAAAGATTAACTTTGGGATCCGATTTATCAAAACCGGTTTTTCACACGGGTAAAACTTAAGCTTCCGCTTTTGTCGATTAAAGCGATAGTTACCAAAACCGATCTGCCTTGAGCGATCGATAAGTTGGTTATCGACCAAACCGATTCACTCACACTCTGATCGAAGTTAAGCGCCCTCACACCTGATTTGCACAAAAGTTTTCAGAAGTCTATTCACCCCTCCCCTCTAGACTTCTGCCCTCACAAAACCCGTTCGGGACCTACAATAATAGTCGCAGATTCTAGAGTTCTAATGAGGTGAAGAACTGAAGATTATAAGGAAAAAACGATTATAAACATAATACAATTAAAAAGAGAAACAATTAAAACATTCTTTGTTGGTGTGGAGAAGAAAAGAATACGATTAAAAAGATAGTAATATGCAGCTGGCCTGATTATATATCAAGATTGAATGATTGTTACTTTGTGCCTTATTTTTTAGACAATCTGTAGGTGCCGAACGGGTTTTCGTGAGGGTAGAAGTCTAGAGGAGATGGGTGAATAGACTTCTACAACTATTCGTGGATCAGGTGTGATTAGCAAGTATGCCTGATCAGAGTGCGGAGTGAATCAGTATGGACTGATATCCAACTTACTGATTGCACGGTGGCAGATTAGTTCGGCGTCTATCAGTTTTGTTAGTGTTAGTGTCCTAGAGAAAATCTATTGTAAGGACATAATACTCGATGATATTCAGTTTGATTTAATATTATAGTTCATTTAATATTAATGTATGGCAATACACTTGTTTGAATATTATGTTTGATTGTTTGCATTTATTCATACAAGTATTACCATTAGTCATTGTTGTCATTGAGGTTGTGAGAACTCAGATGACTTAAGCATGATTCTCAAATAGCCCCGATCAAGGATCATCAAGAATGGGATATTGATGATGCAATGGAGGTTTGTGTGCGATCTGCATCATACTCTTAGAGAGTGTAGTAAGATCTCACTTACTACGATATACTAGGTATCTCATGATGGATGCACAAATACCTTAGAGGGTATTGGTATACCCATCCGAGAAATCGTTTGATGTATTTTCACTATATATGTCTACGGGTGTCTTGGTTAGTGGGAGCGATGCGATACTCCTTTGACTTGAGGTCAATACGCACGACATGTGTGGAGTGATGAACTTTGACCATGACCGACGCTTGCACCCGTCTATGGGTAGATATGGCTTAAATTGGGTTCATCATGAAGTACATGTGTGTGGTAGTTGATCCAAGAATAGGATTCGTTCCTCAATGTGGATTAAGAGAGAATACTCATCTTCTCATCATAATTGGATCTAAGTCATCGGTCGATGCACGTCAACTTAGACTTTGTGGTTAAGTGTGACATACATGATTAATTAGTGATTAGAGATAAATTGATTAAGTTATTTGAATAGACACTTCATCATGTTCAAGACTTAATCGAGTATTCGCGAATGAAAGGAGGAAATCGTAATAGCTCATGTTTCAGTTACAGGTAGTTGCACTTTTCTCGCAACGTACCTCATATAATGAGAATGTCTGATTTATTATCTAGGGTTCAATTAAGACCGTTAGTTTGACTAATCGCTCGATATATGAGGGTCTATGGATCACACAACAAGTAGTTCCCTTTTATAGATTATAGTTGGTTGATTAAATGTTAAATTGGATTTAATATTTAATTTATAGATAAGTAATTAATAATAGATTAATTTGGAATTAATTATTATTAATATTTAATTAAATTAGATTTAATTAAATAAGAATTCCCAATAATTATATTTAGAATATAATTTTAGGATTTGATGTATATGGAAATAAATCGTATAGATTTTCATATAAGACATTTAAATTCGTAGAGATTTATATTTAGGGAATTAAATTAAAAAGAATTAATTTAATTCAAGATTATGGATTTTATTTCTCTAATTGGGCTAGCTTGGGAAATAAGTTAAGCCTCCATATATATACAAGCTCTTAGGAATTCACAAAGAGTATCACTTCATATTTTCTCCACAAGATCTAGAGTTAGAATTTTCCTAGCAAATTCATCTCGGATTCAACGCTGGCAAATCTGTGCAAGTCCGTAATTGGGGATTACATGGATACCATAGTAGAGAAAACTGTAAACGAATTACTGTAAGAATTCTGTTTACGTTTACTCGTATTTAATTATACAATTAACTGTTCGTTATTGGTGACCTTTAATTTCCGCTGCGCATGTATTACGTGTTTACGTGCCTTTAAATTCCAACAGTGGTATCAGAGCTCAGGCTCTTGATTAATTGTTTAATTGAATTGATTTATTATATTTATAAATCGTGGGATACGACCACACCAATAGCATAATTTGTTGGGTGCGTTAGATGCACCAATTGATATCTATGCTTGTTTAATTGGGGGTGTGACCCCATTGTTGTGGTTTCATTTATTTAATTAAATCTTCAC
The DNA here is from genome assembly GCA_037126765.1 of Stenogyne calaminthoides. NCBI lineage: Eukaryota > Viridiplantae > Streptophyta > Magnoliopsida > Lamiales > Lamiaceae > Stenogyne > Stenogyne calaminthoides. Next base: position 20,574,611 of record JBBCBC010000018.1, read on the forward strand.
ATAGCTGCTCTCCCCCTTTAATTTGTCTCAGTCGTCTCCCTCATCTATTAGGGTTTTCTAGGAAAACCCTTCGCCCCTGCCGTCCTGAACCAGCGTTGCTTCCTTCGTCCTTGCGAGCCATCTACGACATCACTTGAGTCGGTGGCCTGACGCCGCGACTCGCGATGGACGCGAGATGCCACAGTCGTACGATTCACGGTGGATTAGATCCGCGGCGGCGCGACCCATACTGCTGTGATTTCAAGGCGGCACTCGTCATATCTCTTCGTCCTAGGCGGCGGCATCCTCGTTTCGCGATCGATTCGTTGGACAAGCCCCTAGATTGAAGCGATTCACGGTGGGGTACCACCGAGTCGCATTGGTGGTACGTTTGTCGAGTAGCCCTTCGACGTGGGGTTGTGCCCTGTGTCGTTTCGCTTTGTTAGACAGGGCGTTGTCATCTGGCTCTTGAATCGTTGCTGTCGTCTTTGATATGTTTCTAGATGATTTGTGTGGTACTATTTACTGGTTGCAGCGGTGAGTCGCCCGCATGCGCCTAGCAGTGGCGGCGACTCGCCTGCACACGCCATGCTCACGTTTCGTTTTGGGGCTTAATTCTGAACAATTTTGTTGTTACTGATTTTGGGCTCTTTTGGTTTTGATTGGGACTGCTTCGAGCAATTGTTGAATCTTGATCCCAAAGTTGACTGTTATATGATTAATTAGATTGAATCTGATGAACTGATGTTGAACTATTGGTTTCGGTTGTCCCGATTGAAAAGACGGTGTTGGGTTGTGATGAGGGAAGGGCTGTTTTGCAAATTCGATTTCGAACAGGCTCTTTCGTGCAATTTTAGAAATTTGTACTTGAGCCTTGACAAATTTAATAATCAAACTTGATTAATTTGTTTTTAATATTAACAAACTTAATTTTAAGATAAAATTATTGGTTGGACCAATATTAAAATAAGATTGAAAGTTGGACTTTTGATTAAAAATTAATTGGATTAATTTATTTAATAATTGATTAATGATTATCGAATTTAATTTTTTTTAAAAATGGATTTTTGAGAATTTAATTTGATAAATTTAATGGTTATTAAATCCCACTTGATTAACTTATTTAATAATTCGTTAACGCATTTATAGTCCGCATTATAAATGTTTGGGTATGCGGCGCCCAATACTTGGCGGACCGTATTATTGTTTGGGTAGACGGCGCCCATATAAGTGTTAGTCCGTGTGAAATCATGTTTGGGTAGGCGGCGCCCAATAATTGCTCAAATGTATACAGATTAACATGTTGGATCTCGATTAAGCAATTAATACCCCGCCTTTAAAATGTTCCTCACTAAAATATGGTTTTCTCATTGATTTGATAAGATGTCTTCCATCAAAATTAAAAAAAAAGGAGATTTCGTTCAATGAGTATTTAAAGCCCTCGTCTTTTTGCTTCGGATCTACATCTAACGGAACTTTTATAGGGACATGTAATGTCGTAAGCTTGATGGTTGTAAACCAACTTAACTTTGTTTAACCCGCCCTCACGGGGACAAAGGGTAAGGACATCGATCGAACTAGGTTAAACAAACTAGGAGTTTCAACAGCAATTGGTTTAGAGACCTACCGGTTATCTTTATTATGATATTGACCCTTCTTTGGGATTATAATAGTAGTAATGTGAATCTCCTAGTCCATTATGATTTATATTAGATATAAATTAAATCTTTTCTACGATGAAATTAGTTAAGTATGTGAAAAAAATGGAGACAAAATAAACACAAAAGAAAGGTCATGTTTATTTTGATTGCTGAGTATTGATCATAGGAATTATGTGTTTTAATTCCCGTTTTATTTTATTTCTCTTGGTTATTTAAAATGTATAACTGTTAATTGAGATGTGTTTTGGAAAACAAACAAATTGGCTAGGCCAAATTTTACGGGTAAAGACCAAACATGTGTTTGGTGCTAAAGGCGAAAAAAGATTGAGTCGTGTTGGACAAAAAGCTATCCCGACATCCCTTAAAAATTGGTACTCTGGAGGCGACCCACGTTTGACGTAGCACCTCAGAAGAAGCATCAAGAGGATGCTTCCCAGGCTCAGTGTGTGATGTTGCTCGGTTACCCTTAAAGCTGTCATTGAGGTTGTGAGAATTTAGATAACTTGAGCATGATTCTCAAATAGCCCAGATCAAGGATCATCAAGAATGGGATATTGATGATGCAATGGAGATTGGTGTAAGATCTGCATCATACTCTTAGAGAGTGTAGTAAGATCTCACTTGTAGGATTAAATAATTGTAGGGATTTTAATGTATATGGAAATAAATAAGTGTAGTAAGATCCTACAATTAAATAAGAATTCCCAATAATTATATTTGGAATATAATTGTAGGATTTAATGTATATGAAAATAAATCGTAGATATTTTCATATAAGGCATTTAAATCCGTAGAGATTTATATTTAGGGAATTAAATTAAAATGAATTAATTTAATTCAAGATTAGGGATTTTATTTCCCTAACTGGGCTAGCTTGGGAAATAAGTTAAGTCTCCCTATATATACAAGCTATTGGGATTCACAAATAGTATCACTTCATATTTTCTCCATAAAATCTAGAGTTTCGATTTTCCTAGCAAATTCGTCTCGGGATTCAACGCTGGCAAATCCGTGCAAATCTGTGATTGGGGATTACGTGGATACCATAGTAGAGAAATCTGCTCTCGAGTTACTGTAAGATTTCTCGTTATGATTATTGTAATCATTTATACAATTATATGTTCGTTGTTGGTGAACTGTTTATTTCCGTTGCGCATGTATTACGTGTTTACGTTTCCCTATTTTCCAACAGTGGTATCAGAGCTCCAGGCTCTTGTTTATAATTGCATTAAAACTGAATTTAAATAAAAAGATTTTAAAAAAAAAAATTGGTTGGGGCACGGTATTAGATACCTTACCCCTTTTGTTTCATTGTTGCGCTCGGTTGTTTATTTGTTCATCCCCACCGATTCCTAAGGTTTCCCCTCGATGGGGATTCGCCGGCCCCACCTGCGCTTCAAACGCTCTCTGCCGTGGTCTTCTTCTGCGTCGCTAAAAAAGGTCCGGTTGAACGCGGAGTGCCTCCATCGCCTTGTGATAGCCGCATTCGGTCGCACCTCCACCGTCATCTCCGACGCGACCCATCTTGGAGACAAACGCCTCTGCCTCGATTCTTAGTGGTTCGCTGCCGATTCTCTCCGATTTCGACTCTCGTCGCTTGTTGTCACTCGGGACTTGGCCGGTGTGCCCGTCTCAATGCGATTCAAGATAGCGCGTCGCCGGATTTGGGAAGAGTCAGTGGTGGCCTATGACTGCCCGTCTCGATTTCCCTTCCCCGTCGATTTTTTTCGTCTGGTTTTTGAACCCGGTTATCGAAGTCTTGACTCCGTGACCAACTTCACTTGCTCTCGTTAACTCCATGACAATGAATTTGCCCGTATTTGCGGTGATCTTTGGTGATTCAGCGTAAACTCGATGGTCTTTTGCCCCCGCGTCGTCATGGTCGATGGTCAATTTTGTCGAACCCGTTGCTTTTCTTTGAACGACAAATCTAAATTTTGGGTTCCTGTTTCTAGAATAATGGGTTGATTAATTTGATTAATTATGATGAAATTGGATTCTGTAATTTTGGTCGAATTGGGTGTTTGGAAATTTTCTGATTGGATTCGATTAGAGGGTGATGATGTAGGAGGGCTGTTTTGCAAATTTAATTTGAGACAGGCCCTCCCGTGCAAATTTTGGAATTTGCACCTGAGCCCTCGAAAACAAATGAAATTAAAACTTAAATTTTAGAATTTTATTTGATTTAATTCTGAAATTAAAATTTGTTGGACCAATAAACAATTAATTGGATTAATTGTATTTTAATAATCTTAAAACTGAAACTTTAATTGGACTTAAAGCTCGTTTTCAAAAAGGATTTATTAAAACCCATTGTTAACTTGTTTAATCGTTTTAAATTAGTTAGCCCATTTTACAGTCCGCGTTATAACTGTTTGGGTAGACGGCACCCAATATTTGTCGGACCGTGTTAAATGTTTGGGTAAATGGCGCCCAAATATTTGTAAGTCCGCATATGTCATGTTTGGGTAGGCGGCGCCCGTAATTGCTCAAATATGACTTAGACATCATGACGGATCTCGATTAAGCAATTAATACTCCGCCTTTGAAAACGCTCCTCACTAAAATATGGTTTTCTCATTAATTTGATAAGATGTCTTCCATCAAAATTAAAAGTAAACCGGAGATTTCGTTCTAATGAGTACTTAAAGACCTCGTCTTTTGCTCGGATCTACATCTAACGGGACTTTTATAGGGACATAAAATGTCACCGCTTGATGGTTGTAAACGAACTTAACTTTGTTTCGCTAGCCCTCGCGGGGAACAAAGGGCTAAGTGACATCAGTCGAACTAGGTTCGACAAACTAGGAGTTGCATTTTTGCAATTGGTTTGGAGATCTACCAGTTATGTTATTGTAATGATCAGCCCTCGCTGGGATTATGATGGTAGTAATGTGGATCCTAGTCCATTATGATTTATATTAGATATAAATTAAATGCTTTTTTGGATATAGGTCGTTAAGTATGTGAAAATAATGGAAACAAAATAAATTTAAAGGTCATATTTATTTTGATTGCTGAATATTGATCATAGGAATTATGTGTTTTAATTCCCATTTTATTTTATTTCTCTAGGATTGTTGAAATGAATAACTTGTCATTGAGAAGCGTTTTGGAAACGAACAAATTGGTTGGGCCAAACTTTCTCGACTGGCACCAAAACGTTCGTTTGGTGCTCAAGCAAAAGAAAATTGAGTACGTGTTGGACACGCCAATCCCTGCTACCCCGGAGGCTGGTACTGAAGAGTATGAGGCGTTTGACGTCGAGGCTCAAAAGAAGCATCAAGAGGATGCTTCCTGGGCTCGATGTGTTATCTTTTCGGGATGACTCCCGAAAGTTGCAAAAAATTTGAGAGGATGCTTCCCTTCGAGATGATCAAGCATCTGAAGGATCTCTTTGATTCTGAATCTCGTTCTGAGATTTATGAAGTGATAAGAGATATGTTTAGATGTCGATTGTCCGAGGGAGGGAAGGTTTATCCTCATGTATTGAAGATGATAGGGCTAATCGAGAAACTTGGTCGTCTGAGCATTGAGCTCAAGACCAACGTTGTTGTTTATGTCATTCTTCAGTCGCTTCTTGATTCATATTCGAGTTTCGTAGTAAACTTTAATATGAATAAGACGGAATCAACCATGCCCGAACTGCATAACATGCTCACGACTTTTGAGTCTTCCACTGCTAAAGAAGGCCCGTACTCATGGTGAGTACCTCTTTTTCCGTCCGAAAGGAAAGAAGAAAGCGGAGAAAGCAAGGCTCTAAAGGCTCTAAGCCTAAACTTCCTTAAGTCCAAATGTGGAATTCAAAAGAAGGATAGGGTGGACAGGATGTATGCCTCCACCGTGTAAGCGAGAAGGGGGCATTGGAAGGATCAGAAGGTTCTAGCAATGAAAAAAAGACACAAGGTGTCTCGGCCCTTTGGAAACAGTATGTTTGTTATTGAGATAAACATGTCCACAAATGATACTAATTGTTGGGTATTAGATCTGGGTTGTGGCTCACACATTTGTACAAATGTGCGGGGTCTCAAGCATAAAGCGAGGCGATTAAGTAGGGTGAAATCGCCTTACGTTGGAAATGGAGCAAGAGTTCTTTGCGAGCGTGTTGGCGTTCGTTTAGATTTACCCTCCGGTTTTAGACTTGAACTAAATAATTGTTATTTTGTTCTTCTATTACCCGCAACATTATTTCTATTAGGCGTTGGATATTGAAGGTTTTTTTTCCATTTTGCAAATAATAATTGTTATTTTTTAAACTTAATGGTGATGTGTATGGAAATGCTCCTTTATCTAATGGTTTATATTTGTTGCATTGTGGACATAACATTCTTAATATACAAAACAAAAGATTCAAACTTAGTAATCATGAAAACCCGACTTACTTGTGGCATTGTAGGCTTGGTCATGCAAATAAGAATAGGATAGCAAGGTTGAGAAAGTTAGACTACTTAACCTCATTCGACTTTGAGTCTTATGGTAATTGTGAATCCTGTCTCAAGGGCAAGATGATCAACAAACCCTTTTAAGGGAAAGGGTTTACGTGCAAAGAAGTTCTAGAAGGCGATCCACAAGGGCGTTTGTGGACCATTGCCCACTCTAGCTAAGGGTCTTCGCTACTTCATAACTTTTCTTGTCGACGATTTCTCTAGATTTAGATGCGTGTATCTAATGAAACACAAGGCCGAATCGTTTGAGAAATTCAAGGAGTACAAAACTGAAGTAGAGAAACATCTTGGTAAGAGTATTAAGACTCTTCGATCAGATCGAGGAGGAGAATATCTTAGCCATTAATTCATTGTGTTGGGAAATCTGTATTTTAGTTTGATGGAAGTTCCAAAACAGGTTGTAATAGGACCAGTCAGACCTGTTAGCTGACTGATGACTTAGAATTAGATTAAGATGACCAGCTGAAATGTATAGATAGCTGATGTAAAAGATAGGTCACATATTGAGGGGAACTCAATATGTATAGGTCAGGTCGAAGTATCAGATGACCCAGATAAGGTCAGATGATCAGAAGACTAAGAACAAATCAGAAGACAAGAAGTCAGAAGATCAGGTGAAGACAGATGAACCTGAAGACTCAGATGAACTCAAGACTCGGATGAGACATCAAGACTCAAATGAACCTGAAGACTCAGATAAACCTGAAGACTCAGTAACAAACCTGAAGACTCAGTATGACTGAATACACTGAGGCTCAGAGACACCTGAAGATCAAAAGACCTGAAGACCTACATTCAGCCGAGTCTGCGTATTGAGCTAAGACAATATGCATCAAAAGACTCAACAAAAGGTAGATCGATCGATTACTGATCAAGTCACGACTCACACGGTGACAATCAAAAATATACACCGAATACAAGGCGAATCTTCTACAAAAGGAATATCAATCGCCTAACGGACAAATTCTTGAAATCTGCCTCCTGTCGAGGAGAAAGCGACACATGCACAAAAAAAGAAGACAATAACGGGATACGACGCCTGCGGACAAAAAACGGCGCTAATCATGCCTACGGCCACGCCGATAATCGGAGCACGTCACAATCATATCCTACAACCTACCTAATATAGCCCAAAATTCAAATTGCTCTCCAACGGCTCTTTGATTTCGAGGTCTATAAAATGGGATTGCTCGAAAAGGAAGAAAAAAGAGACCAACTACTATCACATGAACAATTGAGCGGAGCGAACAACATCATTAACGCCGATTCTCAAGAAGTAAAAAAGCCTTCGAAATTTCCGCTCAAAGAACACCATATTTGAAGATTATTCTTAGAGTGTTCATCCCATTGTTCTTAGCAAGAAATCCTATCCACTAGCATTTTGGCTACCTAAAACACCGGGATAGATTTCGGTTGGAACCCTCAAACATTCTTTACCCAAACGCAAGTTAGGTTAAGTTTGTTCCCTAGGAAGATTTCGGGATTAAGGATTCTAATTTTTTCGATTTCTAGTTCGGTTGAGTGTGAACTCGATAAACATCGTAGAGTGTGAACTCAATAAACATCTCGGTCATCCCAAGTGAGGGATATAAGTCCCATAAGTTAAGCTCGGTTAAGTTTCGGTTAAGGTTCCCTTCCTGTTAAGGGAAGAGTGGGCGTAAAACCGGGTTTAAATGCGAACCACTATAAAAAGTCTTGTGTGCATTTACTTGCTTTCTTATTGCTTTACACTATTCACAAAACTGAGTTTAAAAGCGTATTCACTAAACTGAGTTTAAAAGCGCATACATATTCTAAGTTAAGCTCAGTTTGCACCAAGCAACTGATCTGATCAGGTTGACACCTTAGTCAGCTGGTTGAAAACTGACTTAAGAATCTGAATTGATAAAACTGGTTTTTCACACGGGTTAAAACAAGCTTCCGCTCTCGGTTAAATGGAAGATATCAAAGCGATCGCCATCGGGCACTCAAGAAGATTGAACATCGATTCCTCTTGATACACTAAGACTCACGATCAATGTCTGCAATTCACACCTGATCCGCACGAAAAGTTTTAGAAGTCTATTCACTCCTCCCCTCTAGACTTCCACCCTCACAAAACCCGTTCGGGACCTACACATTGATTATCTGAAGTTGCATGGAATCCAATCACAATGGACTCCTCCCGGTACACCCCAAATGAATGGAGTGTCCGAGAGGAGAAACCGAACTCTGTTAGACATGGTAAGGTCCATGATGAGTTTCTCCTCCCTTCCGCATTCTTGTGGAAATCACGACTCCAAACCTCAATCTACATTACGAATATGATTCCATCCAAATCAGTTGAGCATACGCCATCTGAGTTATGGCATGGCAAAAAGCAAATTTCTCTCACATTAGAACATGGGGTTGCCCCGCGTTTGTGAAGAAAATGCTCACTGACAAGTTGGAAGCAAAAGGTGAAAAGGGTTATTTTGTGGGATATCCTAAGGAAACTAGAGGATATTATTTCTATCTACCTCAGAAACAAACAGTGATTGTTTCAAGGCAGGCTAAATTCCTTGAAGAAGACTACGTCTTCAAGGAACAAAGTCGTAAGACGATAGAACTTGAAGAAATTCAAGAACCACAACTTAGCAAGGAGACTAATGTCTTGTCAAAGCAACATGACAAAGAATTAGTGGGAGCATTCAGCAGCTCACATGGTGGAAGTTTATCACTAAGTGATCCTCTTTTCGGCCAAGTGGGAGCGTAATTGGAGTTGCATTGCCCGAGCAACGAACTCCAAGTGGGCTGAATGAGAACAGCATAGTTCAAACTCTCGCCCAATAGGCATCCGGAAGTGCTCAAGGAGCATCCGGAAGTGTCTCTCTTGAGGTCTCCCCGGTCGATGATGAAATCACTGCACCACTAATTTTTCACAATCAGAAAGTCCACTAGAGTTTGTAACCCACCCACGAGATATTATGGTTTCCTCGTAAAGGAGCATGATGACGTGGAGATACCGGATAAGGACGAAGCTAGAACTTACACTGGGGCAACATTAGATGTTGACTCAAAGAAGTGGCATGAATCCATGAAATCTGAGATGGACTCGATGTACGTCGAATCAAGTTTGGGACTTGGTTGAATTGCCGAAAGGGGTTAGACCCATAGGTTGCAAATGGGTCTTCAAGCGGAAGACCGATGCAAATGGCAAAGTACAAACCTACAAAGCTAGGTTGGTGGCGAAAGGTTTCTGATCACGCCAAGTCATTGACTATATGACGAAACTTTCTCACCAGTTGCTAAGATCAAGTCCATTCGAATTTTACTTGCGATAGCAGCACATCTAGATTATGAGATTTGGCATATGGATGTCAAAACAGCTTTCCTCAATGGCAACATTGATAAGGAAGTGTTCATGACTCAACATGAAGGTTTTATATCAAAGCAAAAATCTAATTTCGTGTGCAAGCTTAAACGATCCATTTATGGATTGAAGCAAGCTTCTAGGAGTTGGAATATCCGATTTGATGAAGCTGACAAATCATTTGACTTCGTCAGAAACTCGAAAGATCCATGCGTCTATCGAAAATGTTGTGGGAAGAATATTGTATTCATAGTTGTGTATGTCGATGACATACTCATTATGGGAAACAATGTCCCACTCATGCAGTCCGTGAAAGAATAGATGTCAAGGACCTTCATGATGAAGGACCTTGGAGAAGTTTGCTACATCTTAGGGATCAAGATCCATATGGATAGATCCAAGAAGATGTTGGGGTTGTCACAATCCACCTACGTAGACAAGGTGTTGAAGTGATTTGCGATGGAGAACTCTAAGAGAGGTTCTCTACCGACATGTCATGGAATAAAGTTGTCTAAGAAGGATTATCCTTCTACAGAAGCTGATATCCAGCGCATGAAGGATATACCATATGCATCTGCAATTTGATTCATCATGTACGTCATGACTTGCACTAGGCCAGATGTGGCCTTCGCAATCAGCACTACTGGTAGATACCAACAAAATTTGGGTGAACCCCACTGGATTGATGTCAAGAACATTCTTAAGTACCTTAGATGTACTAAAGATTGTTTTCTGGTCTACGGAGGTCAATCAAAGCTAGTCGCGACCGGCTATGTTGACGTAAGTTTCCAATCCAATTGTGATGATTACAAGTCACAGTCGGGCTATGTCTTCGTTCTCAATGGTGGGCGGTTAGTTGGAATAGTTCCAAGCAAGATACTACCGCTGATTCAACAACCGAAGATGAGTACATTACTGTGGTGGAAGCTGCCAAAGAAGTTGTTTGGATAAAGCAGTTCTTAAATGAACTAGGGGTAGTTCCGAGTGCCAGCAGTCCAATAAAGTTGTATTGTGACAACATTGTGCGATTCTTGTAGCTAAGGGAACCGAGATCGATAATGTAAAACAAGCATGTCTTAGGCGTTATCACTTGATTAGAGAGATAATCTCTAGAGGAGAGATAGAATTAGAATGTGTCCCCACGGAGGATAATCTGGCTGATCCTTTCACCAAGGCTTTGAGCGTTCATGTACACACTAGACATTTTGATGGTCTATGAGTTAGGCGTGTAGGTGATTGGCTCTAGTTCAAGTGGGAGATTGTTAGTGTTAGTGTCCTAGAGACAATCTTTTGTAAGGACATAATACTCAGATAATATTCAGTATTGGTTTAATATTATTAATTGTTTAATATTAAATGTATGGCGTTGCACTAATTATAATATTATGTTTGATTGTTTGCATTTATTCTTATATGTGTTCCCTTGAGTCACTGCTGTCATTGAGTATGTGAGAACTCAGATGACTTAAGCAAGATTCTCAAATAGCCTCGATCGATGATCATCAAGAATGGGATATTGATGATGCAATGGAAATTGGTGTGCGATCTGCATCATACTCTTAGAGAGTGTAGCAAGATCTCACTTGCTACGAGATACTAGGTATCTCGTGATGGATGCACAAAAATACCTTGGAGGGTATTGGTATACCCATCCAGAAATCGTTTGATGTAGTTCCACTATATGTGTCTCACGGGTGTCTCCGGTTAGTGGGAGCGATGCGATACTCCTTTGTCTTGAGGTCAATCACGATGCGACATGTGTGGAGTGATGAACTTTGACCATGACCGATCTTGCACCCTTCCATGGGTAGATATGGCTTTGATTGGGTTAATCACGAAATGCGTAATGCGTGGTAGTTGAGCCAAGAAAATGATTCATTCCTCAAAGTGGATTTAGAGAGAATATTCATCTTCTCATCATAATTGGATCTAAGTCATTGGCCAATGCACGTCAATTTAGAATTTGTGACTAAGTGTGACACTAATGATCAATTAGTGATTTGAGATAAATTGATTAAGTTATTTGAATAGACACTTCATCATGTTCAAGACTAATCGAGTATTCGTGAATGAAATGAGGAAATCGCAATTGCCCACATATCGATTCTGGGTAGTTGCATGTTTCTATAGCGTCACCCTCATATATTGAGAATGTCTGATTTATTGACTAGGGTTCAATTAAGACCGTTAGTTTTACTAATCGCTCGGTATATGAGGGTCTATGGATCACACAACAAGTAGTTCCCTTTTACGGATTATAGTTGGTTGATTAAATTTTAAAATGGATTTAATATTTAATTTATGGAGAAGTAATTAATAATAGATTAATTTGGAATTAATTATTATTAATATTTAATTAAATTAGATTTAATTAAATAAGAATTCTCAATAATTATATTTGGAATATATTTGTAGGATTTAAAGTATATGGAAATAAATCGTAGAGATTTTCATATAAGGCATTTAAATCCGTAGAGATTTATATTTAGGGAATTAAATTAAAAAGAATTAATTTAATTCAAGATTAGGGATTTTATTTCCCTAATTGGCTGATTTGGCTGAGGTCTCTTCAGAAGAATAAGATTCTTCGCTGATCCCTCTACCGATGTCGAATCGATTAGGGTCCATTTACATTCCATTTACGATCCGCACTTCGCTTTTGTTTGATCGGTGAGCCTTTTCCTTATCTGATACACATTTTGCATTTCTTGTATCTTGATCAGAAACTCGTTTGGTTACACTTGTCTGATGTGAACCAGACGTGGCTTTTGAGGATCCAGAAGGGTTCTCATACCCAATTCCCTTCTTATCAATTGGCGTACGAAAATAGTTGTTCAGATCTTGAACGGTCTTAGATGATTTCATGAAAACCTCTATTTTCTTCAAAAACTATCCTCGATGGTTTTGATTCTCATGCATTAGGAAGAGTTCATCAAACTTAACTTTGAAGGACTTTGAGTTCTCCGAATTGTTGTTCATTGAGAGCCAACCGTTCATGTCGGCTTTCCCGATCGGTAATCTTGACTTTTTTAAACTCGATTCAGTAATCATCTTACGAGCGTTTAAAATGATTTTAGTTCAAATACTTTACTTGCCTCAATATCCTTGACAAATAATATTCTCGGCCATTAAGTTATCGTTCTCAACTTCCACTGTGTATAAGTGTCTATTGCATTAGAGAGATCATCAAGCAATTGGTCATTGTAGACTGCGAGGTTAATCTCTCCGGCCGGATGTACTTTCGGCTAACAAGGTGTAGAAACGAGGGAACCACATAAGGTTTAGAGATTACCTCCAGATTGATCTCGCTTCCTGCGGCGTAAAAGCGGATGTAAATCATCAAATGAGAAGTTCATATCATCGACATCATCGGTTTGGTAATCGGGCGAAATCTCCAACAAATGAGTAAAATTGAGTCATCCGAAGGTAGATAAGAGTCATCGATGCGGATATTAATAAAAGAACCATTGCATTTACGTCTCGGAACCTTTATTCTCTTACGCTCCGCTTTTCTCTCTCTCGGGAGTCGCCGAATGGCAATCAACCTTTGTAGTGACACGGTTTCGGCGGTTGTAGCAAACTCTTGAGTTTCCAGAACTTCCTCTGTTAGGAGAATTATTTCTTCTGAAAGATCTGTCAGGAGACTTTCCACCCTGTCTGTAATCAGAACCTCTCTTATCTGATCTATCATCTCGTCTGTTCTCTTTGCGATACTCTCTACGATCATCTTTCCTTTCATCCCTATGATCGTATTTTCGTTCATCTCTTCTGTTATCCCTATCATCTGAAGAACGATACCTTTCTTGTGATCTATCAGAAGATCTTCGATCTCTTCCTCTGCTTCGTCGATAGTCATCGTAAAATTTTCTGTACTTGCCCATCTGAAAATTTGTTCGTTCAAGTTTTCTCGTTAGTAGTGCAATCTGTTCGGCCTAGCTAATGATGTTCCCAACTGGTTCAACAATTCATGAACTGCTACTGGTTGCCTGAAATGCAACAGATTTAGTAGAATTTGCAGCAGCTTCAGCAGGGACATCATCTGATCCTTGTCCTCTCTCAATCAGGTCGAACTCATGGGCTTTCAAACTGAATATTAGGTCATTCGGCTTCATAGTAGCAATATCTTGACAATCCTTAATCACGGTCACCTTGGCATCTCATTTCTTGGTCAGCGATCTGAGAATCTTGTAGTTGATATCTTTGTTTGACATTACGCGTCCTAGATCACGATGTCGGTTGACTCCACGAGTGATCCTTCCATCAAATTGATCAATTGTTTCATTCGGTAACATCTTGAGTTTCTCAAATATCACCAGCTCATCTTGTAATCTGCTGTCTTAATCTGTTCATTTCCTCTGCAGATTTCAGCAAATGTATCACAAACTTCCTTAGCTGTCTTCAGGTACTTCACTTTCTCTTGTGTAGTAGCATCCATAGTTTTCATGATGAGATGTCTGGCAACAGTATCCAGATTTGACAATTTCCTCTCATCTGCATCCATCAGAGAGGGACTCTTTCTGATTCTTGCTCCAACTGGTTAAGTAGGATCTCCTGCTTCAGCTGGATTATAGTGATAGATGATATCGGTCCTATCTCAAGAATCTCATCCATTTTGTTGCTTATCACTCCCAGATAGTCTCTCATGTCGATAGACCGGTCTGCATACTCATCAACAGAAAACATGGGTAAATTATGATGCATTCCTGAAGTGTTATCCATGCTTGTGGTGATTTTGTAAAGTATGAGTTTTAAAAAGGGTTTTCAAAGATCAGTTCAAGTGACCACAAAGGTTCTTCCTCAAGAACCGATGATATTCAAAGCCAGTGGTCGGAAGAACCACTGCTTTGATACCACTTGTAGGTCCCGAACAAATTTTCGTGAGGGTAGAAGTCTAGAGGGGAGGGGTGAATAGACTTCTACAACTTTTCGTGGATCAGGTGTGATTAGCAAGTATGCCTGATCAGAATGCGGAGTGAATCAGTATGGACTGATATCCGACTTACGGATTGCACGGAGGCAGATCAGTTCGGCGTCTATCAGTTTAACTGATGGTGCGGAAGATTAGTTAACCCGTGTGAAAACCAATTTTACTCAATCAGATTTCTGATCAATCTGTTTTAGATCAGATGACTAAAGTGTCAAACTGATCAGTTCAGTAGCTTGCTGCTAATCTAAACCAGATTCAGAATATGCAAGCAGATAACAAGTAGTGTGCAGTTAAGTGTAAAACAAGATAAAGGCTAACAGATTTACAGTGGTTCGGACAACTTGTCCTACGTCCACTCTTCCCTATCAGCAGGGGCACCAACTTAACCAACTGAACTTAGTTTAATGTGTTAGTCCAACACAGTACAACCAACAGATGTTTCACGAGTTCTCACTCAACCAATCCCAGAAATCAGATCTAGAAACACTAGACTGAAATCTTGCTATAGCAAACTTAACCTAACTTTTGTTTGGGTATAAGATTTGTAACGTTCCAACTGGAATACTATCATATCTTCTAAGTAGCCTAAAGCTAGAGGATGAGTATTCTATGCTAAGAACAATGGGATGAACACTTAAGAGTAAATCTTGAGTTTGTGTTCTTCGTGCGGAAATCTTGATAGCTTGAGCTTGTGTAAAGTTTCTGTAACCTTACTATGAAGGTTTGATCCCATATATATATGTACGAAATCGAACTAGCCATTGGAGAGCAATTCGAATTTCGGTCTATTTTAGGTAGGTCTGCAGGCTTGACTTGACGTGTTCATGAACGTCATGGCCAAATTCGTACAATCTCGTCCTTTGTAGCCGTTTAACTCTGAACCACCTTTCTGCAGTTTGTCAGTGCTCCGTACATGCGTTGTCGATTCCTCATAGGTTATCAAGTACACTTTGCAGCACTTGAATTACTAACCAGGTTGACATTCTTCTTGTCTGAACACTTGGCATGTACTAGGTAACATTAAAGTAGTTACCTGATGGAGTTGACACAGATCAGTTCGAACACTGATCTGTCTACCTAATTTAGGTCATCTGATTGTAAGTTGTCTTAGCACAACTTGCTGACCTTTCCTTGTTGTCATCTGATGTAGATCTTCTGGACGATCTTCTGTCTTGAAGTCTTCTGGTCTTCTGCTTGTATGCTTCTCGGCTTGTCTGCTTCTTGGCTTGTCTGCTTCATTCATTCATCAGATCTTCAGCATATCTGAACTTCAACTTATCTGATCTTCTGACCTTCAAAACTTAACCTATACATATTGAGTTCCCCCTCAATATGTGACCTATCTATTACATCAGTTGTCTATACACTTCAGTTGGTCATCTTATCTGCTATCTAGATCATCACTCAGCTAACAGGTCTGACTGGTCCTATTACATTATCTGTTTTGGAACTTCCATCGAAACTACAAATTTCCCAACACAATCCCTACTGAATGTGCTGAAAATTACTATCATAACAGCTTATGAGTTATGAACCGAACATTTATAATCCTACATTTAAAGCATCTTTAACACCAAAATAGAGAAATAGAAACACAGCCAAAAAAGAGAACAGATAAATAGAAACACAAAAAAAAAAAGAACTGAGAAATAGGAAGTAACAACATAAACTAATTGGATATTGTGCTAACAATCATGCAGATAGGAACAATCAAAAAGAGAAGTGTCAAAGTCAGGTGCTCATGATAAAACTTAAAAAGGGTAACTTTTGAATTCTATTTTTATTAGAGGTTAATCAAATGGTAGTAGTTTCACCATTTGCCCACAACCAAGAGCAAATTGAAGCAGAAGCAACATCTCCTATATATCAAGCTTATACAAACAATATAAAACAAGTCCACAACCAATGAATATGACCATATACAGGTATCTTAAAAAATCCATGAACTTATTTTAAGCACCTCAAAAAAGTAAACTCAAGTACAAGAATAGAGAAAATCGTGCCCATGAATTCAAGTAATATTGCTGTACTTTTTCAATCCAAATTGAAACTTAATCACATAATTGCACAATCGCCAAACCCATAACAGAGAAGAAAAATATAGAAACTAATCACATAATTGTGCTCACACGAATTACACAATCACCAACACCACAATCATAGATCGAGTCGGTATTTGTGATAGCAATCGAGATTACCTAATTTGTAAAAAAAATTGAGATTACAATATAAGCGCATAAACAATTGATAATAATAAGGTATTTGTAAAATCATTACACTGACGAACCTGTTGCTTGATGAAACTAGGGCAAGATGAAGGTGAATGTAGTATTGAATATGATGCGCTCGACGAACATGAATTTGCGTGAATCTGAAATCAGATTAGGGCTCACGATTCTTGAAGGTTGATGTGGCAGTGAAGGTCTGCACTCCAATACTTCCGACGATTTACTTGGCGGTAGGGATGGAAGGGAAAAATTGAACTCTAGTTTGAGGAGGGAATTGAATTGGCGGTGGGGATGTATGGGTGGAAATATTGAAGTGGCAGTGAATGTAAAGATTGAGGAATTAATTAAATTGGTGTTTATAAGAGGTTGGATTCCTCTGTCTGCTAAAATATAATTGTTAAAACCACGTTTTAATATCATAAAAATTTACATACATGTCTTATGTTTTAATTATTTAAAATTCTAAATTTTATACCCTAAATCATGAATCATAAAGCCTAAATTATGAACCATTCGAGCCGGGTGAACCATGAACCACTTGGGTCGGGTAGCAGAAAAAACTGGAAAAAAATTAAAAAAATATTTAATATTTATTTTAGATTTTAAATAATTAAAATATGAGACAAATGTCAAATTGAGATGTTATGGAACAGAAGTGAAATACCAAACTTTGGAACAGATGAATCCGTGAGGTTTATAAGTGTTAGTATAATTATGTGGCGGGCTTTAAAAAAATTCACGAGCATATTCGCATAAATTTTTTTAAGTTTCACTTTAGATATATTAAAGTATTTATGCGCTACCTGTGATTCGAACTCGGGTTTACAAGAGCTGAAAACTATTATTAAGCGTCACAATATATAATTAAAGAATGACAGTGTCACTATACTTGTATAATGAGACACTTATGTCACCAAAAAAGCGTCACTACAGGGGGGGTTTTTTAATAGTGAATGGAATGTTCAGTTCCATCTAGGTTGTGAAGATGTACTTATTTACAAGGGACTGTTAATGTGATCTTCTGTGATCGGGTATCACCACATTAACTACAATATAATATGTACTAATATTGAACGGTTTGTAGTAAATAAATAACATTCATTTATACTTAAAGCAACAGTGATAAAACAATTTATATTCAGTAAATAAGAGTACATTAGTGTGTTAATACGTAAAAGCATATTCTCACGTATAGCCCCAACAGAAGATGTTAGCTCTGATGACTTTGATGAGGAAATATTGAAGACACCTACCAGGGAGAATATGTCTCGAGAGAGTATAGTTATCATTGATTAACTATATGGTCTTAATAACTGGTGAACAGATTCAAGACATAAGGGTTTCTAAAGTATGGGAGAGCAAGTGCAGACTATAGAGATGCATCCATTCAAATGGCACAGTCCTTCTCTTTATTTCATTACAGAAATTCTTTCTCAAGTTGTAATTTATTTATTTACTGCTCTTTATTTTATAAACTATGTTAATGGACAACTAGATGGTAGGTTTATGTTTCTGTCATTTACTTATATTGGTTGGATACTCTATTGTCCTAAGTACACTCATGTTATACTTGGTGTGTTTTTACTTTATGATTTGGTTGAATAGTAGTTGTTCTATGAATGACTATTATTTGTTTCTTTTCTAACACAAGTTCAGATATTGTTTTTAACATCAAGTGTGTTGTAGTAGAAAGGCCAAATTAGAGGAGTTTGTTGATGTTGCACAGATATTGTTACACATGTTGGACAACATTCTGCACAACATCATAAATTTTTCCTTTCTCCTAACACTGACTCTGTTTTAATAGATGTGTTTTTCTATGTTTCCTACATTGCAGGTTGATGACAATTCGGTTATATTGTCAGGCGGTTGCATTGTGGATGAGTGAGAATAGAAAGATCATGGGTGGTTACACCAAGATCATGGAGTTGATGGTGGAGAGTTTCTAGGCTATCCAAACCGAGAGAGGATAGGACAATGCAGTTGATTCCCAAAGTCTATAAATATAATGTCATTTGCTCTACTCCAAACTTTAGAGAGTAGTATCAAATACATAACCGTGAGTGGAGTGTGGGGATCGATGCTATTCTATTTGTACTGGTCGAATGAATCCAATCATTCCCATCAGTATTGATTTTATCTTATTAGATCGAGTGTTAGGTTGAATAAGATCACTAGTCATTTGGTTGAATAGATTGTTTTTGGTGTGTGGTTTTTCACTGCACCTTTTAGGATCTTGTAAGAGGTTCTTGTGTATCTCACTACTTGTTATAGTGATGTTTTTAACCATGAGGTTTGTATAGTTTGAATTAAGACTATACACGATTTTGAAATCATTTGCACTGCATTTTTAATACTTCCGCTGTCATATGTTATTTTGTTGGGGAATTAATTGTCCGGATCTATTCGAGATGAATATTTAAATACAAATTTAATTCTAACAATTATTACTAGCATGAATTAATCCTATATTAATTCAAATAATAATCCAACAACAAATCATGCATATAAACAAGTCACATAAATCCTACGCATGCGGAATTGCTAGGAGTTTACGTGAACTAACATCTTGGAGTGACAACCGTTGAGAAGATGGATATCTCGTTCACTCGAACAAAAACAAAGAGCCTTCTCAAGTATTCCCTCGTCTTTGCTCAACAATCTGGTGGAAGAATGCTCGCGAACAATTAACAAAAGGAAAAATAAAAATTATGTTGCACCACCTTTGTGAATTTCTAATTTTTTTTTCAACACATGGAATTGCCCTGGGGACGAAAAATTCATCCCCTATTTATAACAAGGGTGGTGGCTGATTTTTGGGAGAGGAATAAGATGGAAAAATCTTTTTCTTGATCTCCAAGAAATCTTGAATGTATCTCATATATTCTTTTCTCCATAATTAAAATATTCCACAAAAATCTTACCTCCTTATATTATGGAATTTTCGAAAATAATAAGGAGTGGGAATCCAAGATTTGGATCTTCTTGAATTTATGAAGGTATTCTTGTATTCCAAAAACACATTCTTTTCATAATATCTTTTCAAGAAAATCTTTTATTCCCTTATTTAATCAAAATTTTCGAAAATATCATAATAGATAGCCAAGTGGGAGATTTCTTGAATTTAATGAGATAATTTTGTATTCCAAAAATACTTATCTTTATTCCATAACAAAATTCAAAGAAAATTTTTCTCCCTCTTTTATTTATTATTTTCGAATAAAATAGGAAAATTAGGCAACAATAATTTATTTTATTTTAAACACATTTTTCAGTTATTGGACTTTATCTTTGGGACTACTTGAGGGGCCTTTAGGAGAATTAAGATTGGACCTTCCATTGGTCCTTCAATTATCAATGATTCAATATTGAGTCACAATATTATTCAAGCTCATAAATATTAATTAATCCCACTACATAATTAATATTGCACTATCCATCTTAACCCGTATTACAGTTAATATGGCTCCCGGTTATTATTTTTCGTGTTTAAGATTATTCAGTCCATTAATTAATTTAAGCCACTGAATAGCTTCATATTAATTAATATTTTTTTCTTTGGAGTAAGGTCAGTTCAACATTATTATCCATACTGGAAACAAATTCCACTTGCAAGATTTGGTATGATAAAACTTTTGAGTCCACCAAGGGGACAAATCAAGCAAGACGTACTTGCACACAATTCTCCGTATTAACAATCGTCATGTAACTAATAATATTGTCCAAGATATAAAGTATTGAATCACATTGATTATCTACCCATCATAAGTCAAAGCAATAGTTATTAATTCCACACGATCCAATTTAAGGGACGGAGATTAAGAAATAACAAACGCTGAGGTCTAAGTCTTCTATATCCAGTACTGAAGAATTTATCCTTCTGTAGGTCCTACTCAGTGCATCATAATGCACTAGTGCAATTTCTTAGTCAAGACAAGTCAATCTGAGCATTACACTTCAACCTTTCACGATGGATTGTTCATTTCCATCTGGGGTTGTGAATTATGTACTTTTGGTTACAAGAGACTGTTAATTTAATCTTTTGTGGTCTTGTATCACTAAATTAACTACAATGTAGCACGTACTATTTATTGAACAGTTATGCAGTAAATATATGTAATATTCAATGATATTTAAAGCAACAGTGATAACTAATTTATTTCAGCAAATAAGACAAAAATTCAATTTGGTTATACAAAGTAAAAGCATACTTTCCAGTATAACCCCAATATGTTTTACATGTATAACATTTTCAACAATACTCTGAAAATACACGCCAACAACTTTCATATATTTTCTCTAAAAATCTGGAGCATAGATGTCAAATATCCTCCACTATTTGATTTAGGTGGAGATGGTAATTATATGATAAACATTTCTTGTCTGTGCTACCACAATCTTGTGATGCGTGATAAATGATACATATAGTTGTTTGCAAATAACATGAAATTGAATCTGCTATTACTTGCTGATTTTTTTTTTTTAATGTGGATCAAAATGGCTCGCACACCTACCAATAAACCCTTAACCCTTGACTCAGATGTTGCTTGCATATGGATAGAAGAGGTTGTAGCAATATTCATATATAATTTGGTTCATTACCAAAAAGTAGGATAGTTGACCTACTTTTTTCGCGTAACACAGAAATTGTTAGTCGACAATTTTATCAAATTCTAGGTGCAGTTTTGAGATTACATCATATTTTACTCAAGAAGGCACGGTCTATTACTCGGGATTTTCAAGACGAGAGATGGAAAAGTTTTCAGATACTTCATCATATTACGACTGTTATATAAATATTGTATGAAGTTTTCCTCTTACAATGAATTTTTAACTCCTAGTTATAGGTGCTAAATATCTCCTTTCTATAATTATAGGGCTATTTTGGAGCTTTAGATGGAACACTAATAAAAGTTACACCTCCTAATGAAGATAAGCCTAGATATCGCCCTAGAAAGGGATGTATTTCAAAAAACGTTTGAGGTGTTTGTTGCCCAACATTGAACAAGATAAGCTACTCATTTTCATTGCATAACATAATTATTGTGTGTACATTTATAGAGTTGCAAAGCTAAGCATTTCTACATACTGCATTGTTCATATCCTTCCTAGTTCTTGACATTGCCATATTCACATTTCCACTCATTCACAAGTTATGAGTATAGAAGCTTTAAACTAAACTTCGACATAACATTTTTTTGATGGACTTTAATTACCTTAAAACGTATAGTTTTGTAAAGTTTGGAAAACTCAATCCGTACGAAATGGATAGGAGGAAGATTATGGAAGGAGTAGGGAAGAAATATGGAAACTTAGCGTCGGAGTTTATAGTGAGACGAGGCACAGACGTAGTTATGCGTTGGGGTGGCGCTGTGGTTGGGTGACACCGGGTAGACGTGGCGGGCGACGCAGCAGGGAATTTTTTTTTTAACGTTTTTCCTTTTCTACCTTCTGTTATGTCCTGTTCCCATTGATTCTAAGTGAAGCTTATAATAACTTATAATTTGATTTAAATTCAATTCATGAAAAAAAAGTATCGGGCCAAAAAAAAAACCCGAAACCCTAAGACAAAATCTGCCAAAGACCAATCGGCCTGGTGGTCCAATTGGATCAGGCCAAATCGGCCAATTATTTTCTGGCCTTTAAAAATGAGGCCGGACCCAGCCTGATACCCAGGCTGCATGGGCTGGCCGGGCGGACTGGGCTCAAATTGTCATCTCTACTCCTATATTCAATAGGGTGCAGCCGAGCCCAATCAAAAAAAAAAAAAAAAAAAAAGCTTAAAACTAGAGTTCAGTTAAATGTTAAGAATTATGTGTATAATGCATGGATCAATAACCCTAGTCGTTGCATGTCTAGATACTCGTTCTTCATTTTTAGTTTGTACCCCTTATATTACTTGGTGATTTTTTTTTCTAATACTTTAAATATCACTATTATTATACACAATATTATTATTATATTTATACACTCTCCCTATTAAAAAAATAAAATAATAATAATAATATGATTAATATAATAATAATAATAATAATAATAATAATAATAATAATAATAATAATAATAATAATAATAATAATAGTAGTAGTGTATAACACTAATATAATTCACTATGAAGACGGGGTTCACATGAGATCCACGATAGCCCGAAATATTTGCATGCTAATCCCTCGCTAGTATTGAGGATTGATTTCAAATTTTTTGGGGTCTTCTAGTGAAACGTGAATCATATAAAATTTGGAGATGGTGATGAAAAGTAAAGGAACCCCGTTCAAAAGTCTCCACTATTATTATTATTAATTAGATTAGATGATATGGACGGACATAATAGCACGTGGCCCCACCGTAGACGCATGTTGGAAACCCCCTCCACCAACATATCCTAAATTATAAGCAGGGCGGCTTGACCCAATTCTTCATTCCGAGAATCAAGACGTCTTGCTTTTTCTCCACCAATCACCACTCGACACGCACATTCGCCCATCATTTTAGCTTCTTCCGCATAAGTCGACCCAACCCAGTTGCCATACCTCATATAAATTCGACTTCTTTTTTAAATCCGTGTGCAATTTAATTACGCATGCAATTCATCAACCAAAATAATTTCGAGCATCATTGCAATTAATACTTTATTTTATTCAAAATATCTATTTACTAGTTTTAATTGTTTTTACCAAAATTGTATCAATTATTTCCTACCTGCTCTTTTTTTTTCCTTCATATTTCTTCCTTTAATGATAGATTTTTATTGAGAATAAATTAAGATAAAATTGAGCACGCGATGCAACCGAAACCAACTCTAGTTAAATAGATTCTCACTAACCAATTCAGAATCATTCACTACTGCCAAAGTGCCCTTGTACACCATTCCACTACTTGTTATTCCACTTCATATAATATTATATCCTCTTGATGCTTATAACAAGGTGGGATTTGTATCACTATACAATATACATATAAATCCCTATTACATTTCACTATTTCAAGCCTATTTTCTAATATAAACTAAAATCACATAAATAAATTAGGGACCGGTTGATATGAGCTGAGATTGATAATAGATATCATTAAAAGCTCAATCACTATGAGATTATTCATTACATTGTTATTATTTTGTTAGAAAATCAACAACGGGTATCATCCAAAGAGGGTTGAGCGAATGCTTACCCGGAAAAAAAATTATGAAAGTAGGGCAATCAATTGATTATTTCTACTTACCGTTACGAGTTTATAAAAACAATCAGTATTAATGGGAATGAATCTCATTACCACCTTCAAATAACCTCAATCAAGCGGGGCCCTAGATAGATATAAACAATAAGGCCCATCAACAGTAACTATTAGTGTAAAACACACAGCTTGGTTTCAATTCAAATAAACTGAAACCTGCCAACTGAAATTAGATAAGAGTAATTAACATCTTGATTATTTTAGATTCTTCTCATTCCTCAATCCAAAAAAACCATATACACACAGTATTTTGTTAAAACTTAAAAGCTCAAAGTTATACATCTATCTTCAAACTATAACTTAATTTTTACATTCTTATTTGTCCAGTTTTATTCTTGTGTATATTTCACATTCAATGCATTAATACTTGCTTCTATATACAATGTAGTAGTACATCATCACAGAGCTGCCGGAAACTGATACCTTTCTCTGGCTGCTGCTTCTTCAATTCTTCTAATACTATATCTCTAACGCAATCCCTCCCATCGGGGCCCGGTGTGGAATGCCCTTTCTCCGCTTGGCGGCCACACCACTTCGCGGTGGCGTTGATGGGCTAAAGCTCGGAAACGCCACCGTGTTTCGGCCACCGTACGAGTCCTCCGACTCCGATTGCTTCTTCATCTTTGGGAAATCCTTCGATGTCCCAACAATCTGAAAGTCAATGATCATATCAGAAACCAAAAGTCAACCCCCCAATTTGGACTAGATTACAATGAACTCGTTTTGCAAGTAATACTTTACAGTAAACCGACTAATACCTTTCAATGAAACAACGAATGTCATCAAACTAATATCTTTCAATGGAACAACTAAAACCACCAAACTGAAATTCAATGATCATATCAGAAACCAAAAGTCACACCCCAAACTTGTTTTGCAACTAATACTTTACAGTAAACCGACTAATACCTTTCAATGTAACAACAAATACCATCAAAATCTTATACTACACCTTTCAATGGAACAACTAAAACAACCAAACTAATACCTTCCAATGGAACAACTAAAACAACCAAACTAATACCTTTCAATGAAACAACTAATACCTTTTAACAAAACAACTAATACTTTTCAAAAAATACAGAAAAAATTCAAAAAATCACCTTGCATCCAAGGGAGCAGAATCTGAAGGAATCAAGAAGGCTACGATCGCAGACTTGGCAGGTATTTGTGACCCCTTTACCGGGACGGGGCTGCGGCCTCTCATTCAAGAATACAACCTTAGCGCTATTGATTACATACGTTTGGACGCAGCTTATATCCAAATACTTTTGAATTTCGGAAACTCTAATCACATCATGGTAAGACGACCTCCTTATCTGCACACCAAACCCAAAAGTAAACACCCATTTCATTCAATTACCATCAATCGGTGGATCAATTTTGATACCAACTAACCTGAATTGCGCGGTGCTCTTTGTGATGTGATAAACAGAGCGCACAGAGAGGGCCGTTGATACAGTCCAAGCAGTACATGTTGCATTCGCTCTTGTGGGAATCCGCGTGAAAACTGCATTGAACGAAGAAATGTTCCTTCAATAAAGGTTTCAGCCATGGCGGCCATCGCTTTTCCTCCTCATCCGCTACTCCGTACCCCTATTCATTCAATAATAACACATAAACAAAAAACCTAGAAAATTGAGGCAGCTAAAATGCTAAAATGAAATCAATCGCGTACCGTGATCATTCTTCTGTTTTGGGGCTTAATTTCAGTAACAGCAGTTTCTTGGCTATCAATCGCCAGCTTTATTGATTCGATTTGGAAATGGAAATGGTGTAATTTGTGGATTGTTCGAAAGAAACTGGAGCTAAATGGTGGAGTATTGAATTTATTTTTGAGTGGAGGCGAAAAGAGAGAGGAAAAGGGCGAAAGGGAGAGGGAGAGTGGGTATTTTGGGGTGGGCGGGTTTTCGTTCTTATCTCTTGGCAAGTCTAAACTCCGAACCTAGCTCTGAGGCTGACCTATGTGGTGACCGACCTCTAGCTTTGCTTCTATTTTCTTGCGTAAGCCAAGCCCGAACCTAGCTCCGACCCTGGCCTTCGAGATACGTTTTGCGCAAGGAAGAGCCGACCTCTGGGCTTTCCTTTTTATTTTTTAAATAATAATTTCCTTGTCTGCCTTCATTGTCATGTGTAACACATTCTTGATTTGATGTTATCAACTTACATACAACAAATGTTTATCTATAAGACCATTTTTTATTAATATTGATTTTAGAAATATATTTTTTTTCATTTTAAAGTTATTTACTCATTTGTTTTTATACGAATTTTAATGTGAGAATTGTTTATTACTCCATCCATCTTAATTTGAATTAGTCATTTTTTCTAAATAGGCGTCCTAATCTAGATTGATCATTACCTGTAAGGAAAATAAAACAACTTTCTTTACAATACACCTTACAAACAATACTTATTTATACTACATGTCACTCTATTAAACACAATAACTCTACTTTACATCATATAATACTAAAAAATAATATTTTTCTTAAAGTTGAACTGATATCTCATATCGTACCCTTCCATCAAACCCATTTTACATTATTTAATATTTCTCACTTTTTTTAAATTCTGAATCAACAGTAAGTGACCAAACAAAATAAGAACAGTGTAGTAGTATTTAAAGTGATAAAGTGACTTTTAGTTAAAAGTATTGTAGTCTTTTTTACTTTATTATTAAAATAGATGATTTTTTGTTGGTAAAACTAATGATATGAGATATAATTTTGAGATATTGGGAGAAAATAATTGAAAAGAGTATACTTACTTTATTACTTTTTATAAAAAGGGTAAATAATTTTGGACGAACCTTTTGAAAAAAAAGATAAATAACTTTGGGAAGAGATAATACAACTTATTATATTAAAATATGCAATAAAAATAATTGCATGATTTAGTATAAACAGATTACATTTTTTAATATAATAAATTTTATATTTTTAAAATGCATTATAAATACACGACATATCTGGATCTGAATGTACATGGGTGATGAGACACGCTCATTTTTATTATAAGCGTCTTATCAGCACAAAATAAAGTTTAATGTGTCGTAAATAAAATAGATGTTTTGGTGCAGTAAAATTAATTTGCATAGATGATAGTATTGCTTTGATGTTCACTAAATTAGGCAATTAAACATTTTGTTTGGTGGAGTAAAACATTTTGCTTGGCTGATGGGATATTTGACTGGTGAGTTGGCGCATTATCGTGATTCCTTCCATTTTATATACCAACCCATAGGTGCGATCGGGTTTATCACGATCAATTATAAATCAATTCCCTATTTTTACGCTTATAAAAAACAATGTTTTTACCACTTGGATTACTTTGTGCCAAAGAAGGGTCTTCATCCCTATTTTATAACCTCTCAATTTAACATATGTCATGTTCAATTATTTAAAATCTAACAAAAATAGCAAAATGTGTTAATTAAAAAAAGAGTGTCCACGATGTGAAATTTTTCCCTACACTTTCTTTTTCCACTACTCCATGAAACACTAAATTTGTGGTTGAATAATATGTATCAAAACTTTATAAATTCATTCTTGAAATTTTGATTTAATTAGCGAAATGTAATTTTTCTAAATAAAAAAAATTTAAGTATTATTTTTACTGATTAGAAATTACTTTAGAAAAAGAATTTTAAAAATAAGTTTAAAATATATGTCAAATGAATGATGCTTGTGTGCACCAATTGCACCATGAACCCTAAATCCAAAACTCTATACCCTAAACCATGAACCATTCGGGCCGTGTGAACCATGAACCACTTGGGTCGGGTTAAGTCCCGGTCGGGTAACAGAAAAAACTGGAAAAAAGAAAAACTAAAAAAAAATGTTAAAAAAAAAAACGTGCTATATGAAATTAACTAATAGTGAAATATCACTTCTTCTTTTTTTTTTACATGTTGGAATAATGTAGTGGGACAAGAAGGTGGAGGTTGGGGATGAGAGAAATTCACATCATTTTTTACGTCATTAGCTATTTTCTTGCTATTTTCATTAGATTTTAAATAATTAAAATATAGGACATGTGTCAAATTAAGAGGATATGGAACAGGGGTGGAATACCCTATTTTGGCACAGGGGAATCCACGCGTGTTTTTACACTTATCAAAGAAAATTAAATTATAATACTATTTTGTTATCTTTTATAGTTTGAAGGTGTCTAGTGCTATATGTTATCATATACTCCCTCCGTCAACCAAAATTGTGCTCATTTCGTTTTGACATGTTGTACGAAAAGGTAAATTAAGTCCTTTTATGAATGACATAATTGATTGTGAGTAAAGTATAATGATAACTTGAGTAATTAAGTGATTGTTGGACGATGAAGATAAATACAATTGTGTCCATAAACGTACATAATTTACCTTTCCGTACAACATGTCAAAATAAAATTAGCAAAGTTTTGATGGACGGAGGGAGTATAAAAGGACATATGACAAAAATTTTAAGTATTTATAGAATTTATTAAAAAAAAGGATTCAAACAATTTTAAAGGCAAAAGAAGAAGTATTTTCGTTTTTTTATGACAAAATCTCATGTGCAATTGATGCACGAATTTAATATCTGCACACTCACCCCAACCCTACCCATGTATTCATAGAACATATCTAACATATTTAATGGGTCAAGTATTTTTTAAATGGATCATTTTGTTTCATGAGTGCACGCGCACTTGGGTGCACAAGAGACTCACTTATTTTTTATATACCATTTTACATGATTGTTTTTCAAAAAATTAAAATTGTAACAAATACTAATAATAAGTTAATGACTTCTATTTTTTAACGTAAAATAAATTAAAATATAACGAGTACAAATACTCAAATAATTACAGATAAAATCTTACAGAAAAATACTGAATAAACAGTTCGAAGAATTTACAAAGAACTACTAATTAAATATTAAGTTGCTTTGGACTGGTCAAATGGAGGTAAATTAAAGTTATTAACAGGTGCAATTACATAACATGTTTAAAAATAGAGAGAAATCAAGAAAAATAACTTTTACAAAATAATTTAAAGTACAATTAGCAATAAAAGGAGACAAGCAAAGAGAAATGTAGAGGCTTTATATTCGTAGCGTTTTTCACCAGTAGGCTCATTCAATTAAAAAAAATCTATTATGAAAATAATAAACAATATCACCATTACCGACTAGGTTTCAATAAAAAAAAATATTATTCTTCACTAATTTTGTAATAATATGCTTATATAATAAAAATGATAAATTAATCACATTCCTGTTGAAATATATAGACACGTAAACACGTTATACATGCGCAGCGGAAATAAATAGTTCACCAACAACGAACATTTAATTGCTTTAAACGAGTGCGATTAAACATAACAAGAAATCTTACAATATTTCAATAGCAGATTTCTCAACTACGGTATCCACGTAATCCCCGTATACAGAATTGCACAGATCCGCCAGTGTTGAATCTGTGACGGAATTTGCTAGGAAAACTCCTAACCTAGATTTTATGGAGAAACTAGGTTTTCTTGTTGTTGTTTATAATGAATCCCGTGACGTCATACATATAGAGAGAGATTAGCTTATATTTTAAGCAAATCTTTATTAGGAAGATAATTCATAATCTTGAAAACCATATCTGAAAGATATATTTTTCCCTACATATATTTTCCTACAATAATATTCCATAATATTATTTTGGGATTCTTATTTAATTAAATCTAATTTAATTAAATAATAATAATAATTAATTCAAATTAATATATTATTAATTCTCCATAAATTAAATATTAAATCTAATTTAATACTTAATCAACCAACTATAATCCGTACACGGGAGTTACTTGTTGTGTGACCCATAGGCCCTCATGTATCGAGCGATTAGTTAAACTAACGGTCTTAATTGAACCCTAGACAATAAATCAGACAATCTCAATATATGAGGTACGTTGCGAGAAACGTGCAACTACCTGTAACTATAACATGGACTATTGTGATTTCCTCTTTCCATTCACGAATACTCGATTAGCCTTGAACATGATGAAGTGTCTATTCAAATAGCTTAATCGATTTATCTCGAATTACTAATTGATCATTCGTGTCACCTTTGGTCACAAAGTCCAAGGTGGCGTGCATTGGCCAATGACTTTGATCCAATTATGACGAGAAGATGAGTATTCTCTCTAAATCCACTTTGAGGAATGAATCCTTATCTTGGTTCAACTACCACGCACATGCATTTCGTGATGAACTCAATCCAAGCCATATCTACCCATGGAAGGGTGTAAGCGTCGGTCATGGTCAAAGTTCATCACTCCACACATGTCGTGCGTATTGACCTCAAGTCAAAAGAGTATCGCATCGCTCCCACTAACCGAGATACCAGTAAACACATATAGTGGAACTACATCAAACGGTTGCTCGGATGGGTATACAAATACCCTCTAAGGTATTTGTGCATCCATCATGAGATACATAGTATCTCGTAGTAAGTGAGATCTTACTACACTCTCTAAGAGTATGATGCAGATCGCACACCGATCTCCATTGCATCATTGATATCCCATTCTCGATGATCCTTGATTGGGGCTGTTTGAGAATCATGCTTAAGTCATCTGAGTTCTCACGTACTCAATGACAGCAGTAATTCAAGGGAACACAAATAAGAACAAATGCAAACAATCAAACATAATATTCTAATAAGTGTAATGCCATACATTTAATATTAAATAAACAATAATATTAAACCAACACTGAATATTATCTTAGTATTATGTCCATACAAAGGACTGTCTCTAGGACACTAACACTAACAATCTCCCACTTGAACTAGAGTCAATCACATACATGCCTAACCCCTAGACCATTGAAATGTCTAGTGTGTACATGAACACTCAAAGCCTTGGTGAAAGGATCAGCCAAATTATCTTCTGTGGGAACACGTTCTAACTCTATCTCTCCTCTAGTGATTATCTCTCTAATCAAGTGATAACGCCCAAGACATGCTTGTTTACATTATTGGATCTCGGTTCCTTAGCTTGCACAACCGCACACGGTGTTGTCACAATATAACTTTATTGATCCGCCGCACTTAACTACCCCTAGTTCATTTAAGAACCTGCTTTTATCCAGACAAATCTTTAGCGGCCTTCACCGATAATGTACTCGGCTTTTCTTTGTTGAGTCTGCGGTAGTCTCTTGCTTGGAACTATTCCAACTAATCGCCCCACCATTGAGAGTAAATAAATAGCCTGACTGAGATTTGTAATCATCACAGTCAGATTGGAAACTTGCGTCCGCGATATAAACAAATACTAGCTCATTTGTCCCCGTAGACTAAGAAGTATTCTTTTGTACGTCTGAGTTACTTAAGAATGTTCTTGACAGCGATCCAATGAGGTTCACCTGGATTCTGTTGGTATCTACCAATGATGCTGACAGCGAAGGCCACATCTAGCCTAGTGTAAGTCATGGCGTACATGATGGACCCAATTGTTGATGCATATGGTATGTCATTCATGTGCTTGATATCATCGTCTGTGGAAGGACAATCCTTCTTAGACAGTTTTATCCCATGACATGCAGATAGAGAACCTCTCTTAGAGTTCTCCATCGCAAATCGCTTCAACACCTTATCTACTGTTGGGATTTTTTGGTTTTGATGAATTATGCCAAAACATTATCAACTTGTGTTATTGAAGCTAATCTGCAGATAACAAGTTGAGGGGGAACAAGAGAACAAGTTGAGGGGGAACTCACGAAATCAGATGAAGATGATTGAGATCGACGAGGTCATACAGATTTAGACCGATCGAGATCGATGAGTTCCGAGTTAACTAATGAAATGCGGCAAAATCGGAAGAGAAGAAAAGATGTAAGCGATCGATCGATGATCGATGACCGTAATATACTGATCGTAAGACCGCATCGATGACCAGAGGTTGCAGATCGAAGAGGAAGCAGATGAGACCGATCGAGATCGACGTTCGAGATCGATAAGCTAACCCGATATGCTAACCCGATGTAATTAACTGATGCAGATAAACCGATATGCGACTGATAAAGATATCGATCCGATCATGAGATGAAAATCAAAGTAGAAGAAATCGATATCAAAAACCGTAAATCAAGATACCGATCGCGTAGAAGAAATCGTAAGAGAAGTCATCCAAGAGAAGTCATCTCAAGTCATGTTCATCGAGAATCGTAACGCCATCGATGATCGCTTAAGCGAGTGCTAGTGAATCGAGGGTCGATTGTCCGAAGTCGAAGAGTTGAACTCGCCAATTTCGAAAGTCAAGATACCCGATCGTATAAGGTCCGGCCAAGAGAAGTCTCAATGAATCAAGAAACTCAAGACTCAGAGAAACCTCAAGACTCGGAAGATCCTCAAGATTATAAATTTGTAGATTCAAATTGACGTGACCAACGAGAGGAAGACAACCACCAAAAAAAGTGCGAAAGCATAGAAATAGTATGGATTTGAATGTGACTCCATCCAACGGTAACATTCAAATCCACACTATAAATACAAGTTCTTCCTTCATTATTCGTGTGGAGAAATTCGTGAAACATCCAAAAAGCCAAATCATCTAAAGATTTCCACCATAGAACAAAGCAAGAAATACACGACATATATTCAAGAGTGTTCTACCCTAGATCTAAGCACAAATGTAATATCCTAAGCTTAGAGAGATTTTCCCATCCTTAGCATTGAGGCTAAACAAATGTAAGGAAAAATCTCAACCTAGTTGGAAACCAAACAAACCTTACCCAAATTAGTTTGATATGATAAGTTTGTAGGTGAGTGTGAACTCGGTAAACATCTAGCAATCCCGAAAGGGAGGGTAGGCGATCCCGTAAGGGTGATAAGTCTCGTTTGAGTGTGAACTCGGTAAACATCTAGCAATCCCGAAAGGGAGGGTAGGCAATCCCATGAGGGAGATAAGTCCCATTTGAGTGTGAACTCGGTAAACATCTGTTGGGTGTTGGACTAACACGATAAACTAAGTCCAGTTGGTTAAGTAGGTGCCCCTGCTGAAAGGGAAGAGTGGATGTAGGAGTTGGACTCCGAACCACTATAAAATCGTGTGTTCTTTACTGCTTTATGTTCTTACTTGCCATATGCATTTGATTATAAGCAAAACACACATGTTCTTAAAAACAAAAAAAAAGTAATTGGAATCACTCTGCCCTCACCCCTATTTTATATGCATTACATGGTATTTTCCGCACACATGGGTTTTCAAATCGGGACCAACATCTACGTAGGTGGACTGTGATAGCCCCAACATCCTCTTGGATCTATCCCTATGGATCTTGATCCCTAAGATGTAGCAGACCTCACCAAGATCCTTCATCATGAAGGTCTTTGACAACCATTCTTTCACGGATTGCATGAGAGGAATACTGTTCCCCATAATTAGTATATCATCAACATACACAACTATGAAGACAATATTCTTCCCATTGCACTTTCGATAGACGCATGGATCTTCCGAGTTTCTGATGAAGTTAAATGATTTGACAGCCTCATCAAATCAGATATTCCAACTCCTAGAAGCTTGCTTCAACTCATAGATGGATCGTCTGAACTTGCACACAAGATTAGATTTTGGCTTTGAGATAAAACCTTCCGGTTGAGTCATGAACACTTCCTTATCAATGTTTCCATTGAGGAAAGCTATTTTGACATCCATCTGTCAAATCTCGTAATCGAGGTGTGCTGCTACCGCAAGTAAAATTCGAATGGACTTAATCTTAGCAACTGGTGAGAAAGTCTCATCATAGTAAATGCCTTTGCGTTGACTGTAACCTTTCGCCACCAATCTAGCCTTGTAGGTTTGTACCTTGCCATTTGCATCAGTCTTACTCTTGTAGACCTACTTGCAACCTATGGGTTTGACCCCTTTTGGCAATTCAACCAAGTCCCAAACTTGATTGATGTACATCTAGTCCATCTCGAATTTCATGGCTTCATGCCACTTCTTTGAGTCAACATCTAATGTTGTCTCAGTGTAAGTTTTAGGTTCGTCCTTATCCGGGATCTCCATGTCATCTTGTTCCTCCACGAGGAAACCATAATATCTGGTGATCGGATTATGAACTCTAGGAGAACTCTAGGAGACTTACGGAGTTGTGGTTGTTCAGGCTACACATTCTGATCGTAAAAATTTTGTGGTACAGCGATTTCATTGTTGACCGGGGAGGCCTCAAGATTGATGCTTTCGGATGCTCCTTGAGCACTTCCGGATGCCTCTTGAACGAGAGTTTGAACAATGTTATTCTCATTCAGCCTACTTGGAGTTCGTTGCTCAGGCATTGCAACTCCAATTACACTCTCACTGGCTGAAAGAGGATCACTATGTGATAAACTTCAACCATGCGAGCTACTGAATGCTCCCACTGATTCTTGGTCATGTTGCTTTGACAAGATATCAGTCTCTTTGTTAATTTGTGGTTCTTAAATTTCTTCAAGTTCTATCATCTTACGGCCTTGTTCCTTGAAGACGTAGTCTTCTTCAAGAAACCTGGCCTGCCTAGAAACAGTCACTGACTGTTTCTCCGGTAGATAGAAATAATATCCTTTAGTTTCCTTAGGATATCCCACAAAATAACCCTTTTCACCTTTGGATTCCAACTTATCGGTGAGCATCTTTTTCACAATCACGGGGCAGCCCCATGTTTTGATATGCAAAAAAGTTGGCTTCTTGCCACACCACAATTCATATGGTGTATGCTCAACTGATTTGGATGAAATCTTATTCAGAATGTAGATTGAGGTTTGTAACGCGTATCTCCATAAGAATGTCGGAAGAGAGGAAAAGCTCATCATGGACCTCACCATGTCTAACAGGGTTCGGTTTCTCCTTTCGAACACACCATTCATTTGAGGTGTTCCAGGAGGAGTCCATTGTGACTGGATTCCATGTAACTTCAAGTAATCAGTGAATTCATGGCTAATGTATTCACCTCCTCGATCTGATCGAAGAGTCTTGATAATCTTACCAAGTTGCTTCTCTACTTCAGCCTTAAACTCTTTGAATTTCTCAAAAGATTCAGATTTGTGTCTCATAAGATACACATACACGTATCTTGAAAAATCATCCGTAAAAGTGATGTAGTATCCGAACTGACCCCTAGCTAGAGTGGGCAATGGTCCACAAACATCACTGTAGATCAACTCTAGAACTTCTTTGGCACGAACTCCTTTCCCAGAAAAGGATTTATTGGTCATCTTGCCCTTAAGACAGGATTCACAATTACCATAAAACTCAAAGTCGAATGGGGTTAAGTAGTCTAAATTTCTTAACCTTGCAATCCTATTCTCATTTGCATGACCAAGTCTACAATGCCATAAGTAAGTTGGGTTTTCATGATTACTAAGTTTGAGTCGTTTGTTTTGTATATTAAGAATATTATGTCCACAATGCAACAAATATAAATCATTCGATAAAGGAGCATTCTCATACATATCACCATTAAGCAGAAAATAACTATTATTATTTGCAAAATGGAAGGAAAACCCTTCAATGTCTAACATAGGAATAGAAATAATGTTGCGAGTAATAGAAGGAACAAAATAACAATTATTCAGTTCAAGTCTAAAACCAGAGGGTAAATCTAAAACATAAACGCCAACACGTTCAGCAGCAACTCTTGCTCCATTCCCAACGTGTAGGGCGACTTCACCCGGCCTAACTGTCCTTCTATGTTTGAGACCCTGCACATTAGTACAAATGTGTGAGCCACAACCGATATCCAATACCCAGCAGTTAGTATCATTTGTGGACATATTTATCTCAATAACAAACATACATGTTCCAGTGGCTGAGATACCCTGTGTCTTCTTTTCAGCTGCTGGAACCTTACAGTTCTTCTTCCAATGCCCCTTCTGCTTGCAGTGGAGGCATATATCCTTGTCCGCCCTTTCCTTCTTTTAAATTCCACCTTTGGGCTTGAGGAAGTTTGGCTTGGAACCTTTCTTTGCCTTGCCCCTTCGCATCTTCTTTCCTTTCGGAGCAGAAGAAGTAGAGGCACTCACCATGAGCACGGGCTTTTCCTTAGCAGTGGAAGACTCAAAAGTCTTTAGCATGTTATGCAGCTAGTGCATAGTCGATTCCGTCTTATTCATATTAAAGTTTACCACAAAACTTGAATATGAATCGGGAAGCGACTAAAGAATGACATAAACAGCAACATTGGTGTTAAGCTCAATGCCCAAATGACCAAGTTTCTCAATTAGCCCAATCATCTTTAATACATGAGGAGAAACCTTCCCTCCTTCAGACATCCGACATCTAAACAGATCTCTCATCACTTCATAAATCTCAGAACGAGATTCAGAATCAAAGAGATCCTTCAGATGCTTGATCATCTCGAAGGGAAGCATCCTCTCATGATGCCTTTGCAACTCGGGAATCATTCCGAGGAGCATAACACACTGAGCCTGGGAAGCATCATCTTGATGCTTCTTCTGAGCATCGGCGTCAAACGCCTCGACTTCTTCAGTACCAACCTCCGGGGTAGCAGGGATTGGCGTGTCCAACACGTACTCAATCTTTTCTTGCCTGAGCACCAAACGAACATTTCGGTGCCAGTCGAGAAAGTTTGGCCCAGCCAATTTGTTCGTTTCCAAAACGCTTCTCAATGACAAGTTATTCATTTCAACAATCCTAGAGAAATAAAATAAAACGGGAATTAAACACATAACTCCTATGATCAATATTCAGCAATCAAAATAAACGTGGCCTTTTAAGTTTATTTAGTCTACATTATTTTCACATATTCAGGGACCTCATCGGAAGAATACGAATTTATATCCAATATAAATCATAATTGACTAGAATCCACATTCCTACTATCATAATCCCAGCTTTGGTTGAATACTATAATAGCAGAACTGGCAGGTCTCCAAACCAATTGCAAAACTGCAACTCCTAGTTGATTGAACCTAGTTCAATCGGATGTCCCTTAACTTTCGTTTCCATGCTTTGGCTGGTCAAACAAAGTTAAGTTGGTTTACAACCATCAAGCGGCGACACTACGTGTCCCTATAAAAGTCCCGTTGAATGTAGATCTGAGCAAAAGACTTTGGTCTTAAATACCCATTGGAATGAAATTCCTGGTTTACTTTTAATTTCGATGGAAGACATCGTTTCAATTTAATGAAAAACTATATTTTAGTGAGGAACATTTTAAAGGCGGGGTATTAATTGATTAATTGAGATCCAACATGTTTATCTACATCACATTTGAGCACTTATTGGGAGCCGCCTACCCAAACATGATTTTATGCGGACCAACACTTACATGGGTGCCGTCTACCCAAACAATTAACACGGTCCGACAAATATTTGGGCGCCGCCTACCCAGACAGTTATAATGTGGTCCATAAAACGAGTTAACTAATTTAAACGTGTAAACAAGTTAACAGTGGGTTTTAATAAATCTTCCTTTTAAAATAAACTTTAAGTCCAATTAAAGTCCTAATTTTAAGATTATTAAAATACAATTAATCTAATTAATTGTTTTTGGTCCAACCAATTCCTTTTCAGAATTTTAAACTTAATTAAAAATCTAATTTAATTCATTTATTATTTTATTTTATTCCCGGGGCTCAGGTGCAATTTCCAAAATTTGCACGGGAGGGCCTGTTTCAAATCAAATTTGCAAAACAGCCCTCCTACATCATCACCCTTTCCAAATTGAATCTAATCCGAAAATTTCAACACCCAAATCAACCAAATTCCAGAATTTCAGTTTCATCACTATTGATCCAATCAATTAACCCATTAAGTCAAACTAAGAACCAAAACCAAAATGTCCAGATTCAATGTTCGAAGAAACAGAGGTAACAAAATAGTAGATTGCAACGCGATGGTCTCGGCAATAGAGCCGACCCAATTCACCGACGACACACCTAGCGTGCGGGCGAATCGCGGTCGCGAACGAGGCGGAAGGGCGGGCGCGGAGCCGCGGCCCCTTGGTCGAAGACTGGTTCGAAACCATACCAGATTGAGAGAGATGAACGAAGCGGTGACGTGCCGCCACTGAGTCGTCTCGATTCCAGTGGCGCGCCGCTTTTTGAAGCCAATCGAGACAGACACATCGGCCAGGTCTCGAAATTGTTGGGATTATACTGAAAAGTATGCTTTTTACTTTGTATAATCGAAACTGAATTTTTAGACTTATTTACTGAAATAAATTGTTTATCACTGATGTTTTAAATATGATTGAATGTTACATATATTTACTGCATAACTGTTCAATAATTAAATGCGTGTTACATTGTAGTTAATTTAGTGATACCGATCACGTAAGATTAAATTAATGATCCGCCTTGTAACTAAAAAGTACGCCATTCACGACCTAGATGGAAATGAACAACCCATCGCGAAAAGGTTGAGGTGTAAGGCTCGGTTGGTTTGTCTTGACCAAGAGATTACACTAGTGCATGACCGATGCCTTCGAATAGGACCTACTGGAGGATAAATTCTTGAAATCCAACAAGGAAGAATTAGACCTCGATGGTTCGTTGTTTCTTAATCTTCGTTCCTTAAATAGGATCACGTGGGATTGGTAACTATTGCTTTGACTTATCATGGGTAAATAATCAAAGAGATTAAATACTTTTTATCTTGGGCAATATTATTAGTCACATGTGATTGCTAAGATTTAATACTGAAGAATCGTGTGCAAAATCACGCTTTGTTCGATTTGCCCTCTTGGGAGGTTCATAAGTTTTATCATACCAAATCTTGCAAGTGGAATTAGTTTCCTGGATGGATAATAATGTTGAACCGTTTTCTTGACCAAGGATAAAAGATATTAATTAATGGAAAGCTATTTCAAAGGCTTGAATTAATTAATGGGCTAGATAATCTTAAACACGGAAATAATGACCGGAGCCATATTGATTGTAATATTGGGTTAAGATGGATAGTCTGATATTAATTATGTAGTGGGATTAATTAATATTTATGGGCTTGAATTATATTGTGGCTCAATATTAGATATTCAAGGTCCATTAGAAGGTCCAATCTTAATTCTCCTAAAGGCCCCCTGAGTAGCCCAACAAATAGTCCATTAACTGAAAAGGTGATTAAAATAAAATAAATATTGTTGCTTATTTTTCCTCTAAATTTTCAAAATTTATGGATAAAAGAGGGAGAAAGATTTTCTTTGAATTTTGTTATGGAATGAAGATATGTATTCTTGGAATACAAGATTATCTCATTAAATTCAAGAAATCTCCCACTTGGTTATTCATAAGGGATATTTCGAAATTTTGAAAATAGAGGGCAAGAAAGATTTTCTTGATTTTCTTGAAAAGATATTATGGAAGATATGTATTTCTTGAAATACAAGAATATCTCATAAATTCAAGAAGATCCAAATCTTGGAATCTTGCACTCCAAATTTTCGAAAATTCCATATATTGAGGAGGTGGGATTTTTGTGGAATATTTTAATTATGGGAAAAAGAATATAGGAGATATATTCAATATTTCTTGGTGATCAAGAAAAGTCTTTTCCCACATTGATTTTCTACTAGAAATTTCGACCACTCCTCTCCTATAAATAGGGGATGATTGTTTCATTCCCAAGTACAATTCCATGTGCTGGAAAAATTAGCAAATCCACGAAAGTGGTGCAACAAAGTTTATTTTTTTTCCTTTTGTTAATTGTTCGCGAGTATCCTTCCACTGGATTGTCGAGCAAGGTCTAAGGGAATACTTGGGAAGTCCTTTTGGTTAGTCCGTCCAACCGAATTCACTGCCATCCCGAGAGGTACGTTCACGGAAACCCGTAGATTCCGCATGCGTAGGTTTTACGTGGCTTATTATATGCATGATATGTTGTTGCAATTATTATTTGAATTAATATAGGATTAATTCATGCTAGTAATAATTAAAGAATTAAATTTGTATTTAAATATTCACCCTAATAGATCTCGCAATTCATTCCCCAACAAGCGGTATCGAGCCACGGTTTTGACTCAAATTTTTTAAATTGTAATTTAATTCATGGACATTAAATTTGAAATTGATAGTAGAATTGTTAGATCTGCTTTTGCGTATCCAATTGTCATGGATTTAAATGTGTCTATTTATTTATATGCATATAAACCGTGGGTTTTTTAATTCGATTCGCTTCGGATTTGTTTTACCTCGTGAGAAAATCCACGAGTAGACTAGGATTTGTTTGATTTGATCAATGTAATAGACTAGTCTAGATCTAGGTTTATTTATTTTATGTAAATAAATTGTAACCGGATCGGGAACGAAGAGACGGAAGAATTAAAGGACAAAATCGAAATCGGGCGTAGGCGAAATGGCGCTACTGGCACGCATGGGCGCAGTCGAGGCAGGGCCGAGGCCGAAGACGCGAGAATGTACACGCCAAGACGGGCGGGCGCTAAGCGACGCCTGTAGCGATCAAAGCAGCGATGACAGGACGCGACGCTGGCGCGCCAGGGACGCGGGTCGCCAAGTCGCTGGCGAGGCGGATCTGTGACTGATCGCTGTCGCCCCGCCGACATGCCCAGCACGGCGGGCATAGCCACTTGGCGCGTGCCGAGGTCTGGTCTAAAGGGGTAGTGGCCGGCGGATCTTGGCGTGCATCCCTACGCGAGCCGCTTGGCGTGGCGTTCGAGACAAAAGTATTTTTCGAGATGAACGAGTGGGAGAAATTTGAGACGTGTTTCTTCAAGATCAAGTCAAGAAAAATCAAACCATGACAATTGGATAATTTGTGCCCAATATGTTTATTTTTTTTCTGCTTTTGCTTGATTTATTTGTGCTATCTTATGCTTTATTTAATTTGTTTAAAAATGTGTTTGCATGAGGGTTGCCAAATGGAAAAATCTCACCTTCAAAATTACTAAGTATGTTTAAATAATTAATTGACAATTTTATTCCTGATAATAAAATTGAATTAATTTTGACCTCCATGATTTATTTATTTGTGAATTCTTTTGGAGAAATTCCCCAACGGACGGCGGTCAAAAAGATAGGTTTCACATGAATGAATTCCAAATGGATGGTTGTGGATTATTACTAGTGGCGATTTATGACCCTCCCAACGAGGCTCGATCAAAGCGAAATAATAATCCTCAGATTTAATCATGGTTATTACTTAGGTATAAAATTGATATGCATATACTTCCCAAGTCCCCGAATTTTATATTGGTCAAGAAGGGAGCCAACTATTAATCTGGATATTAAAGGTTTGAATCGTTCTTGTTTGTAACTTTTGTTTGAATGTGTTTAAATAATGACCCACCCAACGTGGCTTATTTAAACTGTTTTGAGATGTTGGTGATGCATGTTCATATTTTTTTTTGAGATTTTAATATGAAGCATGTGATCGAACCTTTTGATATACTTGTCTTTATTGCATATAGTTGTTTATTTCGATTCAAAGATGTCGTTACCTTTTAATCCACTGTTATTATACTTAAAGTCAATACAATATGTATGGAAACTATATTGAAAACGAAAAATTATAATTGTCCTAACTACACAAAAGCACAAGTGGATTCTTGACACACCAAAATCAGATGAGCCAACCGACGAAATCAAAACACGCGGGACTCGTCGGATCACCTTCATGAGAGATGTCAATCCATCTTTGAAAATAGTGGAGGGCAAACCCGTAAGGGATTACGTCCTCAAAATAGATGGCCCATCTGAACAAACTTGAGATTCTGAGTGCAGATTATGATCTGGAGACTCAGATGAATTTGGTACTTCACTCTCTGCCCAAAAAGTTTTTGAGCATTTTGGCCTCGTTAGCTAATTTGTTGCAAGCTTTTGGTCTCGGCAGAAATGATGATAAGGCACCAAACTCAAGCTTTGACGGCAAGTGGTCCGTCTTCATCTTCTAGGCCAAGGGTAGGCAAGATAAAGAAGAGGACCAAAAGGCCATAAGTAATAAAACTCAATTGTTGCCAAGGGCAATGGTAAGATGAGGAATGCTTGTTGTGTCAAGGAAAATCCAAAGAGGAAGTGCTTAAGATGCGGTAAGAAAGGAAAATGGAGGTTTTGCCTGTTCCAACCCCAAAAGGGACGGAAAGAAAGGTAATTCTCACGCACTAGTTGTTGAAACTTGTTTAGAGGCGTATACTTCTCATTCGTGTGGTTGATACGAAATCCACTAATCATGTTGGCTTCACGGGTTCAAACGGACCCGACAACTTAGTGGGAGTGAGATCCTCATCAAACTGGGCGATGCTACGAGAGTGGCAGCTGAAGCAGTGGGAGAAGTGCACCTATCATTTGAAGATAAAGTTTTTTTTTTGAGATTATCTCTATGTTCCTAGTTTTAGAAAGAATTCACCTTCAGTTTCTAAAATTCGATTAAAGGACACTAAGTTTCTTCTAATAAGAATGACATCATTTCTTGAAATGATGAGTGTATCTGTTATGGGACATTGATGGAAAATCTCTATACAATTAACTGTGCACACCACTCACGAAATGCATCCTATAACACATCAACTATTTCCGACAAAAGAAAGCGTGAACGAAATGCTTCTTTGGCATCTAAGATTAGGTCATATAAATCCAAAGAGGATCCAAAGGTTGGTGAAAGATGGTTCACTGGAGCGTCTCCAAGTTGAACAAGTTCCAACCTTAATCATGTTTGGAGGGTAAAATGACCAAGAGGGCATTTGGAGCCAAGGGGAATAGGACCAAAGAAGTGTTAGAGATCGTTCACACAGATGTATGTGGTCCAATGTCAACCAAAGCAAGAGGAGGTTATGAGTAATTTTATTGATGATTACTCATTGTACATTTTCCTTATGAAGCATGAATATGAGACCTTTGAAAAATTCTAAGAATTTAAGGCTCAAACAGAGAATCATAGGGAAAAACGTATCAAGTCTCTACGATCTGATCATGGAGGCGAATACCTCAGCGATGAGTTTTGAACTGCTTATCTGATGAAGGGATTGTATCCCAGCTCACTGCACCCGGAACCCCTCACCAAAACGGGGTTGTAGAGCGAAGAAACATAATTCTTTTGGAAATGGTTAGATCAATGATGAGTTATCGGATCTTCCCGAGTCGCTTAAAAGGTCATACCTTGGAAACAAATGACTTAAATTCTCAAACTTGGTGCTATCCAAATCGGTTCCCAAAACTCCCAAAGAATTGTGGATCGGGCACAAGCCTAGTATGAGACACATGAGAATTTGGGGGGTGTCCGCCTCACGTTGGACAAGGAAGCCCCGTAAAATAGATCCTCGATCGTAATTAAGGTTGTTTGTAGGATACCCCGAGGGAACAAAAGGTGTATGTTATAAAGTCCCGAAGATCAAAAAGGTGGTCATTAGCACCCACTTTAGATTTTTGGAAGAAGACTATATGAACCAAAGAAAACCCGTATGAGATTACCTTAAATGAGCTTAGAGGGCAAACCTCGATTACAAACTGTCTTAGATGATATACCGAATGAAACGCTTTCACAACCGGAGCCTCGTCATAGTGGGAGGGTTGTTAGACAGCCCGAGAGATTCATGGGAATAGGAGAGTCATCAAACTTGATTCCCGGACAAGACGAATCAGACCTATGGACATATAATGAGGCACTCCGAGATAAGGATGCAGATTCTTGGCAAACAGCAATGAAAGCCGAAATGGGTTCTATGTTTCATAATAGAGTGTGGGAGCTAGTCGAACCACTTAATGGGGTCAAACCCATTCGATGCAAGTGGTTATATAAGAGGAAAAGAGGACCGGACGGGAAGGTTGAAACCTTTAAAGCAAGACTAGTGGCGAAAGGTTATACTCAGAAAAAAGGGATCGATTATGAGGAAACTTTTTCGCCCGTAGCCATGCTTAAGTCCATCCGTATTCTCTTATCGATTGCTGCACATTTCGACTTTGAAATGTGGCAAATGGATGTCAAGAGTCTTGATGAAGAGATCTATTTGCAACAACCCCGAGGTTTCATTGAAACAGGCCAAGAATATCTTGTTTGTAAGCTCAAGAAGTCCATTTACGGACTCAAACAGGCATCCAGAGCTTGGAACTAATGTCTTGATCATGTTATAAAGTCTTATGGGTTTGATCAAAACAAGTTATGAAAGTTGTGTGTATAAAAAGTGTGTCGGAACTGCATTGGTATTCTTAGTACTATACGTAGATGACATTCTGATCATCGGGGATGATGTGAAGGTATTATCGAGCGTAAGGGCATGGCTTTCAAAAAACAAAGCTTTGATATGAAAGACTTAGGGAAAGCCGACACATCCTTGGGATCAAGATCACTCGAGATCACAAGAAAATGATGATCGGGTTATCGCAAGTTTCATACATAGACACTGTCTTGAAATGATTCAGCATGCAAGATTCCAAGAAAGTCTTAGTACCTTTGAGACTTGGAATCCATCTATCCAAGAAAATGTTCCCTAAGACACAAAAGGAGATAGATGACATGAAAGGCATTCCTTATGCTTCGGCTGTCGGAAACCTTATGTATGCAATCTTGTGTATTTAGACCCATCCTATCCGCTTTCCGTAGGCATGGTAGCAAGATATCAAAGTAACCTAGGGAAAAGAGCATTGGGCTTACGCTTAAAAACATTCTCAAGTATCCGAAAGAACTCGGGATAGAATGTTGATTTATCAGTCAGATACTCCAATCCCCATCGGCTACACGGACTCGGATTTCCAATTAGATTTAGATTCCAGTAATTATCTGCCTCAGTTAGTGTGTTTCCATTTGGGAAGTGTAGCCATGAAATGGACGAGTGTGAAGCAGAAATGGATCACTGACTCAACCATGGAAGTCGGGTAAGTATCTGCTTGTAAGCAGTGAAAGAACCGATTGGGTTCTAGATCTTCTTA
Source organism: Stenogyne calaminthoides (assembly GCA_037126765.1). Lineage (NCBI taxonomy): Eukaryota > Viridiplantae > Streptophyta > Magnoliopsida > Lamiales > Lamiaceae > Stenogyne > Stenogyne calaminthoides. The sequence goes on from JBBCBC010000018.1 coordinate 20,619,256, forward strand.
GTGGACTTGGATGGTGTTCTGAATTTGTCTAAGCAATATATGCTAAGGGCGGTTGCAAATTCAAGAGAACCAAGGGTCCACGAGTCAAACAAGCACACTAAAGGAAAGACATCTTATACGAGAAATTGTTAAGAAATGAGATATAGATGTGGCAAAGATAGCGTCTGAGGACAACCTAGCGAGATCCATTCACAAAAGAGTCCGCCTCCTCAATACATTCGAGAGACATGTGGGTGGAATGGGTGTCAAGACCGCTAACTGCTTTTGAGTATAAGTGGGAGAAATTATTAGGTTCGTGTAGGTGACATTAGATGTCACGGACTACGCGAGACATGTTGTAGTATACTTAAAAAGCATTTTGAGTATAAGTGGGAGATTGTTGGGATTATACTGAAAAGTATGCTTTTTACTTTGTATAATCGAAACTGAATTTTCAGACTTATTTACTGAAATAAATTGTTTATCACTGATGCTTTAAATATGATTGAATGTTACATATATTTACTGCATAATCTGCTTCAATAATTAAACGTGTTACATTGTAGTTAATTTAGTGATATCAAATCACGTAAGATTAAATTAACAAATCCTTTGTAACTAAAAAGTACGCCATTCACTACCTAGATGGAAATGAACAACCCATCGCGAAAAGGTTGAGGTGTAAGGCTCGATTGGTTTGTCTTGACCAAGAGATTACACTAGTGCATGACTGATGCACTGAATAGGACCTACAGGAGGATAAATTCTTCAAAACTGAACAAGGAAGAATTAGACATCAGTGGTTCGTTGTTTCTTAATCTTTGTTCCTTAAATAGGATCACGTGGGATTGGTAACTATTGCTTTGACTTATCATGGGTAAATAATCAAAGAGATTCAATACTTTTTATCTTGGGCAATATTATTAGTCACATGTGATTGCTAAGATTTAATACGAAGAATCATGTGCAAGTACGCTTGTTCGATTTGCCCTCTTGGGAGGTTCATAAGTTTTATCATACCAAATCTTGCAAGTGGAATTAGTTTCCGGTATGGATAATAATGTTGAACCGTTCCTTGACCAAGGATAAAAGATATTAATTAATGGAAAGCTATTTCAAAGGGCTTGAATTAATTAATGGGCTAGATAATCTTAAACACGGGAAATAATGACCGGAGCCATATTGACCGTAATATGGGTTAAGATGGATAGTCTGATATTAATTATGTAGTGGGATTAATTAATATTTATGGGCTTGAATTATATTGTGGCTCAATATTAGATATTCAAGGTCCATTAGAAGGTCCAATCTTAATTCTCCTAAAGGCCCCCTGAGTAGCCCAACAAATAGTCCATTAACTGAAAAGGTGATTGAAATAAAATAAATATTGTTGCTTATTTTTCATCTAAATTTTCGAAATTTATGGATAAAAGAGGGAGAAAGATTTTCTTTGAATTTTGTTATGGAATGAAGATATGTATTCTTGGAATACAAGATTATCTCATTAAATTCAAGAAATCTCCCACTTGGTTATTCATAAGGGATATTTCGAAATTTTGAAAATAGAGGGCAAGAAAGATTTTCTTGATTTTCTTGAAAAGATATTATGGAAGATACGTATTTCTTGAAATACAAGAATATCTCATAAATTCAAGAAGATCAAAATCTTGGAATCTTGCACTCCAAATTTTTGAAAATTCCATATATTGAGGAGGTGGGATTTTTGTGGAATATTTTAATTATGGGAAAAAGAATATAGGAGATATATTCAATATTTCTTGGTGATCAAGAAAAGTCTTTTCCCACATTGATTTTCTACTAGAAATTTCGACCACTCCTCTCCTATAAATAGGGGATGATTGTTTCATTCCCAAGTACAATTCCATGTGCTGGAAAAATTAGCAAATCCACGAAAGTAGTGCAACAAAGTTTATTTTTTTTCCTTTTGTTAATTGTTCGCGAGTATCCTTCCACCGGATTGTCGAGCAAGGGCTAAGGGAATACTTGGGAAGTCCTTTTGGTTAGTCCTTCCAACTGAATTCACTGCCATCCCGAGAGGTACGTTCACGTAAACCCGTAGATTCCGCATGCGTAGGTTTTACGTGGCTTATTATATGCATGATATGTTGTTGCAATTATTATTTGAATTAATTTTTGTATTAATTCATGCTAGTAATAATTAAAGAATTAAATTTGTATTTAAATATTCACCCCGAATAGATCTGTGCAATTCATTCCCCAATAGAAATCACTTCCAGCGCACCGCCGTGAATAGATACGGCACCAGGGAGAGCGAATCGCGACGGAGCACCGTGAGCCATGGCGAATCGCGACGGACTACCGCGAGCACATGCCGCGGGGTTTAGCACGCGTCGCGAGGCATAGCGCCTAGCGCCAGCCCACAACAACGCGGCGTAGCACCGCCGGTCGTAAGGCGGAAGTGAGCAGCGGCAGAAAACCTCAAACTGGGTAAACCCTAATTTGAGTTTTGGGGACGAAAGCAACAAGCCCCAATGAACTGAGAGTCAAATAAAATATGAGGTGCAACTTCTTCAAAAGAACCGTGCACCTTGGGTTATTAAAAAAAATTTAATTTTAATAAACCAAAAGCAATTATATTGTCTCTAGGACACTAACACTAACAATTCCTTATCTTGAAACAAGAATAAATACTCATCATATTCCACAATTTCATTGTCGAGACCTCCTGCATTATCAGGACCTTATATTTTCCAACCCAACTGACCATGAATAAGGGTGACATACCGTACCGTACTAAAAATAATGATGCATATCATACACCGTACCGAAATTTTTGATATTTTAAAATTCATATTGATACCGTAACGAAATTTTTTATATACCGAAATTCAGCATAATGAAAATTTTGATAAATAAAAAATATTTACATACCGTACCAAAAAATTTTAATATGCGAAATTCTCGAATTGTATTGGTATATACCGTCTCATACCTAATTTTGATGTACTATTTCATATTGAAATATCAGTATACATGTCTTTTAACAAAATGCATAATATTTTGGTATATTAAAATATAAAAATTTTAGAATATGCATACTACCATACTGTGTCACAGTTCGCAGTATATTAAAAAAATCGACAATTTTGATATTTTTCGGTTTGATAAGTGCAGTATACCGATTTTTTATTTAATTTTTCACCCCTGCCCATGAATATAAAGGAGTGCGTTTTAGAAAAGAACACAAAGGTTTAGAACGATATAATTTCATTGTCTTAATACCTTTTTTTTTTTAATATTTAGGGTTGAGAATGAAAGAAGTTAGATGCAAATTTATTAAAAAAAATGAAATCTTATTTTGTATTAAAATTGCCCGGGTCCTTTTTTTTTGAACAAATAGATAGTTTGATATTTGCTCTACAAAAGTTGAAAGATGGGTCCTTGAAGTGCAATAAGTGGCAAAAATAAATCCTATTTTTGCAATTTATCATATATAAAATTGCTCCCCACCTTAGTATTTAGGTTATATATATTTTTTAAATAATTATATTGTGACCCCATAAATAATGAGAAGTTATTGTGTGCACCACTTTCACCGTACACCACTATTACTATTGTTGTTAAGAATCAACACTTTACAATTAAATTGTTGATTCTTACTAACAATAGTAATAGTGGTGTACGGTTAAAGTGATGCAAATAATACTTTGCCCATAAATAAATGAGTCATATAATATAATAAGTATGACTTTTGTTGTATAATATTATATAAATGGGAAGGAGTTGAAAATTTGTGGATAATGCGAGAAACGAATCGTGTCAAGTAGATTTTTTTTAAAAAAATTGCATAAAAGCAAAGCAGAAAAACTCGCTCTCCATCTATGTTATAAATACAGTATGCATTACTAGAAGAACAAGTATGTGTTACTACGTGATGAAAAAAAATTACTAATTTAATGATGTAACTGGTAATTTGGGTCTACTTAAGATAAATGGTCACAAGTCAAGCAGATAAAAACAAAGGGGGGAGCGGATGAAATATAGGAAGTGTCGTTTTGTTCATACAATAACATATTTTTCCCTTTACAGTAACACATTTGTATGTATATAGTAAAATAATTTTCAGTATTTTACATGTGTTACTATAAAGATAAATATATGTACTAAAAGGACAAGTATGTGTTACTTATCCTTACAGTATAAGTAACACGTGTTTATCTTTGTAATAACACAGAACTGAGAGCGAGTTTTCCTGTTTTAGTTTTAGCTCGTATGTCGCGGTTCCTCCGCCGCCTGCAACCGCATTCGATCAGCTACCCACTACGTCCATTGTTTCTTCGACGACACTGTGACCCACAGCCATCACCGTCCCCCACCGCGACGAACAGCTATGCCGCGCTGCAAATTACCGCTGCCGATGGACATGATTTTGTTGTCTCCCTAACCCCGCAACATGGGTCTAATTCCTTGAGGACCCGTTTGGTTCGCGGGATTTATCGAGATATGCCAGGATTAGAATTTTACTCCCGACTAATTTGTCGTTTGTTTTGTGGGATGAGGGCCCATGATATGCTTCAAGCCCGTGTATAAAATGTATTAAATCCCTCCATGGAGGGATATGTCAATCTCATGTGAAAGATGGGATAGAACATATCTTAAATGCAATATTACAAATTGTCCTTCTATTGTTTGAATAGATTCACAAGAATGAAGTGTGGTCTTTCAATTCAATTTAAGGGTATTTATGACATTTCAAAAGGTATCACATATAATCTCTCAATTCAATCCTACAATCCAAATGCATATCTTAATTCAAACATTTTCAGTCCAATTAATTCAATCTTACTCAATCCTATCACACCTAATCAATTAAGTTCGGTGAACCAAGCTCCCCCTGAATGGAGAATCTGGGCCTCTAACTAGTATGGAGGATGAAAAGCATATTGGGCTGCCTTATTCTTTTAATGAAATTGGGCCAGCGAAGTTGCTCAGGCAATCTGGACCTGAGGATGAAAGTGGGCCTTCTGAAGGAACTAAACATTATGGCTTTTCTTTCTGCTTTTTTTTTTTTTTTTTACTTTAATGGATGAAATTCCTTTAATCATCTAATTGGGCTTACGAAATTTTATGACCCAACTTTAAATTTTTGATGGAAATGGGCTTGATCAAGTGTTGAACAGGATTAATTCTTTTGAGCTTGCTGGATCAAATTTACGTGATGGGCCTGAAGATTGTTTTGAGCACATTGAGTTTGATGGGCCATTAAATTTTGATGGGTTGAGTTATTTTAATGAGACCCAACATTACGATTGGCCAACTACTAATTTTCGTGAAGAGCAACCCATTATCGATGGATCGATGGCTTGCTTTCAATTTACGACATCGAGCCCGAAGACGATTTGAGCCAAAAAATTGAGACGGTATACGATATTTATGATGCAATTTTTTCGAGTCTTGATACGGCATACGACGAATCATACCTCGTTGATGATGAAGGTTTTATCTTGCAAAATAACTGTTATTTTTTTTTAATTAATGATAATTATTTTATTGGCAGTACTTGAAAATTTCATCCTATCGTCTCAAGATTTTGAGCCACACCAGAAAAACCATTATTTTTAGCTCAATTATTTTGTGGCATTCCTTTATTCCTCTGAAGACGAGATTGGTTTCGATTTGAGGACAAATCGTTTTAAAGAGGGTGAGAATGATGGAGACGAGGTTGCAATAGCAATTTGTTGGAAAATTTTATAATTTTGACGAAAGTTCCAAAACACTTGTAATATGACCAGGCGAACCTGTTAATCGGCTGATGAATTCAAATAGAAAACTAGTTTAACATGTTAGACAACTGAATATCTTAAACTTAGGGTTTTAACATAATCATATATTAAGGGGAACCCAATATATATCAGTCGAGTCTTGCAAAGAAGAAATGATGCAAGAAGCTGAAGATCAGAAGACCCCACTCTAAGATAAGTCACTATGAGTCCCAAGATTAGGTTCTAAGTTCTAATCTTAAAATCAGACTCATCTGATCTCACATCAACTAAGTCTGATGTCAGGATGCTATTTAAAGCCTGTCGAAGTTAGATACTTTGAAATATAAATATCAAGTCATGCCATTGATCCAAGAATCAGACAAAGAGATGAAGAAGTATGGTCTGATATTATACCTTTACAAGTACTTCTCAATTAATGAGAGATCGACAACGCATGTATGAAATCTGACAATTCACTTATTTTAAAAACTTGTGTATTAATTTATATGACTAATTTACTTGTGTATTAATTTATATAACTAATTTACTTATGATACATGACATTTTAAAATAAATTTTAGAATTAAAAATAAACAAAGAATTTCTTTTAAATATGCGTTGAAAAAAAGTCAAAATTTTAAAAGTTGAGAAAACAAATTCATATAAACCCATCATAATTAATGATAGATAAGTTTCCATAAAATGTTTTTTTTTATACACCACAAATCTATCACTAATTGAATACGAATGATTTTTCGTCAAAAAAAAAAAATTTAAGAAATTCATCGCAAGGTAACAATCATTTATCGGTCCTTAAAAAAAACAATCATTCATCGCTAATTTTATTAGCAAACCGAGATTGATATTTCTATAGTAAATACAAATAGTTGCCAACATTCATTTTTTATCTTCCATCTATTTCGGAGTGCGATATGATTCCACCAATTTTTTGTTTTTCAAAAAAGTATAAAGGAAATAATTAATAGACACATATATAATTACCACAAATATAATTGCATGTTTCCCTTTTCTTGTGATATTCCATACGTGGATGATGATAGACTATAAAAGATATAGCTAGGGTTTGGTAGACAAGATGAAATTTAATGGGTCCTAATTAGAATTAGAGCATGATATAGCTAGGGTTTGGTCGACCATATCATAAATAAGAATTTTCGCGTCTAGTGGTTACACTTGATAATGATATCCACCAATACTAGCTCTTGCAATTTGCAGGCTTTACTTTTGAGGTAGCTTGTGCCATGTCCTGTTCCATGATTTTTTATTTTTTTTAGAGTTATCCGCAAATATACAATATAATTATGATAAAAATTTATAGGAAGAATGTCAATTCAGGTCTTAAAAAATAGTAAATCTATTAATTTAAGGTTTGAAAGATATAAAACTATTAATTCAGGATTTGAAAGATAAAAACTATCAATTTGAGGCTCACACATTTTAAAGCTATATTTTACACTTATATTTTATTTCCTTATTTCATGTCTTTATTTTTTAATTTTTAGTGTTTATGGTTCATGGTTCAGGGTCTATGGTTCAGTGTTTAGGGTTTAGGCTGTACGGTTCAGGGTTTAGGGTTTAGTAACAAACATGATCTTAAAATGTGTAGGCCTTGAATTGATAGTTTTTATCTTTCAGGCTCTGAATTGATAGTTTTCTATCTTTCAGGCCTTGAACCGATACAAAAAATCTTTCAAGCCTTAAATTGATAGATTTACCATCATTCAGGCTCTGAATTGATAACTTCAAATTTATATGAGATGATCATATATATATATGTGGGACGGACTCTGATTGTCACATACGAATTATATAATTTGTTACATGATTTATGATTCTACTAGGATCATATTTTAAAAGCAAAAGTAAAATATAGTTAAATTATTAAAATTAAGTTTCGTCTAATATGTGACAATCTCAATAAGACTCTCGTTTAAGCATATCGGTGAGGAAGATTGTATTCAATCAAAAATAACAAAAGATATTAAATATTTAATTAGAATATGCCGTTTAATTTTATTTAAGCACTTTTAAATTTTTAATGAGTTGGCTTTTAATTAAACTAACTAGCTATTTTCTGAAAATTATTACGAATACTTTTGAAATAGATTAAACATAGGAGATCGTTTGAAAGACAAAAACTTGTGTAAATTCGAGTTCACAATAAATTATATTCTTTTAGTGTTATTGTTATATACAAAATTATACCCCTCCTTCCCATGATTACTACAACACTTGCATCATTTAGACGTTTCAACATTACTGTAACACTCTTAAAATAAAAATAAATATAATATTAATACACTCAAAACACCCTTATTTTATTCCACTCAAACCCAATAAAACCCGCTTTACTTGATTTACGATCCATTTTTTTTGTTGCAATAATCTTGGGACGGAGGGAGTATATAACAATAAATTTGTTTTCATGGAAATTCACGTGTAGACTTTGTTTTTGAAAGATAATTAATTACAATAGTTTTCTAAGATAATCAATTAGAATAATTTTTTTTATCACATGACATATATTTTCATCTCACTATAAATCGAATCGTAATCATTACAAGAGGAAGATCATTTGAAACAGTAACTGCATCGCAAGGGGTAGGGGACCATCATAAAAAATTATAAATTTTATTCTTTTGTATCTCGAATTTAAAATCTCAAAATCTTTAAGAATGAAGTTCTAATCAGGTGAGCACTTATATACTTGACTGAGTGTTACTATATGAAATAGGAATTAGGATCTGGCACGCATTCATTTGACACTTACTTTTGGACATCACGCAAACTAGTTTTCTTTTAATTTAATTATTTAATAGTAATTTGCAAACCTCGTTTATTCCATGTTCCAAAGCGAACAAGTCTCGTTTCCAAAAAAAAAAAAGTGAATAAGTCGTTCATCGTGGGTTGAATTATCAATGTTATGTAACCCATTAAATAATGGCTAAGGAGATAACTTTTTTTTTTTAAATCAGATTTTAGAGTTATAATTTATTATATTAAAAGATACAATTTATTCACACCGAACTATGTAATTATTAATCTAAAAAAATAATTATATGATTCAATATAAATAAATTGTATCTTTTAATATAACAAGTTGTATAATTTTAAAATGCACTATGAATACACTAGGTCCACCATGCAATTCAAAATAACATTTAAACATTATTAATTATTTTCATTAAATATTATTATCAGAACCGATCATAGGCGCTATGCACTAAAAAAATAAGTACTTCTAAATATTAGACTTGTGTTCTAAAATAAACACTAACTATTGTTGCAAGTAGAGTTGGTTCAGCCATTCCGCATAAAGCTGCTTGTGTTTGTACGCATGTCGGGCGATCGAGTCCTTTCTCACATTTTTTATATTGCCGCTAATATCATTTTCATTGAAAAAAAAAAAATCTATTCAATTTTTTTTTTCATCCCAATATTTTTTAAATTTAAAACTTCCAAGTTCAGTGATCACCATAATATGCTTTTCATTCAAAATCAAAATCTTTCCAAATCTTTTTCCAAATTCAAATCCACCAAAGTTCATCAACGTTCTTATGCATCTTATATCAGTCGATCAATTGAGAGATGAGGTTTTAGATAAGCTCAATACAAGATTACTTTTTTATATTTAATTGTGTAGGTAAACTATATTTTTGTTTTTATTAGATGAATTTTAAAATAGATTTATTATAATATAAAATATTTCATCATTATACATTTTATTAATTTTTTTAATTAATAAAATTATCTCATAATAATAATTATATGTTATATATATATATATATAAAAAGAAACCGCCCCAAATTTGAAAACTATTGGATTTTTTAGCAAATAATTATTGCAAAATTGGGAAACGAATCTTTGAAAAAAATATTAACAAATTATAACGGATTGGAAAAAATCTTTGGAAAAAATCTTTAATATATTTTCACAGTCTCTAACGTTATATTGGGAAACGAATTTTTGTAATAAATATTAATAAATTATAATGGACTGGAATTTTTTTTGAAATAAATATGTATAAAATATATATTAAAAATTATAACGGATTGAGAAAAAAAATTTAAAAAATTATGTATCACAAAGTCTTGTGATAATCAATTTAATTAATAATATTGTATATATAAGCATATATTTGGTTTTGATTTACGTTTTTATTGTCTGAATTTGTAAGCACTTATTAATTTATTTAAAAATATTTATTCTTTATTAGAAAAAAAAAATCTATATGTATGTGCATACATTATTTAGAACGACAAATAAGATAATAAACTTTAATAACATATATTTTACCTTTCTGCTGCGAGAGACCAAGTTGCTCGGCCATTCGATGAAGTGCCCTATCGTTGTTCCGACTGTGACAGCATCATCTATTGGTTTCGACACGAGTGAATCTTCTTCTCCGATTACGGGTACATCTAGTGTGACCTTCACGAAACCAGGAATGAGTGGACGACCATGAATCATTCCATGGGAGCTGTTGTACAACGATCATGTGGCCACCAAACGAAAAGGATCCTCCAAATAAAGGTAGCAAATGGTCGGTGACTGTTCGAATAAGATATTTAGTTAAAAAAATTTAATACACTAGTCTTTAATTAAAATAAAGGTGAGACATGCACATCTGAAACCTGATAGACGTTTTGAAGTGCCTCAATAAAGTCGTCCCCAGCTTCAGCCGAAAACCTAGCATCAGCGACACTATTTTCACAGCTTGCTGCACTCGACGACATTCCGTGACTCTATCTTTTCTCGGACCTCAAACGTTCCACATCTTTAGTCAACTTGGCAACCTGTTCCGAAAGTATACTCACCATATACATGGAAAGAAGGGCAGGTGTCATCGCTAATGATGTTTTCGTCACGCCATATCCCAAACTTCGTAAGCGGCCGGGATTCTCCTGGTGACCTATAGCCCGTCCAAGCAGATCATCAGTACCGATAATGCGGATGTCCTCGGGCGTCATGGTCTGAGAAATACGCTCCTGAATCACAAAAAAATATTATTTAATTATTTGTTTAGAAATAATTTATTGTAATTGAAAGATAAATTAATGGATAGATTACCCCTTCATCGATGATACGCTGTGCATTGAAATCGGCAATACTCCCGTCTCGAGTCTTTCTGGTACTCTGAAATAAATCGAAACGGGTAACAACAGGCTCACTCTCTCCAGCTTTCCTTCTTTCTGTTGGGGTTATACTGAAAAGTATGCTTTTACTTTGTATAACCAAACTGAATTTTCTTATTTATTTACTGAAATAATTTATTAATCACTGTTGCATTAAATATGAATGAATGTTATATATATTTATTGCAAACCCGTTCAATAAGTTAAGTACGTATTACGTTGTAGTTAATTTGGTGATACCAATCACAGAAGATCAAATTAACAGCTCCTCGTAATTAAGTACAAATTCACAACCCAGATGAAAATGAACAAACCATCGTGAAAGGTTGAAGTATAAGGCTCAGATTGGCTTGTCTTGACCAAGAGATTATACTAGTGCATTTAGATGCACTGAATAAGGACCTACAGAAGGATAAATTCTTCGGTACTGAATATACAAGAATTAGACCACAGTGGTGTATAATTTCTTAATCTCCGTCCCTTAAATAGGATTGTGTGGAATTAATAACTATTGCTTTGACTTATGATAGGAAGAGAGTCAATGTGATTCGATACATTATATCTTGGGGAATATTATTAATTACATGACGATTGCTGACATTTAATACGGAGAATCGTGTGCAAGTACGTCTTGCTTGATTTGTCCCCTTGGTGGGCTCAGAATCTTTATCATACCAAATCTTGCAAGTGGAAATTTATTTCCGGTATAAATAATAACGTTGAACTGTCTTTACTCCAAGGACAAAGATATTAAATAATATAAAGCTTGTTCAATGGCTTAATTAATTAATGGACTAAGATAATCTTAAACACGGGAAATAATGACCGGGAGCTATATTATAGTAAAGTCGTAATATGGGTTAAGATGGATAGTTCAATATTAATTTTATAGTGGAGTAAATTAATATTAATGGACTTGAATAATATTTGGCTCAATATTATAGTTTCATAGTCCATTGAAGGTCCAATCTTAATTCTCCTAAAGGCCCCTCAAATAGCCCAAAATAAAGTCCAATTAACGAAAAGGAGAAGAAAATATTTTGCCTAATATTTCTTATTTTTTTGAAAATTTGTAGGAAAAAAGAAGAAAAGATTTTCTTGATTTTCTTGTGGAAAGGCCCCTCAAATAGTAAAGATTTTTTTGTGGAAAGAGATAAGTATTCTTGGAATACATAATTATCCCGTAAATTCAAGAAGTCAAATCTTGATTCCTATTGCCTTGTTATTTTTCGAAAATTTAGGGAAAAGGGAAAAAGAGATTTTTATGGAAAAATTTAATTAAGGAGAAAAGAATATAGGAGATATAATCAAGATTTCTTGGAGACCAAGAAAAATATTTTCTTCCTTATTTTTCTCCTCAAAAAAATCGGTCCCCCCTTGTCCTATATATAGGGGATGAATCTTTCATTTCCAAGTGCAATTCCATGTGTTGGAAATATTAGAAATCCACAAAGGTGGTGGCAAAATATTTTATTTTTCTCTCTTGTTAAAATCGTTCGTGTGAATACAACATTTAATAAACAAAAAACAAACAATAATCAATAAAACATAAGAAACAACATTTCATAAAGCAGAATAAACTGCATTTAATAACATTAATTCAATAAAGTCATACATTTCTTTTTAGCACTTGTTTTTCTTTTTCGTTTTTTGGTTGACTTTTCTCGTTCATGACCATAAATGTTAACAAGACCCGGATTGCCATATTCATCCTCATCTCTAATTATTCTCTGGTACGAGCGTGGATTTGCAGGATCATTGAAAGAGGGTACAAAATGAGTGAAGTTCTGGAAAGGATCATCGATTGTGTCAAAATCTTCATTGACATGGTCGCTAATCTAGAAACAATTGTTAAATTTATTTGACAGAACCACAATGGACCATTTCTTATTAAATGGGTCGGGGACATAGAAAATTTGTTGACCTTGACTGGCCATTATGTAAGGGTCATCTCTATATCCTGTTGGAATATAGAGGCACGTAAAACACGTAATCACATGCGCATCGGAAATTAAAGTTCACCAACAATGAACAATTAATTGCATACAGATTACAATAATCATAATGATAAATCTTACAGTAACTTGAGAACAGATTTCTCTACTACGGTATCCACGTAATCCCAAATTACGAACTTGCACGGATTTGCCAGCGTTGATTCCCGAGACAGATTTGCTAGGAAAATCCAAACTCTAGATCTTATGGAGAAAATATGAAGTGATACTGTTTGTGAATCCCAATAGCTTGTATATATAGGGAGACTTAGCTTATTTCCCAAGCTAGCCCAATTAGGGAAATAAAATCCGTAATCTTGAATTAAATTAATTCCTTTTAATTTAATTCCCTAAATATAAATCTCTACGGATTTAAATGTCATATATGAAAATATCTACGATTTATTTCCATATACATTAAATCCTACAATTATTATATTCCAAATATAATTATTGGGAATTCTTATTTAATTAAATCCAATTTAATTAAATATTAATAATAATTAATTCCAAATTAATCTATTATTAATTACTTCTCCATAAATTAAATATTAAATCATATTTAACATTTAATCAACCAATTATAATCCGTAAAAGGGAACTACTTGTTGTGTGACCCATGGGCCCTTATATACCGAGCGATTAGTCAAACTAACGGTCTTAATTGAACCCTAGTCAATAAATCAGACATTCTCAATATATGAGGTACGTTGCGAGAAACATGCAACTACCTGTAACTGAAACGTGGGAAATTGTGATTTCCTCCTTTCATTCACGAATACTCGATTAGTCTTGAACATGATGAAGTGTCTATTCAAATAACTTAATCAATTTATCTCAAATTACTAATTGATCATTAGTGTCACACTTAGTCACAAAGTCTAAGTTGACGTGCATTGGCCAATGACTTAGATCCAATTATGATGAGAATATGAGTATTCTCTCTAAATCCACTTTGAGGAATGAATCCTTTTCTTGGCTCAACTACCACGCACATGCACTTCGTGAAGAACCCAATTCAAGCCATATCTACCCATAGACGGGTGCAAGCGCCGTTCATGGTCAAAGTTCATCACTCCACACATGTCGTGCGTATTGGCCTCAAGTCAAAGGAGTATCGCATCGCTCCTACTAACCGAGACACCCGTAGACACATATAGTGGAACTACATCAAACGGTTTCTCGGATTGGTATACCAATACCCTCTAAGGTATTTGTGCATCCATCATGAGATACCTAGTATCTCGTAGTAAGTGAGATCTTACTACACTCTCTAAGAGTATGATGCAGATCGCACACCAATCTCCATTGCATCATCAATATCCCTTTCTTGATGATCCTCGATTGGGGCTATTTAAGAATCATGCTTAAGTCATCTGAGTTCTCACTCACTCAATGACAGCAGTGACTCAAGGGAACACATATAAGAATAAATGAAAATAATCAAACATAATATTCTAATGAGTGTAATGTCATACATTTAATATTAAATAAATAATAATATTAAACCAATTGTATATTATCTGAGTATTATGTCCTTACAATGGATTGTCTCTAGGACACTAACACTAACATATCCCACATTCTTCAAATCAACGCGTACGAACCCAGAACTTTCAACTTGGACCCCGTTAGGGATCCTCACCCAACTACACTCGAAGATTGGTTGGCGGTGAACAACATAGTCAAGTTCCCAAATGTTGACAATCTGTCCAAAGTAAGTAGTCTTCGATCCCCTGCAGTTGCAGTAATGGACACTCCACTATTCTGCATTGTACTTGTGGCATCATGATCTCTGGTATAAAATGTGTATCCGTTAACAAGATAACACTTGTATGAATACACATGTATATCAGACATTCTGGATAATCACTTAATTCTTTCATTCACTGATTATTTATCCTGTGACAACATATTTGCTACATAACTATTGAACCAGTCAACAAAAGTGCGATTGTGCTCAACTTCAATCCATGATCTATCTCTGGTGGGATTTCTCTCAGCAAGTGCTTGCATGTGCAGGTCAATAAAAGGAAGCACGTCGACCTTGTTGTGAAGTACGCAGAAGTGCATACGTATTAGTTCCTCCATACTAACACTTACAGGTTGACCACCGGTAATGCCTTCACCATCCATCCTATTGGTGTACCGAGTAACTGGAAGTCCAATTGCATCGACACTCAGACCAGTACTCGACTGCTTCTCCTACTAAATAGCATTGTTCAATGCATCCCTCCGACCTGGACATATTTATCACATATCCTTTGAGCACTTTCATATATCTTTCTACACCATACATCCATCGTATATGAGCAAGACCACACATTCTTGTCTAGTGTACCAAATGAACTGTTAGGTGAACCATTATATCAAAAAATGATGGAGGAAAATACATCTCAAGCTCACAGAGTGTCCCCACAATCTGACTCTGAAAACCAAGCAATTTTCTAGGATCTATGACCTTGGTACTCATTGCCTTGAAGAACCAACATAACTTTGTTATGGTTATGCGCACATTTTTAGGCAAGATAGAACGTATTGCAATGGGCAAGAAAGTCTCCATGATGACATGATAGTCATGCGATTTCAGATTCATCGGTCTCGTGCCATCGTCTGATACAAGTCTCTATATGTTGGAAGAATAACCCTCTGGTACTTTCACATCCTTTAGTGTCTGAAGTAACTCTTTTCTCTCATTGTTGGTCAAGATGTGTGCAGCAGGAGGTAAGAACGGTTTACCCCTTTCTCTAGGCACATGTTTTAGTTCTGCTCTTATTCCCATATCAATCATGTTCATTCTTGCATTGTAACCATCCTTGGACTTCTTATCAGCTAACAGAGTATTGAGCAAGCTGGCGCAAACGTTCTTCTCAACGTGCATTAGATCAATGAAGTGTCTAACATACAGCTCTTTCCAATAGGGCAATTGAAAGAAAATTAATTCCTTCTTCCAACCGCTAGTGGAGACACTCTTTGCGAAGCTCTTTCCGTACTGTGTGTTGATAATATTCATCTCATTCAATACATCCAAACCTGACAATAAACGTGGTGCTTCACCTGTCTCGATTGTACCATCGAATGCATCGACCATTGTTCTGTACTTATGTGTTAGGTCCAACCACCTCCTATGTCCCATATAAACGGTCTTCCCACAATAACTCAAGCGAATGTGATGTGTCTTCTTGGTACAACAAGGACATGCATCGGCCCCCTTCACACTATATCCAGATAGATTCCCGTAAGCGGGAAAGTCATTGATAGTTCCAAACAGCATGGCCTTCAACTTGAAATTCTCCTTTCTACAAGCATCATACACATCGACACCCTCATCCCACAGGAGCTTCAAGTCCTCTATCAAAGGAGCCAGATATACATCTATGTCGTTACAAGGTTGTTTGGGTCCTGATATCAACATATACAACATCATGTAAGTGTGCTTCATGCACAACTCGGGTGAAAGGTTATAAACTAACAGAATCACTGGCCATGTACTGTGGTTGGTACTTTGGATACCGAACGGATTCATTCCGTCAGTTGAGAGTGCAAGACGCAAGTGTCGTGGCTCGTTGCCAAATTCTGGATGCCTGACATCGAATGTCTTCCACTGGGTTGAATCAGCATGGTGTCTTAGCATTCCATCTTTGATCCTATCATCATGATGCCAAGTTAAATTTCTAGCATCTACAGCGCTACTATACATTCTCCTGAATCTTGGTATTATTGGAAAGTACCACAACACCTTCGCGGGAGATTTATTTTTCTTATATCGCTTCTCCCCACACTTGGGACATTCATCGAGGTCTGCATACTCCTTCCGAAATAAGATACAATCACTCGGACAAACATGAATTTTTTGATGTGTTAACCCGATGGACTTGAGCATTTGTTTAGCATCATATGCTCTCTTAGGCAGTACCTTTCCATCAAGCAATAAACCACTAACTGCTTCCAGCATACTTGTGAAGCACGCATCAGACAACTGGTGAACTGCTTTTAGGTTGAACAATATCAACACAGCTGACAGTTTTGTTGCCTTCTTACACGCGGGCCACAGTGGTAATCTAGCAGAATCTCTTAACTTTTCTGACATATAAGGGTGATCTCGCAGATCATCGTCATTCCCACTTGATGTATCAACAGTCGGTACATCATCGAAAATATTTGCATCCACTGTATCTTCAAACCTAAAGGCAGTTCCTAGGTTGCTTGAGCTACATCTATCTCTTGTCTCACCATGAGATGTCCAAACGGTATATGCTTTATCAATACCGTGAATCATCAAGTGGACGAACAAATTTTCTCGACCACTAACAGTTTTTCCATTCATACATTTCCAACAAGGACATGGAATGTACCGATGGTCGGTGCAGTGTCTAATTGCATGATTACAAAACTCTTCCACCCCATTCCTATACTCCTCTGATAATCGATCTGCTCGAACCCACTTTTGATCCATATAGAACTATAAATGCCTATAGGAAAGACAATATGAAGACTGTTTCTCAAGACAATGTATCTTAAAGTATTAAACCTAAAAGCATACCTAAGCATACTTAATTTACATTCATTTTAATTTTCTAATTTTGAAATCCTTCCAATTTTTTACTCATTCACAATTTTTGTTGCTTCTCAAGACAATATGTATTCTAATGTACCATCATTAATGATCTAATTAAAGAAACACATTATCCATTCATTAAATTAATAACCAAAATATATCATAATGTATTAATTCTAATTTATGCTTAAATCCTCACACAAGCATATTATCAAACACCTTGAGTGCATTATTCATCTCTAACAAAATGTTCATCTCTAACACTAACAAAAATTAATTCAAGCCATAATCCAAGCTACTAACAACAATATAATTAAATCAACATTAATCCCACACTAACAACAATTAATCATAACAAATTAGCTATATATATACTAAACATATATATATATACACATTTATATATATATATATATATATATATATATATATATATATATATATATATATCCTAACAATTAATCCCAAACACACACACATATATATATATATATATATATATCCTAACAATTAATCCCAAACACACATAAATATATAAATATATATATATATATATCCTAACAATTAATATTAATCTCAAACATATACATAAACACATTTATATAAATGTGTTTATATAAACAATTAATCATAATATATATATATACATATATATATAAAAAGAAAAAATACATATATATGAGGAAGGCGGCGACGATAGGTGTTGGGAGATGAATTTAATAAAGATTTTGATTAGATCTCAAAACCCCTGAGTATGACATGTTTCAGGACGATCTTGAAAGTATATGATCAGGTTTCAAATTATCAGGACGATCTGCACCATGTATAGTCAGCAGACATAGTTCAGGTTAAGAATAGGTTTCAATGTTTTGTCTGAAGATCACAGAAGTATCCTGAAGACCAAACTATACTGAAGATCTAAACCATATCGAAGGATCAGTATATCCTAAAGACTTGCAGAACCTGAAGACTTGAAGAAACTGAAGATCAGAAGAACCTGGAGATTAGAAGACCTTGAAGAATCTTGTGTACTGAACCAAAAGACCCTGAACATGACACTTCAAGTTAAATAGTGTTTGTTCATTCTTAGTACATGCAAAGAGAATGTTATACGTTCGTGAACACTAAGGAATATATCAACTCAGTGTTGGTTGACTAAAAAGAGCCATTTTTGTTGTCTCTGTTCAAAGGAAGATGTCGACCAATGAGGAGGCAACAACAGCGTACTTTATTGACACTGAAAGCGACATTTCCCTAAAATATGTCAGCATAGATATTTGTCTTGTTCAAAGAAATTGGTGATTGGCTGCTTGTCTGAATATTTCCTAAAGCATGCAAGGGCTCGTTCAAACCCTAATGAAGTTGTTCACCATATACTCAAAGAAGAAACCCGAGATGCTATCTCTCCAACGGATAGTTTTTCAAAGGAAGACTTAGTGAGAGTTGCCTATAAATACCAGAGGCCTTGAACACTTCAAGGTTACGGGAAATCAAAGCAACTCACAGAGCTCATTCGTATTCAAGCATTCTTGTGAAGCACTCGAAACACTTAGAATTTCCCAAGTGTTTCATCATTGAAGAGAGCTCATTTACTAAGCCTAGATTCAAGATCTTATCCAAAGCTTAGTTCGAGATATCCCAGCCTTTTACTTGTATTCTCATTGTAAAAGGATATCTCACCTTATTTGGAAACCAACCAAAACCCAAACCCTTTGATTAGGTAGTTTGTGTGTGTAGAAGTTGGAAGTAAGAGTTGTAAAGAGTAAGTAAGCTGTTGTGTTCTCATTCTCAAAAACTAGAGAAGAAGTTAGTAAGTCGATTGTTCACCAACGCCAGCGTGTGTGATGAGTTAGTAAGTCGCAGAGTTCAAATGAAAGCTTGTAGTAGAAAGTTAGTAAGCTGCTGAGTTCGGTCTGAAAGCTTGAGGTAGTAGAAGTAGTGTGTTAAGGAATTTCTCTGAAGTCAGAGAGAGTGGACGTAGGAGCTTGAGCCTCTGAACCACTATAACTTGTCAGGTTATTTGCTTTACATTTTTTGCATTTGTACCGGTTGCATATTTCATCGAAAAGCATTTACGATATTCATTGAATCAATCCAATTTAACTTGCATTAACCTAATCACAAATTTTTTAACCATTGCTTTCATTAAGGAAATATTTTCAAAGAAAGTAAAACGAGTATAAACTTAGGGCCTACACTTTCCGCACTCTAGATAAGCTAGTATAGATAGTTGTCAAACTGATAAACTCTTCTGAGTAGTCAGTAAGACTATTATCTACTCCAAGCTTATTTGGACTCTGTTGTAGAAACTCAGAATCAGTTGAGCTAATCTGAAGTCTTTGAAAGTTGCTCAGTGTTATTGTCTCTGTAGACTTTGACTCAGGGTCATTTGTGCTTCTCAGGACTAAAATTCAGGATAACCTGACTCACTGATTTCAGTAAAGTTTTAAAAGTTGAAAATCACTATACACGTGTATTCCCCCCATACACGTGTGAGATTCGTTTACACCGGGACCAATAGTAGGGGAGGACGGCGATGGTAAGGGAGGACGGCGATGATGGGGGCAATAGGGGAGGGTGGCGGCGGCGGTAGGAGAGGGAGGGAGGAGGGCGCGCGATAATTTGGGGGAGAGGGAGACGCTAGGATGGCGACGACGGTGATTTGGACGATGTGGGTTAGAGGAGGAAGGAGATGATGGTGATTTGGGTATGAGGGAGGAGCTAGGAAGGTGGTTTGCGGTGATTTGGGGGAGAGGAGGAGGAAGACGAATTTGGGGAGAAATTAGAAATGAGGGTTTCTGGATTCGTGACACTGATAAAAATATTTTTCGACTTGGACAGCGGTTCGAAACCGCTATCCAAGTGTTTACTTAGACAGCGGTTAAAAACCGTTGTCCAAGTGAGCTTGCAATGCGGTTTGAAACCGCTTTCCAAGTTTTATTCTTGGACAGCGGTTTCAAACAACTGTCTTTTTTTATTTTATTTTTTTTAATAAAACCGCTCTCCAAGCTATATCTTGGAGAGCTGTTTGAAAAAAGGGTTGTCCAAGTGCAGCTGTGCAAGCCTAAATGTGTAGTAGTGCATGCTTTGGTAGAGCCTTAAAATAGAATTTTACTAGCACGTAACCCCGCGAACTACACGGGATTTAAACTAATTTTTTTTATTAATTTTAACTAAAATATTTTAAATATTTAATTAATTTAATTACAGGTGTAATTTTTATATTTTTATATTATTTGTGCATGTTTTCATTCATTTCTTATTCTAAATTACATTCTCCTATTTGTTAGTGTTAGTGTCCTAGAGACAATCCATTGTAAGGACATAATACTCAGATAATATGCAGTATTGGTTTAATATTATTGTTTGGTTAATATTAAATATATGACGTTACACTCATTAGAATATTATGTTTGATTGTTTGCATTTATTCTTATATGTTTTCCCTTGAATCACTGCTGTCATTGAGTGTGTGAGAACTCAGATGACTTAAGCACGATTCTCAAATAACCCCAATTGAGGATCATCAAGAATGGGATATTGATGATGCAATGGAGATTGGTGTGCGATCTGCATCATACTCTTATAGAGTGTAGTAAGATCTCACTTACTACGAGATACTAGGTATCTCATGATGGATGCACAAATACCTTAGAGGGTATTGGTATACCCATCTGAGAAACCGTTTGATGTAGTTCCACTAAATGTGTCTACGGGTATCTCGGTTAGTGGGAGCGATGCGATACTCCTTTGACTTGAGGTCATTACGCACGACATGTGTGGAGTGATGAACATTGACCATGACCGACGCTTGCACCCGTCTATGGGTAGATATGACTTGGATTGGGTTCATCACGAAGTGCATGTGCGTGGTAGTTGAGCCAAGAAAATGATTCATTCCTCAAAGTGGATTTAGAGAGAATACTCATCTTCTCATCATAATTGGATCTAAGTCATTGGCCAATGCACGTCAACTTAGACATTGTGACTAAGTGTGACACTAATGATCAATTAGTGATTTGAGATAAACTGATTAAGTTATTTGAATAGACACTTCATCATGTTCAAGACTAATCGAGTATTCGTTAATTAAAGGAGGAAATCGCAATTGCCCACGTTTCAGTTACAGGTAGTTGCATGTTTTTCGCAACGTACCTCATATATTGAGAATGTCTGATTTATTGACTAAGGTTCAATTAAGACCGTTAGTTTGACTAATCGCTCGGTATATGAGGGCCTATGGGTCACACACCAAGTAGTTCCCTTTTACGGATTATAGTTGGTTGATTAAATGTTAATTCAAGATTAGGGTTTTTATTTCCCTAATTGGGCTAGCTTAAGATTTAAGTTGGGCCTCCCTATATATACAAGCTCTTGGGAATTCACAAACAACGTTACTTCATATTTTCTCCTTAAGATCTAGAGTTTGGATTTTCTTAGCTGATTCAACTTGGGATTCAACACTGGCAAATTCATGCAGATCCGTTCTTGGGTATTACGTGGATACCATAGTAGAGAAATCTGCTTTCGAGTTACTGTAAGATTTCTTGTTATGATTATTGTAATATGTATGCTTGTTGTGCACATAAATAATCTTTCATGCCACGTGCTCGCACGATGAACACGTGGACCAGTAAAATAAAGGTGCCCGCTAGCCCATCAGACAAGTGTTCACCAATTGGATACACATCCCGCTCATCCATCTATGCTCTCCAGGAGCACGCCAGTTTAGGCGACCAGAGGGTGCTGGGAGCCATAAGCCATCATATTGCAAAAATTATGCTCTCCCGGCAACCCAATGACCACTCACCAAGATAGACAAACAAGGGTAATGGTCGAGCAGAAAACCAGACGAATAGAGAAGGAAAGACGAAAACCAGACGAACAGAGAAGGAAAGATAATGCCCGGATGAACAGAGAAGGAGAGACAAAACCTGCATTTTTACAGAGAAGGAGGACACGCCGCCCCGGCCGGCGAAAGCAGACAAAGAAGAACCAAAGCATTTGGTTTACAACAACGTTTTCCAGGCAAGAAAAGCAACCTATCGGGGAGCGAGCATGCATACATGGTTAAAAGAGGTCCTAAGAGTGAGAGCGGAAGAGAGGTAAAGCCGCCCCTAGGGCGAAGCACAGTAATCAAGGCCGTGGTGTTTGGTTTACTACCACGCCCAATGAAATCCACCACAAGGGCCGAACCTCATGAGTGGAATAACCACCAAAGAGCACAAGAATCGGGTCACCCAGACGCCACCATCACCACTGGATGACAAGTCAATACTTCTCGAAAGCAAGTAAAGACAAATGTCAACCAAAGAAGCACAAACAGAAAACGTGGCAACACCACATAGATTCTTGCATGTTAAGAAATCGCCAGCTCGTGCTAGCCAGGACACCACCAGCTCAAGCCTTGACACCACCAGCTCATCCAAAGCCTATAAATAGGCCCAAAAATAACAAAAGAAAGGTTGAGAAATTTTCCATAGATAACTCTTGTATCAATTCTCCCTCTCACATAACCATTGTGCTCGTTACTAACATATTGTGATCTACACACTCCCTAAACCATAATAATATAATCCTGGCTTGGTACGCCCCCAGACGTAGTCAACTTTGACGAACTGGGTCATCAAATCCTCTTGTTGTCATCCTACATACAGTTGTGCTCGTCACACACACACACAGTGTTTGACACATCATTATTTTGTGTTGGGATATTTTAGTTTTGATAAATTATGCCAAAAGCATTATCAACTTGTGTTTTTGAAGCTAATCTACAGATAACAAGTTGAGGGGAAACGAGAGAACAAATTGAGGGGGAACTCACGAAATCAGACAAAGATGATCGAGATCAGACGAGGCTGCAGACGAGACTGATCGAGATCAGATGAGTAAGATGAGTTCCAGAGCTAACCCGATGAGTCAGGCAAAATCGTAAGATAAGAAAAGCTAAGCCACCGATCGTAAGAATCGGGTTACCCGATCCAAGTAACTTGACCAGATGACCTGATCAGATGACCAGAGCAGATATGCTGATCAGATGAACATATCAGGTGACTAGATCAGATGACCAGAAGGACAGACGAGCTGATTTGATGTTCGTAAGAGCGCATGTTCGATCGTAACATAACCCACCGTAAGATCGTAAGAGGAGGTTGCGATCGTAAGAGGAAAGCAGATGAGACCGACGAGATCGACGCGGATCGAGATCGATATGCTAACCTAATATGCTAACCTGATGTGCTAATCTGATGTAGATAAACTGATATGCTGACCTGATGCTATACTGATCTGATCATGTGAACTGATCAGATTAGGCGAGAAGAAATCAGATATCAGAAAATCAGAAATCTACATACCAGATCAAAGTAGAAGAAATCGGAAGAGAAGTCATCCGGGTCATGTTCATCGAGAATCGTAACGCCATCGATGATCGCTTAGTCTCGAAAAGCTAGTGACTGAGGGTCGATTGTCCGAAGTCGTCAAGAATCAACTCACCACCGAGTGTCAAGATACATGATCGATTAAGGTCCGGCCAAGAGAAGTCTCATTAATCAAGAATCCCGAGAGTCGGAAGAACCCTCACTCGTGGTTCCTCAAGAATATAGCCAAGTTAGATTCAAATTTCGACGTGGACCAATGAGAGGAAGACAACAAGCCCGAAAAAAGTCGCAAAAAAGTTATCGAATAGTATGGATTTGAATGTGACTCCTTCCAACGGTAACATTCAAATCCACACTATAAATACAAGTTCTTCCTTCATTATTCTGTGTGGAAGTGTGTGAAATGCGTGAAAACACCATTGAAGCTACAGAGCCAAATCATCTAGCATTTCCACCATAGAACACTGAGCAAGAAATACACGCATATATTCAAGAGTGTTCTACCCTAGATCTAAGCATAAATGCCATATCCTAAGCTTAGAGAGATTTTCCCATCCTTAGCATTGAGGCTAAACAAATGTAAGGGAAAATCTCAACCTAGTTGGAAACCAAACAAACCTTACCCAAATCAGTCGGTTAAGTTTGTAGGTGAGTGTGAACTCGGTAAACATCTAGCAATCCCGAAAGGGAGGGTAGGCAATCCCGTAAGGGTGATAAGTCCCGTTTGAGTGTGAACGTGTTGGACTAACACGTTAAATTAAGTCCAGTTGGTTAAGTAGGTACCCCTGATGATAGGGAAGAGTGGATGTAGGAGTTGGACTCCGAACCACTATAAAATCGTGTGTTCTTTACTGCTTTATGTTCTTACTTGCCATATGCATTTGATTATAAGCAAAACACACATCGTTCTTAAAAGCAAAAAAAAAAATGGAATCACTCTGCCCCACCCCTGTTTTATATGCATCACATGAAATGTTTGCTTCCACACGCGCAAAATCGGTTTTAACCGGGACCTCACATTTTGTTTATTAAGTCGTAATATACATCGCCACATTATATTTTCCACGAAATACGACTTACAACAATTGGCGCTAGAAGGAGGGGAGAAAAACCAGCCCATACACAATCCTAAAAAACCGAGGCAGAAAAAAGAAATATGATGCCTCAATCTAGGAATACTCAGATGGAGAGGTCGGGACAGAGCCGACCTCACGCTCAGAAAGAGGCTCAGCATCTGCCTCACGAAAATCAGATCGTGGAAACCATCAATCTTGAAGATATCGCCAACGATCCGACAGCCACAACAAAGGCCATCACTTTCTTGTTGCGAGCACAGAAAGAGAGGGCCGAAAAGGAGTTGGCCAAGTTGAAAGTTCAAGATGATGATGATCGATGCTCGCACACACCTGATAGCGAGTAAGTTAATATGAAAGATGCGCGAAAATGGGCCAACAAAAAGGCTATTGATATGTCGGGCGACGAGCAGCCTCAAGGGTCCAGACAATCGGCGTTTGGACGTTTGAGGCTCTCTGTTAAAGACCAAATCGGCGATCATAGGCGTCAGGATCCTGGGAGGGAACAACCAGCGAACATGTTGGCCCTTTCAGCTCCTCATGATCGCCCATACCATGAAAGGCGGCAAGAACCGGAGAAATCGGTTAGAACTAAATTGTCTATCCATCATCTATTGGGTAGTCAAGGACGGACACGGAAAGGGGGACTGCCCCATCATGAGCCTGACCCCCCGGGTCCTCATGATGGGACACAACCCCGATCCAAGTCTGTCAGTTCCACGAAATTTGCAGAAATGTAGAAAGCAATCGAGGGTTTACAGGCCGACCTGTCCATAACGAAAGGACTACCGCGGGCGGGCACGATACCGTGCTCGCCACTAACACCAGGGATCATGGCCGTCGAAGTACAAGAAAAGGTGGCAAAGAACCGACCACCAATCCCTATGTTCGATGCTGAGTCCGACCCACATGTTCACCTCAGCAAATACTCGGATTTTATGATCGCCATGGGCGCCACCGACGCAACGCAGTGCCGATCATTCCCCATGACTTTGGGCGATCGAGCACATAGGTGGTTTTCTACTCTGCCCGTCGCGTCCATCACGTCTTTCGCCTAGTTGGGACATAAATTCCTGTCCTATTTCTCATCTATGTGTGCTCGCCAGGCCCCGAAGCAACGGTTAGCACATTTTTCCCAACTCAAGGGAGAGTCAGATAGGGCGTACGTGGAAAGGTTCGATAAATGTTTGTATGATGGGGCTCCCGTCAAAGAGGATGCCAAGATCCTCATGGTGGTCGGAGGTCTGACCCTGAATACGGACATGTGGAAGGCCATGCATCAAGAATGGCCAAACACATATGCTGAATTCCGCGAGCGAGCATCCAAGATTATAACGATGCAAGAAGACCTTCCGCCCGCCCAACAAGAAAGAAAGCCAAGAGGTGGCGACCAGGAAGGTGATCGCCGGAAAGAAACCAGCAGGCTAAGGGGGGTACAAACCCCTAGGATCCTTCAAACCATTTGAAGCAGGGGCCGAAGCACATGCGCTTCAGAGTATTCTCGGGGTCTCGGCCGAGATAGTATATAACCAGATCAAGGACCGAGACATGTTGGAAAAACCCCGGCGCATTCTCAGGGATAAAACTCATCTAAATCCTTCCAAGTTCTGCTCGTTCCATGAGTTTATCGGGCATAATACAGACAAGTGCCACGACCTCATGCGATAGCTCTGGAAGTTATATAAGGAAAATCATCTTACCCAATATATAGAGAAGCCGGCGAACAGAGAAACTCGGCGTGAGAGATCGGGCGATCAGAAGAGAAAGCGTAAGGCGGAAGAGGTGTCCGACAACATCGGAGGAATTCGCCACAAATGACTTCTACTGAAGAAAGGGCCCCAACCACGAACAAAGGTAGGGAGGGGCAAGAAATTAACATGATCCGTCCGAACCACGGCCCTGTGGGGGGTTGCTATCAAGTGCCTTCCCTATCAAACAGACGCAAGAAGATGGAGATGCGCCATGCATGCAGACATCCATCGTGAATGTGGCGAGCACATCACCTAAGACACCACCCTCTCACCAAATCATGTTCTCAAGATGATCTCGACGCATAAATCACCCCCCACAATGACTCTCTAACCATCGCCGCCGTCTTCTCGGTTTGAAGGTGCATCGACGCTCCCGGTCGATTAATCGAGCATATGCGAACATTCTATTCGTTAACACTCTGCACCAAATGGAGAAGCAAGTTGGGGATCTAAGTATGTATTTAGAACCATGTGATCACACCA
Organism: Stenogyne calaminthoides; assembly: GCA_037126765.1. NCBI lineage: Eukaryota > Viridiplantae > Streptophyta > Magnoliopsida > Lamiales > Lamiaceae > Stenogyne > Stenogyne calaminthoides. The sequence continues at coordinate 20,646,375 of JBBCBC010000018.1, forward strand.
TCATGGGTTTCAGGGAATCTATAACCCGGCCCTATGGTCTGATCAGGTTAGGAGTCGAGCTAGAATCAACTTTAAATCCGGAGATCCGACGAACTAGAATGCTAGACTTTGTAATCGTCGATGCTCCATCTACCTATAACGGGTTCTTAGGTCGCCCATTCATCCAGGAATTTAAGGCAGCTTGTTCGACTTACTACTATTGTCTTAAATTTCCTACTCTTGATGGATCGGGCAGCATAAAGGGCGATCAGAAAAAAGCTCGAGATTGCTTACTATCGTGCGTACCAGAAAGACAAAATATTGTCAGCATGGTAGAACCAATATGGGAAGTTGAAGATTCAAGCCAACGGGTGAACACACCGTTCCGAGCAAGCATAACTCCCCTGGCGACCACAGAACCTGAGGCGGTCAGTCAGGTCCCAGATCCCATGGGTATAGATCTGCCAAATGGACAATCTGATCGCGAGTTACCAGACTTAGAACCTCGCATAGGATTCGACCCTATGGAGGTCGAAGATGAGCACCGGGGGTCGAACATAGATCCCCGGTGGAAATAAAAGAAAAGACGAGCAACACCTGTTGAGCAGCTAGAGTCCGTCACGGCCGACCCGGCCAGGCCAGACTTGGAGATTTTTATCGGCTCAGAACTCCCGGAATCGCTCCGGATCGAAATGATCTCGTATCTCCAAACAAATTTGGATGTGTTCGCTTGGTCAAATGAGGACATGGTCGGCATCGATCCTAAGCATGCAAGCCACCACCTCAGTATCAACCCAACAAAAATCCCAATAATTCAGAAATGAAGAAAGTTCGGTCCGGAGAAGTACACAGCTCTAGATGTCGAAGTTAAAAAGCTGCTCGATAATAAACTCATCCGGGAAGTCAAATGCCCAGAATGGCTAGCAAACCCTGTGCTCGTCCAAAAACCAAACTGAACATGGAGGTTATGCATAGACTTCACCGATTTAAACAAGGCGTGCCCCAAAGATAATTTTCCCGTACCACACATCGATTATCTGGTCGACAGCACTGTGGGGCATGAGCTTATAACGTTCATGGATACCTTTGCCGGGTACCATCAAATCCCTATTCATCCCGACGATCAGGAAAGCACCTCATTCTGCAACGAAAAAAATATGTACTGTTGGAAGCGCATGCCTTTCAGGTTAAAGAATACCGGAGCAACATATCAAAGACTAGTGAACAAGATGTTCGACGAACACATAGGGCTGACGGTCGAGGTGTACATCGATGACATTGTGGTCAAAAGCCAGCATAAAGAAGACCACCTTGCCCACCTAACACAGACGTTTGATATCCTCCGGGCATATAATATGAAGCTAAACCCGAAGAAATGCAGTTTCGGGGTACATTCGGGAAAATTCCTCGGACATATGGTCAGCCAACGGGGAATCTAGGTAAACCCATCAAAGATTCAAGCTATGCTCGACATGCAAGCTCCCAGAAATGTGAAGAAAGTTCAAAAACTGACGGGATGTCTGGCTTCTCTAAACCGATTCATATCACGGACCGGAGATAAATGTAAGCCTTTCTTTGATGCTTTAAAGAAAGGACGGTTTCAATAGATGGACCATTGCCAAAGTGCCTTCGAGTCTTTAAAATTGTACCTGGCAGACACTCAGATTTTGTCCAAACCCATACCGGGCGAGCAGCTATATTTGTACCTGGCCACCTCCGAGCACGCGATCAGTGTTGTGCTCGTCCGGGCAGAGGGAACGACCCACTTGCCTGTGTATTATGTCATCCAAGTATTGAAAGATGCTGAACTTCGCTACCCCCTCTCGAGAAGCTAGCATACGCTCTTGTTATGAGTGTTCGCAAACTACGGACTTATTTCTTCGACCACTCCATCGAAGTTCTTACCACTTTCCCGCTATGCCAAGTTCTGCATCGGCCAGATACGGCCGGGAGGTTACTAAAGTGGGCTGTGGAGCTAGGCCAATTCGGCATCACGTATGCACCTCGAACGGTGATCAAAGGTCAAGCCATGGCCGATTTTATGGTCGAGTTAACATACCCACAACAACCCAAAAAAGAAATCGACCAGCCATGGCACATGTACGTCGATGGTTCATCGACGAGCACAAAAGCCGGAGCAGGGGTGGTGCTCATCAGTCCAACTCGGCAAACTTTCTCAATGGCTATTCGTTTCGACTTCCCGGCCACCAACAATGAGGCCGAGTATGAAGCTCTGATCAGCGGATTACACATGGCTATGGCAATGGGTGTTCGAAACTGATGATTTATAGTGATTCCTAGCTAATCGTCTATCAGGTTCTGGGCGAATATGAGGCTCGGGGCGAGCAGATGGCTCAATATCAATTACTGGCCAAAGAATTATTCGAGCAATTTGAGCAGGTATATATCAAACAACTCCCTAGGATGGAGAATTCATTTGCGGACGCTTTAGCTCGATTGGCTACCGCAGAAAATGTATCTAATTTAACAGATGTTGTGATCGTCACAACGTACTTGCCATCCATCCCGAGAGCTGTGATCGCCCAGATGGAGGTCGAACAAGAGACATGGATGACCCCAATTTTAAGCTATTTACAAAGGGGGTCCTCCCGGAGACGAGCACAAAGTCGCCGCCCTACGCTTTGTAAGTTGCTTTCGCTACACCATTTTGACTCGCACTTGATAAGCGAAGTTTTTCTCTTCCGTTGTTAAAATATGTAACGCCGGAAGAAGGCCATACAGTTCTCGTGCAAATTCACTCTGGGGTATGTGGGAATCATACAGGCGGACATGCTCGCCTACAAAGGCGTCGACAAGGGTATTATCGCCCACACACTTAAAAGGATTCGCTCGTCTATGCTCACGAATGTCATGATTGTCAGGTATATGCCCCGCTTATTCATAGTCCGCCAGAAGAACTTGTTTTCATCTACAGTTCATGGCCATTTGCCAAGTGGGGAATCGACTTGATCGGCCTTTTCCCCACTGGCACTTCGGGGGTAAGATTTGATGTGGTCGCCGTTGATTACTATACAAAATGGGCAGAAGCTTAAGACATTGTGAAAGCCACGGAACAAAAAATGTGGAATTTTGTCTGGAAAAACATCATATGTCGCTTCGGGCTACCCCAATCGCTAGTGATGGACAATGGCAAGCAATTCGACTGGAGTGAGTTCCGCCAGAATTGTGCTCGCTGGGGAATCAAAAAACACTGCTCCACTCCATACTATCCCCAGTCGAACGGGCAAGTTGAAGCGGTCAATAAAATCATCAAGCATACCCTCAAGGTTAAACTTGGTGATTCTAAGGGGGGATGGGCCGAAGAACTACCCAAAACTTTGTGGGCATACCGCACCACTTTCAGAACATCCACGGGTGAGACTCCGTTCGCTTTAGCTTTTGGTACGAAAGTTGTTATTCCGGCAGAAGTCGAAATCCTGAGCCACCGAACTATGTGTTTTGGCGAACATACCAATGACCAGGCGCTCGCCCTTAGCACAGACTTGTTGGAGGAAAAAAGATACGAGGCCGACCTCAAGAATGCCATGTATAAACAAAGGTCAGAAAAATTTTATAACTCCAAAGTTCGGATCCGCAGATTCAAAATCGGTGAGCTTGTCCTCAGGCGAGCAACGGGGGTCCTGGGTGGTGTGTTCAGCCGAGCGTGGGAAGGCCCATACCGAATATTGGAGCGCTCACTAAACGGAGCATACGATTTGGAGACGATGGATGGAACTCCGCTTTCCTATTCATGGAATGCGTCAAATTTGAAAAAATATTATCAGTAGTGGTGAGCGCAACAGAAAAACTAAGATCGAGCACAAGCCTGTGTTTATCAGTAGTGGTGAGCGCAATAGAAAAACAAAGGTCGAGCACAAGCCTGTGTTCGCCTGGTCATGTGCACATGGTCAGAAAACCTTTGCTCGCTCAAGACAAGCAGACCGACCACAAAAGCCGAGCAAGGGGTGTCGAACACATAACCAAAAAACCTCTGCTCCACCGGCAAAAGGCAAAGACATCAAGGCATCAATAAGGTTATTACACGAGTGTAAATTTGTAAGCAAGTCTTGTCTACAAAAAAGGAGTTTTAACAAGTATGGATAAGAGCCTCAAAGATTAAAAATATCCTGCGTGGTGTTTATTCATTTATCTAGTTTTTTTAGCCATATGCCCAATCGGGTCGCATCGCAATAAGAATCCAACAAGAATCGGACAGAGCAGAGTTTGTGTTTGCTTGGCGAAAGAACATGTGCTTACCATGCTCGCAACAAAGCATGCATTAAGTACATAGGTCGTACCATAAATAAGACGCGACGAGCGTAAGGATCGCCGCCATTCGTTTATCGCGTTTGAGAACGGGTTGCACCTAAATAAGCCAACCATCATGATTGCACCAACGTAAGACAATCATAAAACGAAGTCAAGTCAAACACAGACACATCAAATGGTTCAGTTCTTATACGGAAAAACAGGCGCTAACGGCCAAACATACAAGAAGACCCGCTAGGAGTCAAACATCAAAAAGTCCATTCCGGCCAAACAGAAACGAGGCAATCCTAGTCTAAACATAAAGAAACTTCAAACAACAAACCAGAAAAAACTTAAAATCTTCGAGGTCAATAGAGGAACTTTCTATCCTTGAATGCTTTGCTCGCCACCATGAGTACCATTCTCGCCACCATCCCGAGCACTCTGTTCGTCACCTGGAATTTTGTCTCCAGCCTGCTCGCCCGTGTTGAGGTTATCCCTTTCCGGCTCCTTGATGGCCTCATCCTCAAGAGGATCAACTACCAGAACCCCTTCTGGTAAAAATGAGAAGTCCATACCAATGTCCTGAAGGTTGGCAAAAGGGAGATCGCGACCAGGGACCAGAGGATAGTCGACCAACCATTCTTTCGATTGGTTTTAAATGGCTCGAGCCGGGTCGACGGAAAGACACGACGAAGTTGTCGCATCATCCATCGAAAAGCACATGCATAGGAGAAGTTGATCATCTCCTGATGATAATCTTCTGTGAACATCTTCGACATCTTAACACCAAGGTTGGTGATCTCTTCTTTGGCCTGGTGCAGATGAACACTCAACTCTTGGTTGTCTTTTTCTTTGGGTCGAAACTTCACAACGACCATCCCAGCCAAGTAAAAAAGGCTATCCTAGTCAAACACAGAGTTTACAAAGAAAAAGTCTAAGGAAAGGGCTCATTATCCAGAGTCGGCGGAAGCGAAAAGCTGAGTGGTCCCATCTTATCCTGACTGCCCTGTTTGCCGCCATCCAGAACACTCTGATCGCCACTAACCCGAGCCGACTCGCTCACCGACGCCCTGAGCGCTCTGTTCGCCTCCAGCTGTCGTATCACCCCCATGCTCGCCCACATCCGTGTCCTCATCATCAGATGGGGGGTCGACCATCTCGACTCCCTCTGGCAAGAACAAGAAATCAAGGTTGATTTCCTGGAGATCGGTAGATGGGAGATGGTGACCAATAACTCACACTACTTTGGATGAACACGGACCTCCCCAGTTCGGATGAGCATGGGCCACGTCGGTTCGGATGAGCACAGACCTCCCCTGTTCAGGTGAACACGACCACCATCAAGTAAGCTCTTAACATTACTTGCTTTATAGTCACTTTTCTAGCCGACACAAGGGGGTTGCTCCTCTGAGACCGGCCAAGCGGGGGGTTGCTAGCATGCTTGCCCCCATTATCCGCCTTCTTTGGTGACGACCTGCCTGCCTTCTCGGTGTTGGCTCCTCACTGCCTTGGCGATGTTCATTCCACCGATTTAGCAAAGTATTCTCCGCCTTCTCGGTGATGAGATTGCCCGCCTTCATTGGCATTGGCACGTGCTCGCCAGAAGTGGTCGTCGACGAGTATAGAAAAGACTCGTACAAGAGGGCTCGCTATCTCGGAGTACGAGCACATAAAAAATTGACGACGAGCGTAGGAAAGATCTTCAACCCGGAGACTCACAAGCGATTCAAAGAATCTACGGACAATCCTTTTTGCCCACCCCGCCAGCACCAAAATATGACGACCAGAACAAGGAGGTACAAGCAACAACAAGCTTTGTGTTCTAGATTTGGCATCAATTGAGTGATGGTAATGTCTCACTCAACGAGCAAATGGGAGATCGCCGGATGAAGAAGGAATTGGAGGCCCACCTCCATGGTGTCAAGATTTACTGCCACACAACCTTCGGGAGGCTGATTCACATGCTCATCAGGTCCGGGCACCCATAAAAATACATCTTTCGGAGTATCATAAGCCTGGTACAACTGACCAAGCCAATCTACATCGATTATGCTTGCAATTCTGCTCGCCGACAATTTATTCTCAACGGCAATCCGGTGAGCCAATCAAAATTGAATTGAGCACTATATTCGGCGTAACTCAAGATATGGGGCCATCCAAGCGCGATGTTCTACTCGCTATCGACCTCCACATTTTGCTCACCCACGCCCTCGACTCTATACTCAGCCCCAACATTATGCTCGCCAGTTTTTTTGGTTTCAGATTCACCAACAGTATAATCACCCATAACCCGGGCACCATCCCTCGGCGACAACCTATTCTCATCAGAATAATCCAGAAAAATAGAACGTGCTCCCGACCTAGCTCGTTTATCGCCTCCTTGGAATCAGAGGAGAGAACAACAAATGGCTTCCGAACCCTCCGGTGAGGTCGTGGTCCAAAAGCATCCACCTTCGATGAACAAGCCATGCTGCGAGTAAATAGGCGGCGAGGTGAAGACACCAACCCCCGAGAAATCTTAGACCCCTCGGAGTTGGATAAAGAATCAAAAGAGATGGAACAAGATAACATAATAAAAAAAAACAAAGAGAAGAAATTACTACCTGAAGAAATTTACTACCGGAGAAGATGAGGTTTCCGGAGTTCTGAGAAAGAAGAAGGAATGATTGCCTCGGGATACGCCCTACGGAGAACAGAACGATGCCTCGATCTCCCTCTCTAAGACCTTCAACAGTCGGGCCACCATGACGAACGCAAAGCGGCCTGACTGGGGGGTATTGTTGTGCACATAAATAATCTTTCCTGCCACGTGCTCGCACGACAAAGACGTGGACCAGTAAAACAAAGGTGCCCGCTATCCCATCAGACAAGTGCTCACCAGTTGGATACACATCCCGCTCATCCATTTGTGCTCGCCAGGAGCACGCCCGATTTAAGCGACTGAGGGTGTTTGGGCGCCAAGCCATCATATCGCAAAAAATTTCGCTTCTCCCTTTGAACCAAATGACCACTCACCAAGATAGACAAACAAGGGTAATGGTCGAGCAGAAAACCAGATGAACAGAGAAGGAAAGACGAAAACCAGACGAACAGAGAAGGAAAGATAAAGCCCGGATGAACAGAGAATGAGAGACAAAACCCAGACGAACAGAGGAGGGAGGACACCAAGAACCAAAGCATTTGGTTTACAACAACGTTTTCTAGGCAAGAAAAGCAACCTATCGGGGAGAGAGCACGCATACATGGTTAATGAGGTCCTAAGAGTGGAGAGTAGAAGAGTGTGCCTCGCCCGGCGAAAGCATGTAATCAAGGCCATGGTGTATGGTTTACGGCCACGCCCAATGAATGACCACAAGGACCGAGCCTCATGAGTGCGAATAACCACCAGGCGAGCACAAGAATCGGGTCACCCACGACGCCACCATCACCACCTGGATGACAAGTCGAATACTTATCGAGCAAGTAAAGACAAATGTCAACCAAAGAAGCACAAATGTAAAAACGTGGTAACACCACATGATTCATGCATGTTAAGAAATCGCCACTTCGTCTTAGCCAGACACCACCAAATTTCAAGCCTTGACACCACCAGCTCATCCAAAGCCTATAAATAGGCCCAAAAATAACAAAAGAAAGGTTGAGAAATTTTCCATAGATAACTCTTGTATCAATTCTCCCTCTCACATAACCATTGTGCTTGTCACTAACATATTGTGATCTACACACTCCCTAAACCATAATAATATAATCCTGGCTTGGTAAGCCCCCAGACGTAGTCAACTTTGACGAACTGGGTCATCAAATCCTCTTGTTGTCATCCTACATACAACAGGTTTCGCTCACACACACACACACACAGTGTTTGACACATCATTATTTTTTTGTTAAGTCGTAACATACATCGACACATCATATTTTCCACGAAATACGACTTACAACAATGCTATTAATTGTTCTTTGTTGGTGAACTTTAATTTCCACTGCGCATGTGATTACGTTTTTTACGTGCCTCTATATTCCAACACCATTAAAATTAAATGTCATACTCATTTCAGTTTTATATATTATTTACATAATACATGTCGTTTTGACATTTTTACCCATCATTATCTCATATATACCTCGAATGATTACTTTTTATGGTTATTAAAATTTTTAATTTTTCTATAAATATGTTGTGTGAATAATTTTTCTAGCCAATAATATTTATTGTTATAAATATTTAATTATCAAAAATTAAGAATAATGTTGGCATAAGAAAATTTAAATGATCACGGAAATTAAATATTATGGGTATATATGATATAATAAGGGGAGAAAATACCATAATATTTTAAAATACTAAAAAACATTAAGAAAAATGGGAGGGAGTAATTTAGTATAAGAAATGAATGAAAATATGCACATATATTAGGAAAAAAATTGTGTTTATAATTGAATTAATCAAACTATTTAAATATTTAAAGTATTTAATTTAAAATTAATAATATAAAAATTATTTTTAATTTCTTGTAGACGTAGAATGTCGGGTTACATGCTAGTGATGTTAAAAAGAATAAGAGGCAATATAAATTATGGAGTATGTGTTTAATATAAATTAATGTATGTGTTTTGAAGATGAAGTATTTTAAATATAACAACCACATAAATAGGAGGTGATCATAATTAATAGATAAAAAAATAAATGAGAGGTAAATATCAAAATTAAATAATGAATGACTGAAGTTAAAAAATTAATAGTGATACTATAAATAACTTCTCACAAAAATTAAGAGATTTGAAATAGATGGAGTATAAATTATGGAGTATGTATTTAATATAAATTAATGTATGTGTTTTGAAGATGAAGTATTTTAAATATAGCAACCACATAAATAGGAGGTGATCATAATTAATAGATAAAATATAAATGAGAGGTAAATATCAAAATTAAATAATGAATGACTGAAATTAAAAACTAATAATAATACTATAAACAACTTCTTACAAAAATTAGGAGATTTGAAATAAAGTCATCATATGAATTGGGGGTGATTCGTCTTTAGTAGATAGAAGTACCCTTCATTTATCACGATTAATACTATTTTAATATAATTTATTTGCTTATATCACAAGTAATACCATTTTTATAGTAATAAATCGTATCATTCATCTATCACGACTAATATTCATTAATAATATAAATCACACCATTTATCTAATTGCACGAATTCCTTGTGTGAAATTTGTTCACATTATACTTTGTTAAACCAACATATTTAGGCAAATAACTTATACTCTTTCCATTCTAATTTAAATTGCACATTTTCCTTAATTGGTCATTCATTTTGTTTTACCATTTTCTTAAATAGAAATAAAGTAACTTTACACACTTAAAATATTTCTTACAAATATTTCTTATTTACAATATATGTCACTATATTTACAAGAATACCTCTTACACATAACATACATTTCTTACATAAAGTAGAAATGACATATATACCCCTCCACCAAATCAAATTTACGTCATTTAATACTAATAAATAACACTTTTATTAAAAATTATGTCGTGTACAAATGTGCAATCTATATCAGGACGAAGGGTTAATATTATAAGGGTATGTTTGTTTATGGTTTGGGAAGTCTCTTTTGGAATTTCAAATTTCAAATCTCGTTTGTTTATCAGGATTTCAGTATAGGATTTTAAATACTTCAAAATTCTACTCTATAATACATATAATGTACATATTTTAACTTTTTCAAACACAATTTCAAATACATTTATTCATCTCAATACTCTCTCTCCTACTTTTTTACTTTATCATCATCATACAAACACATCAATCCTTTATGTATTAAAGACGTGAGAAGTTATTTATGATATTATTATTATTTTTTTTAAATTTTTTAATCTCTATAATTCATTATTTAATTTCGATCTCTATCTTCCATTTATCTCTTATATATTAATTATGAATCTACCTTCTATTTATCTCTTATCTATTAAATATAAATTATCCCATATTCATGTGGTTGCTATATTTTAAACTAGTTTAGTGTTCCCGTATTACGCGGTTCTTTAATTAAAAATACAATATTCATAATATATAATATATTTAATAATAAAAATATAATTATGTGCATAAATGCACTAAACATGAAATAATAATTGTTTAGGGTGTATATTAATATATTTACTTAAAAAAAAATTGAAATAAAATTATTGTGTTAAATTCTAATAATTCTGCAATTGATTCACAAATTCTTAATTTAAATTTGAGTATTTTTTTAAATCTTTCTTCAGACTTAAAAAATAAAAAATTGAGAATTTTTTTTTTACAAATCGGTTGTTGCATGGGTGAGGAGAAAATTTTTGTGCTTAATATATGCAAATTAATGAAATGTCTTTTTAAAAATCACGTGTAGTGCACATGTATAAAATGGAGAGAAAATTTGGCTTGAAAAGTTAGTTCGGTGGTTTAAATGTAATAAAATAATAGTTTGGATAGTTTAGTGCAACAAAAAATAGTTAGGTGGTTTAGATACAATTTCAGTGATAGTTTAGTGGGTTTAGTTCAATTAAATATAAATATGATATAAGAGGTGCAAGGTTCAAACCTTAATTGTTGCATTTCTTTTAATCAAACTACACACTAAAATGTCACATGGATGTCATATATTAACTATAAATCAATAAAAAATGACACATTAATAATATAAATGTGATAATTCATCCAAATGAACCTCAAAATGAACCATCATCCAAATGAACCACAAAATGACATATCATCAAAATAAACTCTCTATTAGTAATATAGGGGATTTTACAAATGTGTTGATTGAAAGTTAAAATTTTATTTTCAATTCAATGCTCGATTTTTTTTTTTTGGGTCGTACATTACTAATTTATTTTATCATCTATGATTTCAATCTGAAAAATGAATTTTTCGTCCGTTTTTTAATTGGTTTACTTTTTCTTTTTTCATTTGTATTTGTTAATGAGTGTATTTATTTATTTAAAAAGACTTATTCTTTATTAGAAATAATATATATATATATATATATAATAGCAGAAACCGGCCAAATTTAGAAACTAATGAATTTTCCCGCCAAAATTATTGTTAAATTGAAAAACGAATTATTGGAATAAATATTAACAAATCATAACAAATTGGGAAAAATCTTTGGAAAAAATTATAACGGATTGAGAAAAATATTTTAAAAAAATATGTAGTATGTTTTCACAATCTCTAATGTTAAACTGGGAGACGGATCTTTAGAAGAAATATTAATAAATTATAATGAATTGGGAAAAATCTTTAGAATACATATGTATGGAACATATAATAACAAATTATAATGGATTGAGAAAATTTTTGAAAACAATATGTAGAATATTTCCACAAACTCTAAAGTTAAATTGGGAAACAAATCTTTAGAATAAATAAAATTTTCTTTTATAATAACAAATTATTATTTTGTGTAGTTTATTAAATAAAATAAAAGATCATTTCAGTTCATAAAAATCTTTGAAAAAGATATGTATAAGATATATATTAAAAAATTATAATGGAGAGGGAAAAATCTTTGAAAAAAATATGTAGAATATTTCCACAAACTCTAATTTTAAATTGGGAAATGAATATTTGGAATATATATTAATTTCGCTTTTATAATATCAAATTATTGTTTTGTGTAGTTTATAAAATAAAATAAAAGACCACATCAATTAATTTTTGGTTCTTTATTAAATACATATATTTATTTTTAAGATATTGAATTAGTACCATCAAACATTAAAATAAAGTGTGCGTAAACGTTATGGAGGATTTTCATGTTAAAACATAATAATTACAGGATTAGGTATCTGGGCTCTTTCACTTACATTTCTGTGTGTTTCCAGATTTTCAGAAAAAATAGATAATTGAAATAAATATTAACAAATATTAATGGAGTGGAAAGAATCCTTAGAAATAAATATTAATAAATAATATAATTTAATTACTAAGACACTATTTAAATTTACATTTATATCTTACATTTTAAATTTGGTAAACATAATAAACTAAATAATTATAATTTAGAATAAAATCTTTGAAATAAATATTAACAAATAGAAAAATGTCAATTCAGGACCTGAAAGATGGCAAAACTATCAATTTAAGGTCTTAAAGATTTTTCCTATCAATTCAAGGCATAAAAGATAGAAAACTATCGATTCAGGGCCTGAAAGATAAAAACTATCAATTTGAGGCTCACACATTTGAAGGTCATGTTTGACACTTATATTTCATATCCTTATTTCATGTTCTTATTTTTTTTACTTTTAGGGTTTACGGTTCAAGGTTTACGGTTCAGGGAGGTTTAGGGTTCATGGTTCAAGGTTTAGGGTTTAGTGTTCAGGGTTTAGGGTTTTAGTGTCAAACATGGCCTTAAAATTTATAAGCCTCGAATTGATAGTTTCTATCTTTCAGGTCATGGATTGATAGTTTTCTATCTTCTAGGCCTTGAATCGATAGAAAAAATCTTTCAGACCTTAAATTGATAGCTTTACCATCTTTCAGGTCCTGAATTGATAAAACTCCCAAATAATACTGAAGTGAAAAAAAAATTGGAATAAATATTAACAAAATATTGGATAATTGCTAAGATATTATTTAGATATACATTTAGATTTTATATTTTAGATTTGAGAAATATAATTAATTAAATAATCATAGTTTTTTTATTTCCATTTCTTCACATTTTGGATTGCAGCAGGATTATGTTATAAATTTTTTAATTATAGATTTTTTCTCTTTCTAAAAATTATATTTAATATATTTTAGAATTTGAAACCAAAACTCTAATGTGAAAAAAGAAAATGAAATTGAATGAATCTATAATCTATAATCAACAAATATAATTTTTTTTTTTTTTTTTATGGGGACAGATGAAGTAATTGATTATGAAAAGATACTTCATATCTTTAGTATAAATAATAATAATTTATTAATATAAAAAATGATTATGAAAAAAATTATTTGTTCGCTCTAATTTGTAATTAAAGTGGATCGTAGTATTTGTATTGTAATTAGAATGAATTTCCTTACATTCAAACAATATAATATCCTAACATAGTAGACAAGTCACGTTTTAATGTTAAAGAAAATTATTTTCAAGGGTTTTGTTTTATTTTTTATGCATTTTTTAAATTTTATACTATTTATTTAAAATAATTGAATATGATCATGTAAATAGGGGTATGCAAAATTCGGTGAAAACCGAATTAACCGACCGAACTAAACCGAATTTTCAAGTTCGGTTCGGTTATTCAGTTTTCGGTTTGGTTTCGGTTTCAAGTTTTAGGAATTTCGGTTTTCGGTTCGGTTCGGTTAATTTTCGGTCAAAAACCGAAAAAACCGAAAACCAAAAATATAATTTAAATATATAAAATATTAATTATTATATAATTTTTTTTTATTAATTATTATATAAATTTTTTTTATGTTATCACTATGAAGTATGAACTTGATAAAGTTATTGATATTTGATAGATAAACATAAAGTACATATTTAGTGTGTAATTTTTCCCATGTTTTAGGTGTCAATTAATCTTAAGAGTTTATTTTGATCATGGTGTATTATATTTGATTAGAAATTTTACTTTTTGGTCATCAGTTTTTCAGATTAGAAAGAGGCAAACGTTCGAATTCCATGTAAATAAAAAAAAAAAAAACTTCGGTCGGTTCGGTTAAAAACTGAAACCGAACCAAAATTTTTGGTTCGGTTAAAGTTCGGTTATAATGCCAATTCGGTTTGGTTACGAATTATAAAATTTCAATTTGGTTCGGTTTTACTTTTTCGGTTCGGTTTGGTCACCAAACCGACTGATGCTCACCACTGCATGTAAACAACAAACTCTTTGTTATTTGTAGAGTTCTTTCAAACGAGTTATCAAAATGCCGACATAATTTTCTATAATCAAAAAAATTTATTCCAAGCGCAAACGACGTGTTTCAAATTTTTAAGTTCTTTTAAATTTTATTTATTTTTAAATTGTGTATTAAATATGAATTATGAATTCAGAGTTCTTATAAATGTTTCTTGCACGTTATCATTGTAAAGTTTTCCGAAATTTATATTATTAACTGCATAACCGTGCATCACATAGGTTAAATATGAATTAGTTAAAACGTTATTCTTAAAGAGTTTTCCATAAACCATATTACACACTATTAAAACAATTGTTCAACTACAATCGTGCATCGCACGTGTTCAATTACTAATTTATTTATTATATCATATAAAAAGGGCTCAAAAAAATTATGCGCAGGCGCTTCAAATTGCATACCCTAATTATTAGTTAAATTTTAATAAAAAAAATTCCATTGAACAATACTATTAGTTATTTTCAATAGAAAATATCAATTGCAATATTTGGGACGTATCTTGAATATCTTTAATACTCCACATATAATTAATGTATAAGAAATTCCTCTATATATTAATACAGAGTTTGTTTTGTTGATGTGTCGGTTTATGATTAATTTAAATGATGTGTCATATTAAGGATAATTTGGATGTGATGTCACATTTTATTATATTGATGCGTTATTTTTCTATTGGTTTATAGTTAATATGTGGCATCCATGTGTCATTTTAATATGTAGTTTAATAAAACAAATCAACAACTAAGGTTTGAACCTTGCACCTCCTAGATAATATTTATGTTACTTACCATTTAATGAGTTGATATGCTATGAAACTTATTCATTGTGAAATCTATTCACGGTGAAACTAGTTTCTTTTTTATAGGCATGAACCTTCGGTTATCACGACTGATACCCTTTTGTTATATAAGTCACACCCTATAATTATTACTATTAATACTTCTTTATAATATAAGTCAAATACTTCAGTATTATAAGTCTTCAGTTATCACAATTAATACCCTTAAAAATTATAATTCTTTAAATGAATGTAATAATATTAGTGAATGAGTCCACTTTCATATTATATATGTAATTTATTCGTAGGAGAATTTGTGTTTATTTTTTCGTAAGACTTTTGTTACTTTTCTTAAAACGAAGCAATATCTCAAGAATCATTTCACATTTTGACTTGGCCAAAGATGATTGTGAAAGTACATAAAAGAGTACAAATAGTGTGCTTTTGTCAAAGTAAATGATAGTAATATATTTTCATTTATCTTATTTATATGTGTCAAACTCTATATATAAAAGTTCACCCCCACTACATTTCTTATTTTCCAAATTTATAACATAGCTAACATTTAGCTATTTCCAACCATTAACGTATTTACAAGTCGACCACAACACTTGTAATCGTGATTACTACACAATAAATAATTAATTAATAGTAACAATCATGCAAGAAACAGACAGACGTTGCATGGGCTATTCTTATTTGTAATGCGGTGGACATCAAATACTATAAAATAAATACAAAATATTACTCTGTAGATGTCAATGCCTAATTTTTGTATCCTAAGCCGGTTCTAGTATATATATTATTATCTGGATATCTATTCGAATTGACAACTGACAACATGCATATTTCACAATCTTTTAAAGAGTGGCATGGCCCTCATTGAAAATTTGTTTATAGCATAGAAATGGAACAACAATTCAATAAGAATAATAATTTTATTTAATAAAAATTATTAATATTAATCAGATAATATTGTTTAGTGAAGATAAGAAATTTTATTTTTTCAAAAAAATATTATTTATAGAAAACAATTAATACTATTTAATAAAAATAAGACTAACACTCTTGTAAATCGGATTTATACATGAACTCTATTACTATTATGTGCACTGTTATACACAAAATAAAAAAATTTACTGTTTAAAAAAAGCAAATAATTTTTTGAATATTGATCATTTTTGTGCACAACATTGATAATTTTTATGCATAGCAATGATAGTTTTTATAAATAACAGTAATTCGAGTTCGCACAATTTTTTGTCTAAAAATAAAAAATATTCTTTTTTATCAAAATAAATAATACTCCCTCCGTCCTGATATAAATTTCTTGTTTCATCTTTTCATCTTTTAAAAAAAATAATAATAAAATAATAAAAATGAAGGATAGTTTCGTATATTGGGAGAGAAGAAAACTGTATATAGAGTATTGATTACTGAGTAACATTCTTTGTAATATTGTGTGAAAAGTGGGGATAAAAATTATGGATAATAGAGTAATTTTTTTCATTTATACAAAAAAAAGTTTATTATGGACAAATAAAAAAGAAAAGAGAGAAACTACTTATAATAGGACGAGAGTATTATTCAGTAGTGATATAGCTAAAAAATACTATTAATTTTATATTTTGAACAAGATAGTCGGCCTTTTTTTTTTTTTTTTTGAATGAAAATAAAAAGAGGACGAATACGGATTGGTGTTTTCTTGAGTTTGAATTATATCATGGGTTTTGAGTTTGAAGATGAAAAGACAGCATGTATTTGCGATGAGGACCATCAGGAATTTTTAGTGCAAGTTGATATCTGTGAAAGCTTAACCATTACTTTTTCCCATTTCTCTTTTCTTTCATCTGTCGTTTCTTGTTTGGTCTAAAGTACGAATCTTCCTTGTATTTGTCATCAAAACCACAATAAATGCCTAACAATCGTACAACTTCTGTGGTTTTCCGTAAATCATGTATATAAACCCCACCAATAGTAGCACCCTTTGTGGGTTTTTGTTTCTCAGCTAAGTCATGATCAGAGCTAGAAGAGGAAAGCGTTCAGAGGTAACATATCTGTTCTTGCCCCCTAACGTGTTCGATGAAATGTCTGAGAGAATGCACTTCTTTTTTTATGAATGATTTCAATTGTTCTTGATTCTTAGGCGTTTTGGCCTTCCATGGTGATGAAGAAATGGCTGAATATTAAGCCCCAAGTTTACGATTTCAGCGAAGATGAAGTCGATACAGAGAGCGAGGATGATGGTATAAATTATAATGATGTCTTTTTATAGTATGCATCATGTTTGGCATGTTTCTTGCTTGATAACGTTTGATTTTTTTTAATTTTTTTTCCGGTTTTTGCGTAGCTTGCTCGCTTAAAGATGAAGGTTTGCACGACGATCATGATATAACGTCGGGGTTTCAATCAGTAAGCTCGAGTAAACCTCCGAGGGGTATGTATATGACTTATGCTTCTTTGGTTATATGTCCAATCATGTTAAGATTATAGGAAATTTGCATTGATGAACAGAGCATATCTTGTTTTCGTTTTAATTTTTTCCAATAATTTTTTCCAATCTGTACAACGTTAATTTCTTAAATAGAATTGTCTCTGCCTCACACTGACTTTTGAAAATCTGACAATCTAATCTAGGGAAACCTTCAAAAGAATTCTCGGGAAAACACCGGAGGGGAAAGTCGGAAACTCTGCGAGCTCAGTACATAAATACGAAAGATGTGAGGTTTGGCTCAGTAAGATATGTTTTGATTTTTGTCTTACTAGTTACTAAGATTTATATTTTCCATCCATTAATGGATATTATTATTACTCTATTAGTCAATTCTGTGTGAGTAAAAATATGATTTGATGTATGCAGAGTGACAATAGGCACTTGGAATGTTGCTGGAAGAGTTCCAGATGATACCCTTGAGATTGATGAGTGGCTGTGTATGCAAGATCCAGCAGATATATACATTCTTGGGTAAGCATAAACATTAAATTTGTGATTTTTTTTGGAAGACTGACGTACTCGGGCATCCAATAAGCTATTAAGAAGACTGAGTTAAGTTCATATTAATTTTGAACTAGATAATCTTTGGAATGGAAAGAATTTTCTCTTTGAGCTATAGTTTCTAAGGCTAGATATCAACTTTTAGTAATTCATTCCTTCTACAGACTAGATATCAACTCATATCAATTGATTTTGATTCCTTTTTAAAGTGTTATTTCCCATTAAAGTAAGTAGATTAATATCAATTTCTTTGGGGAAACGCCACACGTAAGAAATTAACTTCATTCGATTTTGAATTTTTCACGAAAAATGATTAAAATTGGACAAAAAAGGACTAATGTTGAACACCCTACGACTAAAATATATAAAGTAGAAAGAAAAATTAATTATATTATACCTTATGTTAACATATGAATAGTTTTTCAAGAAATAAAAAGGATTTATTGAATTCACCCTAAATCACAACAAATGAGTTGATATTAACTCGAAATAAGTAACCATAAGAGTAGCTGAGCCTGTCAGTTCATGCTCTGTATTAGTAAACTTCCTCACGTATGATCCTGCATCTGGTGAAACTCTTCTCTGCGTCTCATCTTGTGATTGTAGTACGCTTCTCTATTTTGAGTATTCTCAAGTTTAGCATCACAAAGTTTTGCTCTTTTTCTTTAGGACAATTTTCATCATCTTTTTATTGCTAACTGTGCCACCATTTCCTTTAATTTTAATCTGTATTTCGGAATAAATTGTTATTTTGGCTAGTTCATAATAATTCTCATGTGACACAGTTTCCAAGAGGTGGTTCCTTTGAATGCTGTCAATGTACTAGGAGCAGAAACCAGAAGACCCATTTCCAAATGGGAAAATATCATCCGCAAGAATCTGAACAAATCACTGGAACCTGAATCCAGACATAAGAGCTACAGCGCACCCCCCTCTCCTGTTCTTAGGACGTCCTCCGCTTCTGATATACTCGCTGACGTGGCAGATACTCCCGTGGTAGATATATTCGGAGGGAATTCCACAGCCCCCCTCATCGGCACTGATTTCAACAGGGGGTACGATGATGGTAATATGGAACTCAGATTGGATTGGCCAGAACAATCATTAGACGCTACGCCTCAAGCCCAATCGTCCCGATCTTTACGAAGAGTATTCAGCAGTTCAGCAAGAATTGGGATGGGAATTGCTCCTTTGACTGGTTCTGGCTTGAAAAGAATGCACCGAAGCTCTGGAAATCTAGCGTTGATGTATATGGAGCAGGAAGATAAGCTTGAAGAAGTTGTAGATTCTCTATCTGATGATGAACTTGATCATACCTCCGCAGAGGAACAAGATTCTTTTGCAGAAATGACAGAGTTTGGAAACGAAAATTCGCTTGACGATGATTCAATGAAGTCACGTTTAAGTTATGTACGGATAGTGAGTAAGCAGATGGTTGGGATATATGTATCGGTATGGGTACGAAGAAGGTTAAGGCGGCATATTAACAATTTGAGAGTCTCTCCGGTTGGAGTTGGGCTTATGGGATACATGGGCAATAAGGTAACAATTTCCTCCTTTATTTTCTTCGCGAGTTGGTCTTATGTCTTAACAATTTTATCGTACGATTGATTAGCAACTATCACTCTATAGTATAAACAATTAATACTTTTAAATGAAACAATTATTACTGACAAACTAATACGTTTTAATGGAACAACTTATACGGTTTTTAAATACACACGAAATGTAAACCAGTTGCACGACGAAACTGGCTTACATAAGACTTTGCCTTTCTTCCCTCCTTTCTTTTGTGTCTTTTGCTTTCACTAAAAGTAGGGGAATATTTTTAAGGCCCGTGACTTAAAGGTAGCAATTATAGGACATTATGTTTGCGGACTGACATATTTAGGCTATTATATTTTAATTTTGGCACATTTAGGCCAAATTGAACCGTAACACCACAATTCGGGCTAAATGTCATGTGTTTGGCCTAAATGTTCGAAAATTAAAATATACGGGCATAGATGTACCAAATTTAAATATAATTATTTAAATGTGTGTCAGTTCGTAAACAGATTGCCCTACAATTGCTAACCCCTATAATTACGTTCTTAAAAAATATATTCCCCCAAAAGCAGCATCCATAGGATCTATGAAACATAGTCTTTATCTTTATCTAGTTTAATTAGCAATTAATTATTTTGAATTTTACATCCAAATTCATTGGCCATAACCTATGAATTTTGCACCTTAGATCATGACACAAGTTACTTATATATCTAGAGTTCTGACAATCTCATGGTTCACCCAGGGATCCGTGTCTGTGAGCATGTCTCTTTTCCAGAGTCGTCTATGCTTTGTTTGTTCTCATTTAACCTCCGGTGAAAAGAACGGGGCCGAGCAAAGGCGTAATTCGGATGTTCTTGAAATCATAAGGCGGACTCATTTTTCATCCGTCTTTGACATTGATCAGCCACAGACTATTCCATCTCATGAGTATGTTTCTATCTTTTTCAAGCTTCTCTTTTGCTTTTTTTTTTTTTTTTAATTGAGAACTTGCAGTTGTTCTTGTTGGAACGGTCGCCAACAAATTAGCTTTTAATGTTTTCAGCTCTACATAGGGAAGTATTTAGGTAGCAAAATAGGTTAAGTTGAGAGTCTTGACACATGTTCTTTGGACCTTTTGGTAATCTGTGAAAATCAAAGTTACTGTTTAATAATTACCTGAACTGAAATTTCTCCCAATATTTGAATGAACAGTCAAATATTCTGGTTCGGGGACTTGAATTATCGCATAAATATGGTGGATGCAGAAGTGAGGAAGCTTGTTGATAAGAAGCAGTGGGCCGAGCTTCAAAATCATGATCAGGTATACTGGTAGTTTGATATTTTGATGTGGTAATAAGTTGTTACGTGAAATCATGAGCCAACATCTCTTGAAGATTGTGTTTAATAAAAAATCAGCATCTTACATTAAAGAACTTGAACATCTTTCAGATGAAATAATTTGCCTACGAAACCGAAATTTTCATGGTTTTAATCTGCAGAGGAAACTGATGACCATAAAGTGTTACCTTTTTCTTCATGATGTCTCTTAACATTCTCTGTTTTTGATGCATTTGATATGCATATGAGGGGTGGTTCGTTATAGCATACCGTACAAAAAGAAGCATACATACCGTTACCGTACCGAAATTCCGGTATAAGAAAAATGCATACCGTATACCGTACCGAAAATTCGGTATGCCGTACCTTACCGAATTTTCGGTATATACCGTCCAAAATACCGATGTACAGTTTCATATCGGAATACCAGTATACCGTTTCATACCGAAAAAATACCGGTATACCGTTGCAATTTTTAAATTTTACTCCCTCCGTCCCGTGATTACTGCAACACTTGCTTTATTTGGACGTCCCAACATTACTGCAAACACTCCCAAAATTGAAACAAACATAATATTAATACACTCGCAACACCCTAATTTTATTCCACTCAAACCCATTAAAACTCAATTTACTTGGTTTGCGGTCCATTTTTGGTGTTGCAATATTCCTGGGACGGAAGGAGTAAGTTTTTTAGATTTAATAAAATAATATAAAATTGTATATTATATTATAAAATTATTATTTTATTATAGATTGGTATGGTATATACATACAGGTAATACCGTCATACCGAACTTAATGAATTTTTTTCAGTATTTCGATATATACAGGTAATACCGTCATACCGAACTTACCGAAATACTGTGGTATGGCCAAGTTCATACCATTACCATAACGAAGATTTTCGGTACTGTACCATTCCGTACCGAAAATTTCAGTATTTCTTCCCACCCTATTGCATACTGTGGATTGAGATGAAAATTTTAATACGGGGAAATCATTGCAGTTAAGCAAGGAACTGCGAAACGGACACGTGTTTGATGGGTGGAAAGAAGGGACAATAAACTTTGGCCCCACGTACAAGTATGAGATCAACTCTGATAGGTACGTTGGGCAAAACCCAAGGGAAGGAGAAAAGAAGAGATCTCCAGCATGGTAAGTGTTTGCAACTTTTAAATTGGAATGCTCTATCTCATTGTTGTTAATTATAGTACCAGAGTAAAATTGTTTAGGCAATAATAATCATCTGCGATATATATATAAATGATCAACGCATCATATTAGAATAGGTCTCATGTGAACCAAGTTCACATGAACTCTCTTCTTCAAAGTAATACTGTTTCGCACATGTAGTGTTAACATTTCAAAAAATGCTTGATAATGTGTTATTTTTCTCAACATCACTATACCGTGATAAATAGTATTATGTACTAAGGCATGAATACATAGAGTGCAAAGGTTAACAAGAAACTGCAATTACACAGGTGTGACCGCATACTATGGTTTGGTAAAGGCATTAAACAGCTTATGTACAGACGAGCAGAGATAGCGGTATCGGATCATCGACCCGTCACAGCAACCTTCATGGTTGAAGTCGAGATTTTTGATCAACGGAAGCTCAAAAAAGCACTTAATTTTTCTAGTGCTGTCGTGCATCCCGAGATATTTGTCGATCAAGCTCAAGAATATTAACTTATCTAGCATGTAAATAGATGGATAGGGATCTCCATACACGATTTATATATACCGTATACAGTGTATTGTATCGTCAAAATGAAGAGAGTTGATTTTATTTGGAGTCAGTGAGTTGTGCTCAACATTTATCAACACAAACTGGCTTCTCGCCCCATTTGAAACTCTAAAAACAGCTTCTGAAATCACTTATTTTCAAAGCCCTCTCTCAGCTTTTGAAATAAAATAATTTCAAAAGTTGTTTTGTAGAGTTTCAATTAGTTTTCATGTAGCTATTGCTCTTTCAGATGTGAGATGATTATGGATTGTAAAATCTAATGTTACTTGTCATTTGACTCATAAAAGATCTAAATTTGTATGTTTTGCATCATGTTCCAATAGTAATCTGCTGGGACCACTTCATGATATACTCCCTCAATTCCAAAATTATTTACCCTTTTTAAAAAATAACTCATCACAACATCCTAAAATTACATCTCATGTCATTATTTTTACCCAAAAAAATCATACTTCCTCTGTCCAAAACTTGTTTTCTTGTATTCCGTTTTGGGCGTTCCATACTTGTTTTTCTATTTTCTTAAATGAAAATTTCTACTTTATCATTTTATCACTTTATCACATAAAATACTTATAAATAACTCTTTTTAACCCCAACTACCCATCAATTTATCACTTTATCATATAAAATATTAATAAACAACTATTTCTACCCAACACTTTATCACTTTATCACTTTTTTCTTAAAACCCGAGCACACAGTAAACAGGAAAACAACTATGGGACGGAGGGAGTATGTTTTAGTAATAACATATATAAAACTATAATACCCTCAATCAAAAATCACTTTAAATATTGCTCCCTCCTCCCAATAAAAAACTCATATTCAAAGCAAATGGGTAAATAACTTTGGGACGGATGTAGTATGATTTTACAAAAACAAAAAATTAATAAATTAGACGGTCTCATTACATGAAGCAAAACCCCATGTCAAAACCCCATGCTCTAAGGGAGGGGTTTAAAAATTTAAATCGATAGCCCGATCGAGGTTCGATTTAAGATAACCAACTTCTTCAATGATGATTTTAACTATCGATTAAGATTAAGCGATGTGTGCGAAGCTTTAAGTTTTACCCGTGTGAAAAAACCGGTTTGTATAAATCGATTCCAAGTTTTATCTTTTTAATCGATGACGAAATATCAAGTCCGATCGGATCGAAGCTTGGTGCTATCTCGATCTTAACTTAGAATATGTATGCTTTTAAGATTGTGCGATGTGAGAAGCGATTAATCAAAGCAAAGAAAGGCACAAAGATTTATAGTGGTTCTGACAAACCAAATTCTACGTCCACTCTTCCCTTTCACAAGGGGCACCAACTTAACCGACTTAACCGATCGACTTTAGTTTAGTGTGTTAGTCCAACACAAGACACCAACAGATGTTTTAAGAGTTCTCACTCAACCGATCCTGTAAATCAAGATTAAAACCCTAGATCGAAAATCTTGCTAAACAACTTATCCTAACTTGGGGTTTGGGGTAAGATTGTTGAGGTTCCAACTATGAAATCTTTCCTTTTTTAAACCTAAAAAGCTTTTGAAAAGATTTCTTGCTAAGAACTTATGGGATGAACACAATATAAAATAAGCTTGTTGTTGTGTTCTTCGTGCGAAATCGACTATAGTTTGAGCTTCGTGATTATGTTGTTTGTCCAAGCATTTCCCTTTTTCACTCTGGTGTGATATTTATAGACCTTGAGATCAAAGAGCCGTTGGAGAGCAATTTGAATCTCAAAATTTTAGGTAGACTTGCAGAATGTGACGTGCTTGAGAACGGCATGGGCGAAAAGCGTGAATGTGTTTTTATAGCCGCTTGAGAGAGCAACATCGAATCCCGCGATATTTCTGTTCATACGTTTTCTTCCTTATCGATGGAAGCCTTGCTTTTGCGTTGTTGTTCCTCCAACTAAGGTTGGTATTCATCTTGTTCAGATTGCAGACGATGATAAGATGAAACATCGGTTTTCATCTTATATATCGATATGGAGTCTTCTGGCGCTGTTGACTTAGCTTCAACCGGCCGACTTGTAGGTCTTCCAATCTTCCGAAGTCATCCGATCTTCGAAAATTCTAAGTTTGAGCTTCATGACTTCCGTTGAAGTTATCCGACAAGATCGATTCGATCCGATCTTCCGCTCGGTTTAAGATTCTATAATATCGAATTTCTTCCGATTCTTCAATTCGACCTATACATATTGAGTTCCCCCAATATGTGACCTATCTATTACATCGGGTTTTTTCTATACAATCATTATCAACTTATCTCCTATAGCAAGAATGTAAACATCACCATTGCAATAAAAATCCTATTACATGTGTTTTGAACTTTCATCAAAACTATAAATTTCCCAACAATTTTTTTTGATGAAAACCAAAACACCGAAAACCAAAAAAGTTGATAAGTATAGAATTTAAAGAGCAAGTAATCGAAGACAAAGAGATTTTGTCTTGGGATCGTAAAAAATAAACTTTTCATT
Organism: Stenogyne calaminthoides; assembly: GCA_037126765.1. Lineage (NCBI taxonomy): Eukaryota > Viridiplantae > Streptophyta > Magnoliopsida > Lamiales > Lamiaceae > Stenogyne > Stenogyne calaminthoides. Next base: position 20,671,386 of record JBBCBC010000018.1, read on the forward strand.
AGATATGATGATTACATGTTACATCGGAAAAGTTTTGAATTTAAAAGCAAATCCCTGACGCCTTCCTCGATTCTTCACTCCTTGGGCTTGTATCCTTCGCATTTCTCTTTGGTCTTGTGGAACGTTGAAAATCGATAGAGTTTCCATTTGACATCGATGAAACTTGATCGGTTATATGCGATTTGCTCAAGATGTCAAAGTAGAATCTCTCAAATGCCATCATCAAATGAGCCATCCGCCTTCGAGTATACTAACAAATCATACTCTTGGCGATATCTTTACATTTATAAGCTTGGCCTCATTTTCCGGATACTTGAAAGTCCGAAATTTATTCTCAAACCAATTGAGGAACTCATCATCCGGTGATTCTTCTTTTTGGAACAAGATCAAGGACAAAGGCATCAAGAAGCCATTCACTTGATCTTATTCCATTCCTCAAACCTCTTAGCGTGTCGCGGCAAAGTTTTTTGGTATGATCTCGCTCTTTGCCGCAACCGAGGTTCGTGCGATTTTTCCAAATAATCCTTTCTTAGCCCTTGATTTGAACTTCGTTTCAACCCTTCGCTTGTGCCCGTTTTTCTTTCTTTCTTCTTCACCATCTCGCTCTTTGGACAATTTTACAAATTAGCTCCTTATCACCAGATCCGACCATTAGCGGCTTCCGTGACTTTCCCCGGTCCGAGTAATCGGGTCCAGATTTTGATGTCCCAAAGACCCGATTTCTTGCAATTGAGCTTTGTCCATGGGCCTTATCTTCCGATGTGTCGGTTGGTTTCTCGATCCTTCCCCTTTTGGTTTGATCAAAAAAGCGATTGAGGTGGGAAGTCGAGACCCAAAGTTGATTGACAATGCCCGATTTAGATCATTAGCGATAAACCCCAAGTTTGAGCCGTTAGATTCTCAACAGTTTGTGTCATGTCCAAATCATTTTGTCAAATTTCTCTTCGATAACTCGAGCCTTTTTTCTCGAGAAGCGAAAAAGAAGATTGATTTTGATCCACCTGCTTTTGACTTTGTCATCAACCGATTTTGTAAGTTCAAAGAGATATGGTGGTCATGGATTGGGAGAACCGATCTCGATTGCTTCGATTTGTTTGAGATCGATTTGTCTCGACGCTTAAGACTCCTCAATCTCTTCTTTTCGGAGATCTTTGTGACAAGATCCGATCTCACGAAAAGTTGATCGATCACAGATTTGAGATGTAGGAATCGATCCATCACTTGATCGAATTGTTTGTGCCTCCGGTGGTTGGTCGTGAACTGCAAAGACCGTTCCACTTTCATCGGCAGCCTCCCATTCACCATTTCAAATGATCTGCTTCGAGCTTCTTGAGCGATCCTCCGACTTTTCTTCTTCCGCAATTCCAACTTCCCCGTGGATCGAGCTTTCACAGACGACGATATGAGCTCACCGGTGATCCCACTTTGGCGAGACTTCCTCATATCGGAGTCAAAATCATCATCCGCACCACCCATCTGCTCAACAAGTAAGATAAGATCCGAGAAGCTTTTTAATCTGAGATCTCTCCAGTGAGGATCTCCATGACTTCTTCTCCGATAGCGGGATGGGCGACCCGGGTTGTGGATACATCTCATCAATCTCTCGCTCAATTCTTAGTCCGACCATTTTTCCAAAATGGTCTTTGTTGATCTGGATACGAAATTATCCGTCCAGGATTACAACTGAGATGTGGAAGCTTCGGTTTGTGCTTGAGTCGGCGGAAGTTGACCGATTGGTTCGACTGCAGCGGGTTCTCACAGTAGTGGCGATTATATCTGGTTCAGTTCATGATCAACTATATGATATAAACGAGCGGTGAATCAAAGGTTGAGGAAAACTTGTGCTTCTACCTCGAATCATTTAATCGTGTTGAGAATATGGGAATTTTTCTTTGTTCGCATCGCTTCCGGGCGCTTTTTTTCTTCTTCGACTCATCTTCTAGTCTTAGAGTCGGGGTAGGTTGCTTTTCTTTCTTTGGCCTCTTCTCCGGGCCTTCACCGTTCGTTTTTTTTTACGTGGAGCAACCGTGTGGTGTGGATGCTTTTTGCTCTTTCCTTTCTTGATTTTGTTGGAGTGGGCTCCTTGTCATCGTCTGGTGGCCCATATATAAAGAAGTTGATGAGAGGAAGGCATTGTAGGACTTCACCCATTCTCGATTCCATTCGGTAGCTTTGCGATTTGTCTTTCAATATAACCGCAACCTTGTTGAGATTGGTCACTCTCTTTTTCGAAAAAGACCGCCTCGATTCATTGACTCCAAATTTTTCGTGTTCTTGGAGCAAGATGGCTTTTCAGGAAGCCGTGCCAATTGATGTTCCGAATCAATTATTACAGCATTATGTCGACATTTTGACCGATGTGAGAGCATCCGGGCTAAATGAGATTCCCATGATCGTTCTTGATGTAATGTCAAACAGCGGTCTGTACTTTCTTTTGAGCATTGGCGCGATGAATCCGCTTTTCGATGTTTATCCGCCTCTCTTAAGAGCTCCTCTCCGATTTCTTCATCCTCATTCTCCCCAGTAACGAGGAGAGATTCGCCCTTTTGCAAATTTGAACAGATTTGTGATGTCTCAGATTTGTCGATCGATTTCTTCTCCGTTGAACATCGGTTCTCTCTCGGTTTTTTTCAGATCCACACTCAAATTTCGCAAGAATTGAAGTGCTTCATCTTTGCATCACCGGATTGCAAAGTTTAAAGCAATATGTTTCAGGGCCCAAATTTTCTTGAAATTTGTTCCACCTCCATGGATTCGTAATCCTCAAAATGGTTCCAAATCGAACGAATTTATCCTCAAAGATCTTCGTTGCCCGCCCAAGATAGTTGCACATGATCTTTCCTAGTCCATGAGTGGCCATCTACAATGAGATAGACTCATTAAATTTGTGCATAATCAATATCAATATCATACCGCTGAAAAACAAAAGGCAATGAAGCATAAATTCCGAAAACAACTTTTGAAAACAATGTTTTTAATCGGAAAGAAAGATTCATCATTAAGCATAAAAGAAAATATTACCAGATTCAAATTTTCGGAGAAGATTTTGAACTCTAAGAAATCGCTTTTGAAACGTAGAGAAAATTTGAAGTTTTTCAAAGAAAGTAATGCAAGTTTGTGAAGCGTAAAAAACTCGTAAGGTTTGATGAATCTTATATAGAGGCGGAGGGTACAATAAGACAAGATTTTGAAGATCAAACGCTTTTGAAAAGATTGTGCGCTCCAGATGAAGCGGTTTTGATCGTAGGTCGAAAAACGACGTACACAAAAACTTTTGGATTTAAAAGCACGATCAAGTAGCGCTTAATACATGTACCCCACGTCCGCATTAAATGATTTGCAGAGTACACGCCACAAGGATAGTGGGGGTACAAGAAGGCAAATAATATCGATACGATCCGATAAATAAGTAAAGAACAAGAGAAAGGAGATGCGATTCGGTTGGTCGATGTTGTAATCACCAATATTACTTGTCAATGTTGATTCCACTTGTTGATCTTAATCATTCTCGCCTAAGCCTTAAGAAATTTCCCAACCGATCCTTTCAACCGATCTTCTCCAACAGATGCATCGATTTGTTGAAACTTCGAAGCCGATCTTTCCTCGAGTACGCCCTCGATTTCCTTTTGATCCTCCTTGATCGATTTGAAGTTCCCCTTCAACCGATATTTCCGACATAGATCGATATATCCGATTTATTGGAGTTTCAAGCTCACAGATCTCTCTCATCCGATCATGCTCGTAAGTAATCGATTTTTGGTTGACCTCATCCGATTCTTTTTTTGATTAAGCCAATTCTTGGGATAAGTGTTACCAAAAACTTAGTCTAGAGTAGTAGCTTCTATTCCCTAAGTAGGCGGATTGACATGCGAAATATCGCCCAATCTCTCGATATGTCAATCAACCGTAAATTTATCCAATTATCGATCGCGTGATTTCTACATCATCCCTTTTTTGATGCAAATTTCTGATAGGCTTTTGAAATGGAAATTGCATTTGCATCCTTGCTTGGCCTCTATAAATTGGACCAATGTTTTACACAACTTCACCCATTCACCATACTTATCTTCTTTGTAAGAATCATGTATCTTGGTGAACCCTTGTTTCCGGTTGAGACTTCCCAAAAAACACTTTTACACCCTTTTATATGATTTCATCTTCTCAAATCAACCCTTTGCATCCCTTATTGTTGTTTTCTTCATCATCTTCGATTTCACATCACGATTCTTTGCAAAGCTTCTCTACCACTGGCGGCGGATTCTGCTTTGCAACCGAGAAGACACTTCTCCTAACCCGATGCACCTTGTGTGTCTATCCTGGATGATGTAACGAACCATCGGACTTAGTCGGTATAAAATATCTGCAAAGACATGTGCCCATGAGATCGATGACCAACTCTTTGGCACACGTGCTCCATTCAACAAATTGACCGAGAGCCCTACTACTCCTCCTTTTTAGGGCTCCCCGGCTTAGTATCCTGTCAATGCCGCTCTCACTTCACTTGGAGAGTCCATCATTTCTTGGCATGGGATTACCTTTCAAGCCCCCTCACAGGTTAAGTGGGGAAAAATGAGAGGCGTCGATTTCATAAAATCTCTCTCTCTTCCCTCATTAACACTTAACTAATGAGTTCGGGTTTGGGTTTGGATCTGAGGTTTAGGGTTTCTAGGTTTAGGATTTTGGTTAACATTTATGTCTTCGACCTCCCGTCTTCTTGTACTTGTAACTCGTAATGTAACCTCACCTTCGGTTTTTATCAATGAAAAGTTCTCATATTTCATCGTTGTGTAAATTCCTCGCTTTCTTATGCGATTGTTTAGCTCTTAATCTCTCGAATCTTGCTTGTTGAATATCAACTAAAACGAATCACAAAGAAATACTATAACCAAATTGATTTAATCGATAATCCTTTAAACCGAGCATTTTCCTTAAACTCGATAAACCTTGAATCGATCCGCCTTTAAAACGATAGACTTTAAATCGATAAACTAAAATCCGATTCCTTTTGGATCCGTAGCGTGTAAGTCCGATCTATTTTTGCTTATCGGGTCTCTTGAGATCGCTTAAGATACCAAACTCAACCGATTTCTCTCGATCCGTTAGTCTCTTAACCAAATAGTTCGAGAACATTCCATCAAACATTTTCGTGACATTTCTCCAAGATCTAGAAGTCCTCAGCTCATTGCATAAATCTCTGAATCTGATCTCATTAGTGGCTTGGTTAGAATATCGCCTTTTATCAAGATGAATCTTTTCCATTCCCGATATTCTTCTTTTTTCAACGTGATCTCTTATAAAGTGGTGTCCGACATCCACATGCTTGCATCTTGTATGTAGAATCGATTACGAGTGATTGCAAAGACTATTATCGCCACGTAATATAGGTACGTTCTTAGCTACAATGTTGTAATCCTCACCGCCGATCGAGCCAGAGCATTGGGAACAACAACCTTATATATATTCTTTTTTTTGTCGCGAATCGATGTCCGCTTTTTGAAAACCACGAGATCATTTCCTAAGAACTCGACATGTTCTAGGTTGATTTTTCCGATCTTGCAACCTCCATAATCGTAATCGCAATACCCACTAAGTTCTAGATTATCATCGATGGGTAAAATAAACCAAGGTTTATTGTTCCTTCAGATACTTAAGAATCCGCTTAGTCTTTCTAGGTGGTCGATCATTGATTTGCTCGAAATCTAAAGACATACACCTCTTTCGCGAAAAGTGATATCCGGTCTCAATGGCAAATCGGGTATAATAAAAGATCCAATGAGAGCCCTATATTCCTTCGATTTGTTTTTTCGACCGCCTCATCTGGATCCATCTTGAATCCAAATCATCATAGGAATTTTGGCTTCCTTACTATTTTGAATTCCAAACTTAGCCAAAAGATTCCTAGTGTACTTTTGCTTCATGATGAATATCCCTTCAACTTTGTTTAACTTGAGAGACCTAGAAAGTAATTCATCCGACCCATCATGGACATCTCGAATTTCCTTGCATCGGTTCTTTTCAATCTTTCACATAGGCTCTTGTTAGAGATCCGAAGATGATGTCGCCCACGAAATCAACCATCGAATATCTTCTCCATCTTCTATTCTCGAATAAGGTTCTCATCCAATCGCCTTTTAGTGAACCCACTTTCGATCAAGAACCGAGAGAGTGTCATACCAAACTCATGAGTTTATTTCAACCATAAAGAGCTTTTTTCTTAAACGATACACTTGGTTGCCCTTTTCAAAGCCCGGAGGTTGTTCGACATAAACTTCCTCCGCTAGTACCCCGCTTAAGAAAGCACTCTTTACGTCCATCCGATACACAAAGGAACCCTCCGTGGGAAGCATAAGCTTTAAAATGTAAATGGCTTCAAAGCGAAAGCGATCGTGCAAAGGTCTCATCGTAATCAATTCCTTCGATTGTGAATACCCCTTAGCAACAAGTCTTGCCTTATTTCGGTGATAACATTTTTCTCATCTCTTTGTTCTTGAAGATCCATTTAGCGTAAATTACGCCTTGATGACCGGGTTCTGCTACTAGTTCCCATACTTCATTTCTCTCGGCGTTCGCTCCAAATTCCTCCTCGCATGGCTAGAATCCAGTTTATGCCTTGTAATGCTTCCTCTATTGTAGTTGGTTCCTTCATAGACAGATAATAAAGAATACATGGCACTTTCACCAACGATGTCTAGTTTTAATTTTATCGACGGGGTTCCAATTATCGATCATTGGATGATCGGGTTATCCAGTCCTTCCGCTTCGATTTAAGCGTCGGTTTTGAGAACATCGTCCGCTTCGATAAAATCTTATTACTAGTGATTGGGAGTGGTGCAGGTTATGGTCCACTTGATAAGAACAAGTCTCACCGATGTTGGAATCATCATGTGTCGATGTCCGCTCGTGAGAACTTCAGAGTTCCCCCTGAACCGGATGGTTCGATTTGTTCTTATCTCGGTTAATCGGCTTTTTTCATCGACAGTTGTTCGTACCTTAGATCTCGATTGATCCGTGAATCACCTAGATCCGGAATGTAAATTGATACAATTGATCGTTAGGCGATCCATTTTCCTCAATATCGTGTTCGTAGATCGTGTACTTTTGTTCGAGGCGATTTTTCTTGATCGAAGATGCTTCATCAAAGGTTACATGGGGTGTTTCTTCCACAACTAGGGTTCGCTTTGTTGTAGACCACGAAGGCTTTGCTAGATGAGGAATACCCTAGAAATATACCCTCATCGGACTTGGCCTCAAAAGTCTTCAACCGACTTTTTCCCATTGTTGTGTATGAAACACTTGCACCCCAAAAACATGGAAGTAAGAAACACGAGGTTTTCGCCTTCCCACAGTTTCATAAGGTGTTTTGTAGTGAGCCTTAGTCGAGACATCCGCTCACGTATGGCATATGATTTAAACGGTTTGGTATCGCATGTTCACCAACATTGTTCGAAAGAAATTTCTTTGAGAGTTCTGCTTTCTCCGCTTCAACTCCATTACATTGTGGCGTCCTCGCATGATGTTTCATGTCAGATACCAAAACTTAGAGCAAAAATCAAGAATAAAAGAGTTCGAAATTTTGTACTTTTATCCGTCGATTTTTACTACTACCGACACCCTTCTCATTTTGTAATCTTCTTAGCAGCAATGGTTGTCGCCTCATTCTTCTTATGTAAGAATATAACCCGTAAACTTGGAGTAGTCATCCACGATTACCAGAGTGTATTTATCCGTTGAGATCGACCGTAAACCGGGTCCAAACAGATCCATATGAAGCAAAACAAGATCTGTTGGATGCCGGTCCGGAAATTCCTTTGAATGAAGCTTTGACTGTTTTTCCTTCCGACATGCAAGACATGTCCGATCCTTTGAGAACACTTCATTCGAAGTCCTTCCACTAGAGACATCCTAGCTATCTTATTAAGAGTTTTAAAGTTCGATGGCTCATTCTTTTGTGCCAGAGCCAATCGCTACTTTTGGAACTCTTAACAATCAAGCACGATTTCTTGGACAACTGCTCCAATCACCGTAGATCGTCCCTTTTCTTGAACCAAGAATATCCGCTTGAGTGACTCGATTCTTGATAGTGCATTGATCACGAGAACTCAACATTGAATCCGAAGCAGAATTGTGAAACCGATAATAGGTTGTGCTTGGACCTTCGACATACGAGACTCCGTTACTTGTACATCATCATTCTCTAAGGTTCCAACCCTTTGGTATAACCAAAGTTATCATCACCAAGAGTACACGCGGCCTTTACGTTTCTATGTAGAACCGAGGAGATGTTTGCTTCCAAATCATGTGCCTTGAGCATCCACTATCGATGTACCGAGATAGTTGCTTGCACACCTCCTTTGTTGGCGGACCCCACGTGAACCCGCAATCGATCGAACCCCTTTTTCGATTGGGTCCCGAGGGGTTAGGTTTGGATTTCGGGATCCATACAAACAGAAAACTTCTATTGTGATCACCGATCGTAAGGCCCGATTTGTCTCCCATACTCACCAACATAATCATACTTATCCTCATATGCTTTCGATTTGTATGATTACTTGTGTGAACCTTGGATGACTTAGAAGACTTATGATTTAACTTTTTTCGGTTTGTCTTCTTTTTTATCCAAAGTGGTTCAAAAAGCAACCCTAAATTTCTCGACATATAGGGTAGGTACGATCGCTACCATCAAAAGATTCATATCCTTTTCGATAGATGGTTTTCGCAGCTTTACGAAGCATGCTTATTAGGCAAATGACCTTGATCGGGTCTCGATTAGACTTCCTTTTGTAGGTTGTCTTTTTTCGATTCCCCGATCCGTTGATCGTTGAGGTCTCTTCGTAAGAACCGGGTTCTTCCGTTGATTCCTCGGTGATGCTTTTACCAAATTGGGGTCCATTTACATTCCTTTCCGTTAGGCATTTTTTTCCCAACCGGTCTCTTACCCCTATTAGATACAAGTTTAGCTTTTTGGTGTATCTTTTTTCGTAAATTAAATGCGATTACACCTTTCCGAGATGAATCAATCGGGGCTTTTGAGGATGTGGAGGGTTTCTCATAGCCAAGTCTCTCCTTATCAATCTTTACTCGAAAATAGGCGTTTATGTCTTTAATCTGGTTTGAGATGATTTTGAAAAACATCTATTTTCTTACGCAGATTATCCTCGGAGGATTTCGGACTTTCATGCATTCTAATAGCTCATCGAATTTTGCTTGCAAGATTTTGAAGTCATCGAAAACAAAATTTCCATCGATCTTTGATCTCTTTTCTGATCGAAGCTTTAACTTCGAGAATTTTAAATTCCTCGCCACCTTCCGAAAGGAAATGATCTAAGTTCGTGAGGCTTTTCTCGAGATCATTTTCTTTTAGCAAGTGATTATTTCTAGTCCTCGACTTATCATTCTCGGCTTCCAAATAGCATAAGTTTCTCTTGCATTGGAGATCGTCAAGCAATTGCTCCGAGTAGAGTGCAGTCAATCTCCCCAAAGAAGTGTGCTAATGATAGCAGTGTAGAAGCGAAACGAAGGGGTTTGGAGGTTACCTCGGATTTGGTCCTCCCCGCCATCGGCAGAGTTCATCATCGTCGACGAGAATATCGATCTTCATTTTCATAGAAGTCGACGGCATTTCTTGCCGATCGGCGAAGTCTTCTCAGAGGAGTATCCGGAGTCCCGGAGGGCGATAGAATCGTCAATTCTCGACGACGCAACCATGGCTCTTCCGATACCGCTGCTCTCTTTTGTTCCTCTTTTCTTCCCTCTCTCTCGCCAAACCGGGCAGGCAGGCTATAGTGACTGACAAATTGAAGCACGCCTCGATCCACCGCTTCCTTTCCTTCCGGTGAATCAATCCGTGTAGATGACCTATCGGTGATTTCCTTCCGATAGTAGTCTGAGTTTCTTCTATCCGATTGGTTATCTCTACCTTCCTTCGCCCCGACTATCTCTTTCCCTTTCATCTCTGTGATCCCTCCGATCATCGATTCGGTTCTTTCCGGAGATCTATTGTCCGATCTCCTATCTCGCCCCTCGGTATGTTGATAGTCCTTATAAAATCTTCGATACTTACCAAGTTGTATATCCGACTTCTCAAGCTTCCCCGGTAAGTAAAGCGATCCGCTCGCCGACTTAATATATTTCCAATGGGCTCATTGGCCTTTGTTCTCGCATCGGGTTGCCTTGAAAAGAACCCATTTTGAAGTCGAGGTTTCAAAGAGGACCTCGTCTTCATCGCTTGACCTCTTTCAATCGGTCGAACTCGTGAGCTTTAAGACTCAAGAACAAGCTACTTTCGGTTTCATTCTTGAAATGTCCCGCAATCTTTGATTACCGTGACCTTCATGTCCCACTTCTTGGTGAGAGACCTTAGGATCTTATAGTTGATATCTTTATCGACATCTCTCTACCAAGTTCTCGGCTTGTTTATAGACATTGTAATTCTTCCATCGAGTTCGTTGATGGTTTCATTGGGCGATCTTGATTTCTCGAACTTCACCGGGCCGGCTTGAAGACTACCGTCTTTTATCTCGCTCATTTCCCTCGCAGATCTCAAGAGATCCCACATTGCTTTCGCAGATTTGAGATACTTAATCTTTTCTTTGGTGACCTTATCCATTGTCTTCATGATGATATGTCTTGCAATGGTGTCCAGAGTATGCGCTTTTCTTTCTTCATCGTCCATCGTATTTGGGCTTTTTTCGTACAAAGACTTCCTCGTGGAAAGTCCGATCTCCTCCGAAGGATTGTCGTAGTAAATGATGATGGGTCCTCTCGATGACTTCCATCATTCCCCCCAATCGACGAGCCTAGATGGTTGGACATATATATGGCCCAATCTACTACTCATCAATTGAGAACTTCGCAGATCATGATACATACCGGACGATCCATGCCGAAAGATTTTGGAAAATGAATGAGTTTTTAAAAACGGTTTTTCAAGATCGATTCATGACACAGAGTCGATGGTCGGAAGAACCAACCGCCTCGATACCACTTGTAGGTCCCGAAGCGGGTTATGTGAGGGCGTAAGTCTAGAGGGGAGGGTGAATAGACTTCAAAAACTTTTTTCGCGGCAGATCGGTGTGCGAAAGCGGATAGCCCGATCAGAGGCGAGTGAATCGATTTAGTCTCGATAACCAACTTATCGAACGCCGTAAGAGATCAGTTCAGAACTATCGATTAACCGATGTGTCGGAAGCTTTAAGTTTTACCCGTGAAAAACCAAGAAATCGATTCCAAGTTTTATCTTTTTAATCGATGACGAAATATCAAATGATCGGATCGTAAGCTTGGTGCTATCGATCTTAACTTAGAATATGTATGCGCTTTAAGATTGTGCGATGTGAGAGCAGCTTAATCAAAGCAAAGAAAAGGCACACAAGATTTATAGTGGTTCTGGACAAACCAGAAGTCCACTCTTCCCTTTCAAGGGGGCACCAACTTAACCGACTTAACCGACCGACTTAGTTTAGTGTGTTAGTCCAACACAAGACACCAACAGATGTTTTAAGAGTTCTCACTCAACCGATCCCGTAAATCAAGATTAGAAACCCTAGATCGAATTTGCTAAACAACTTATCCTAACTTGGGGTTTGGGTAAGATTGTTGAGGTTCCAACTATGAAATCTTTCCTTGCTTACAAGCAGCCTAAAAGCTAGATGAAAAGATTTCTTGCTAAGAACTTATGGGATGAACACAATATAAAATAAGCTTGTTGTTGTGTTCTTCGTGCGGAAATCTGACTATAGTTTGAGCTTCGTGATTATGTTGTTTGTCCAAGCATTTCCCTTTTTCACTCTGAAGTGTGATCCCATATTTATAGACCTTGAGATCAAAGAGCCGTTGGAGAGCAATTTGAATCTCAGGCTATTTTAGGTAGACTTGCAGGCTTGATGTGACGTGCTTCAGAACGGCATGGCCGAAAAGCGTGAATGTGTATTTTATAGCCGTTTGAGAGAGCAACATCGAATCCCGCGAGTATCAGCTCTGTTCATACGTGTTTCTTCCTTATTGGATGGAAGCCTTGCTTTGCAGTGTTGTTCCTCCAACTAAGGTTGGTATTCATCTTGTTCAGATTGCAGACGTATGATAAGATGAAACATCAGTTTTCATCTTATGATGCTGAATCGATCTGAATCGATCCCCACCAATGGATGGAGTCTTCGCTGTTGACTTAGCTTCAACCGGGCCGACTCTGCCGATGTAGGTCTTCCGTCCGATCTTACGGAAGTCATCCGATCTTCGAAAGTATTCTAAGTTTGAGCTTCATGACTTCCATTGAAGTTATCGACAAGATCGATTCGATCCGATCTTCCGCTTCGTTTAGCATTCATATCGGATATCAGCTTTCTTCTGATTCTTCAGATCTGACCTATACATATTGAGTTCCCCCTCAATATGTGACCTATCTATTACATCAGTTTTTCTATACAATCATTATCAACTGGTCTCCTATAGCAGTAATGTAAACATCAGTCAGCTAACAGGTCTGACTGGTCCTATTACATGTGTTTTTGGAACTTTCATCAAAACTATAAATTTCCCAACACATGCTCAATTTAAATTTAAAATCGTTTTAGGTTCATGAGACAATCTCATAAATGATGATTTTACTGCGATCTTGAGTTTTTTTCCTACTGAGTGGACCACATTGCTCATGAGACCTTCCATCTTCTCAGAGAAGGTTCAACAAATTTTACCTTGATACAATATACATGATTTTATGATTTTATGAGATTTTAAATTAATTATTAAGCAAAGTTAAAAAATAAAATAAATAAATAAATAATGAATTTTTAAACACTTTTTTTAAACTTTTTTTTATATAAAACGTCTCCATTTTTTTAAAGACCATTTTATGTAAGTCTTAGCATCCTAGCTACATTTATGTGTCAATTCCGACAATCATATTATTTAATTGTTGCGCTAGAAAATTGACAGAAAAATTGAATTATAAAAAATAAAAAGGTGGTTATGCAATATATATATATATGTTGTAATTGATAATAATCCTAATTAACCCAATAGAAAATAAGAATAAATTAAGTATTAAGTAAATTTATAAAATAAAATAAAATAAATTGAACGAAATTCAATAAATTAAATATGTGAGGAATAAAAGAACTAAAAGTAGTTATTAAGTAAATTTATAAAATAAAATAAATGAAAGAAGGAACAAAATTGAAAAAAAAATTATATACAAAATAAACAGGGATCAAAGTATACAAAATAAAAGTTGGCAAGAGTAAAAGGGTCCGAAAATGATTCCCCGTCCCTTGCTACTTTTTAATATAGTATAGATATAGATATAAATATAGATATAGATTTAACAATGTATGACTATTATTTATTATTTAGATATTGTTTTAACAAATATGACCACTCTGCAAGGAGAAATGGATGTCTTGATCATCACACAAACAACAAAACAATTTTAATGCCCTTTTTTTTTATTAGTGTCACCTACAATTGCAGGTATCCATCCTGAGAAGAATTTTAATCGTTCATATTCGTCAGCCAAATTTCAGTTCTGAAGCTTCATATTTTTCATTAATCTCAAAACGGTGCAAGCTTCCCACAGGTAGGAAGAGTTGCTCGTGACACGTAGTTGTCATGTCTGCGCCCTTTGGGATGATCAACAGTATTTGATAAAAATCACCTCAAAAAACAATTGTCTTTCCATCGAAAGGCAGTTTCGAAGATGATTGATCAATGAGTTGCATTATGTCCCAGAGAGTGTTATCAGTTGACTTCCCTATTTGATGTTGCTTGAATACTCTGTAATGTTTATTGGGATGGAAAACTTTGAATATGCAGTTATGTCCCCCGGTAGTAGAAGAGGCGTTATGTCGCTCAAAGTGACGTTTAGAACAATCACACCGTTCGATCTGAAAGCTACCAAAATTTATACTACTATGACTTTTAAAATTAATTGTGCAACCATAGTCGTGCATCGCACTGGTTCAGTTACTAGTTATATGAATATCAACATATATATAAACCTTAAAAAATTAAAAAACTCACATATTTAACAGAATATAGGGAATTTTGTTCGAGTTAAATGCACCTCAAATCCGGAGTTGGCGCATTTGTCATGAACTTCTGGCATCGTCGCATCTGTCGCCACACTCGATCACAAACCCAGATCCACCACCACCAAGCGAATCTAGACGAACACCAACACTACCACCACCACCTTATATTCGCCGCCCAAGACCCTACATTCGCCCAACACCCCATATATCTGCCACTCTGACCACCACTCATAACGAAAAATCAAAAATGAAAATGACTAAAACCATAGATCGACCCAATCCACCGCCACCGCCAACAAACCCCAACAAATCCTTCACCCCCACCGCCACCACCATCAGATCTGTCGCCCACCGCCAAACCACTAGATCATCTATCATCTCCATCTCCAAAATCTTTGTTGGGGGTTCGCTGAATTTTTGGGTGAGGGTAGGGAGGTTCGCCGGAATTTTGGGTGCCGATCGAGGGGGTTCACTAGAGAGGTGGTGGTGCCAGTGACAGTGGCGTCGAGATGGTGGTGGTTTGGTGGTGGTGGACGATAACATAGGGTGAGAGAGAAATCGTGGTGGGTCGGGTTATTGAGGGAAAGTAGAAAATGAATTTTGGAAGGAGAAATTTGAGGTGTGAGCAAAATCAAAAAGTAATTTAAATTAAAGGTAAAATTGGAATGCTTCTTACCTATGAATTACTATCACTTTTTTTTTTTGTAACTTAGAGTCTTAACGACCTAATTGTGCACCTTAAAGTCTTTAATTCATGTAAATATTGCAAAATTTTATTTTTGTAGACCAAAGTCCTATAAAAAATCAAGTGAAAATGACCATTTTTCTAACGCACAAGAATTTATGTTGAACCAAAATACATAATTCAAAAAAAAAAAAATATATTCCCTACTTATAATTTATATTTGAGTATATATGTCGCGTTTCTGATTGCGCGACTTTCTTTCTGAATAAACTTTAGACCGATTTCTTCCTTGGGCCGTTTCTTATCTTACTGGGTTGATCCATTTCTATTAAATAAGTAATTGAGCTACTTATTCCTTGTCACGGCCCAATGCTTCCTGAACTATCTCCACCTTCGATCCTCGGTTTAATCGGATGGATGACGAAATAACCGTACACCTGAGAAGTGCAACGGCTTGCAGAATGCATAGTATTTCTGGAATCACGCATGACAGACGACGGTGTGAATGAGTGAGGTAATTCCTCTAACTTCCAGAATTATTCTCCTTCTTCGTATGAATGAATTCTGATAAATTATACCTTGTGATTACAGATACCAAATGATTCCCAGAAATTCACGAGCGTTCTTGTGAGTGTTACAAATATGAGCTAAGCCATCGTGGGTGACTCATCTTCTGAATTCATACCCCTTATCATTCATTTCTAATCCCCATAATATGACGCAGGCTTGTTATGCGATGGCGATCAATGGCTACGGGCGAGTGACGAGGAAGATAGTTGTTTAATTTACATACTCGTTATTTCTTAGTTAATACTTTTATTGTTTGGTGATAATACTGTTGAACTTGCTAAGTAATACTGTTGAGGCTTGCTAGTATTACTCTGTTTTGTCGATATTAAGTGCGGGACATTACAAGTGGTATCTAGAGCCAAACCGCTGCCCGGTAATCATGGCTGAAGCTGTTCAAGGGGCACAAACCGCTTGAAGGACTTATTTGAAGCGATTATGAAACACGGCGATATGTTCTTGGATAATGATGAACGAATGAAGGCGGTGGAACAAAAAATTGTGAAACTCGAGGATATCTTGATCGGGGTAGGCCAGAATGTTAAAAACATTAGCCAAAACATGGAATATCTCATGAAAAAGGCTACAGAGCAAGGCGGCCAAGAGTCATCGAGTGATTAAAAGGATGAGGATAAGTCGAACAAAGGAAGGAATGACTACTACATCCCACCCCCATTGTGGAATCAAACAATGGTGGTCAGGTAAACTTTCAAGCTAACAATCACTCTGTTAGGTTAAAGTTTCCTAAATTTAGTGGGGATAACCCTTTGAGCTGGATTAGGAAAGCCAATCGTTTCTTCCAAATTATGCCTCTGAATGATGTTGCTAAAGTTTACCATTCGGGATACTATATGATTGAATCTGCGGATATATGGTATATGGAGTATGTTGAAGGAAAGGAAGGCATTAGTTGGAATGAATTTGTGAAATGATTATGCAAAGGTTTGTGAGACCTGGAAAAGAAGATGTTGTGATAGAGTTCACTAAATTACAGCAATCTCATGATGTGAACTCTTATCAAGAAAAGTTTGATGAGCTGAAATCTTTAGTTAGGGTGAAAAATCCAGATTTAAGTGAAGAATTCTTAGTTTCTTGCTCTCT
This sequence comes from Stenogyne calaminthoides, assembly GCA_037126765.1. Classification (NCBI taxonomy): domain Eukaryota; kingdom Viridiplantae; phylum Streptophyta; class Magnoliopsida; order Lamiales; family Lamiaceae; genus Stenogyne; species Stenogyne calaminthoides. The sequence goes on from JBBCBC010000018.1 coordinate 20,687,763, forward strand.
CAGAGGATTGAAAGAAGAGTTAAGGGTGCATGTGCAGCTGTTCAATCCCACTGAGTTAACTCAAGCTATCAACACTGCTAAAATGCTTGAATCCACACTAGATATTTGGGGCAAGAGAAACAAATTTGGAGGCAACAAGCAACCATACAATCAGTATGGAAGGCAACAAGCTACCATCAATCAGCCCAAGAAGGAAGAGAAGAAAGATAAAGAAGAAAAGAGAGATGCTACTGAAGGCAGTCACCTTCAGAAAGGTCACTGATGCACAATATCAAAGAAGGAGGGCTCTTGGACTGTGTTTCCATTGTGATGAGAAATACTCTTATGGTCATGTTTGTAAGAACAAACAATTTAATTTGATCATTGTAGAAGGGGAAGAAGAAGGAAATGAGGTGGAAAACACTGAGGAAGAAACAATGGACATCCATGATGGCATATCCGTTAATGCTCTAATGGGAAATAAGTCAAAGAATACCCTGAAAATTACTGGAAGGGTGGGTAAAAGACAGTTGAATATCCTAATAGATAGTGGTAGCACTAGCAGCTTCATTGATGTGAATACTGCTACTGAGCTTAACTGTACACTAGAAGAAGCCACTCCATGGATCATCACTGTGGCGGATGGAGGGAAGACTACTAGTAGGTTTAAGTGTGCTTAGTTCAAATGGCAGATGCAAGAAGAGCCATTCATTACTGACCTCAGAGTGTTATAGTTGGGGGGTGTGATGTCATATTGGGTGCATATTGGATGTGGGAACACAACCCCATAACATTCAATCTCAAGGACAACAAGATCACAAAATGGAAAAATGGGAAAGAAGTGGTTTTAGAAGGGCATGAGACTAAACAGGAAATAAAAGTCATCGCAGCAAGGAACCTTGATAACTATTTACACAAGGTAACTCATGGGGTAATGGTACAGCTATTTAGTGTTAACATGGAGACTCCATAGGAAGAAATTGTTGAGGGTCCTATATTGGCAATACTAGAGAGATATGGAGGTGTCTTTGCAGAGCCTAGTGGATTGCCACCAAAAAGGAAGATAGAGCATACAATCAACTTGAAGCCTGGAACACAACCCATTTTTCAAAAAGCATATAGATACTCACATGCCTTGAAAATGAGATTGAGAAGATGGTGAAAGACATGCTAACACAAGATGTCATTGAGGTGAGTTCTAGTCCTTTTTTGCTAGTCCTTCTATACTAGTGAAAAAGAAGGATCACACAAGGAGGTTTTGTGTAGATTACAGGAAGCTTAATGATCAAACTATTAAGAATAAATACCCTATGCCTGTAATTGAAGATTTGCTTACTGAATTACATGGTTCAACAGTGTTTTCAAAAATAAACCTTAGGCAGGGTTATTTTCAGATTCTTGTAAAGGAGGAGGACAGGCACAAAACAACATTTATCACTCACTGTGGGTTGTTTGATCAGGAAGTGTGTTCTATTGTTTTTTGATGACATATTGGTCTATAGCCCAGATGTTAACACTCATGTTGAGCATCTCAATGAAGTGATGAAACTCCTATAAGAACACCAGTTGATGCCAAGAAAAGCAAATGTGCTTTTGGAGTGAAACAGGTTGAATATCTTGGGCACATAATTTCTGGGAAAGGTGTGAAAACAGATCCTGAGAAAATCAAGAGTATGGTAGAGTGGCCTAAACCCAAAAATATTAAGGCCTTAGAGGATTCTTGGGTCTCACTGGATATTATAGGAGGTTTATTAAGGGGTACTCAATTACTGAGAAAGGATTGCTTCAAATGGAGTGCTGGAGCTGATGATGCCTTTGAGAAGCTAAAGAAAATGATGGTTGAAGCCCCTGTCCTAACAATGCCTGACTTTACTCAACCATTTGTGCTAGAGACAGATGCATGTGCTAATGGAATTGGAGTTGTACTCATGCAAAAGGGCCAACCCATTGCTTACTTCAGTCAGAGTCTATGTCCCAGAAACCTGGCCCTATCAACTTATAAGAAAGAGTTACTTGCAATAATGACAACAGTAACTAAATGGAGTCACTACTTGAATGACAGCAGATCTGTGATTAAGACAGACCATTTCAGTCTTAAGCATCTCAAAGAGCAGAGGCTGAGCAACATTCTTCAGCAAAAATGGTTAATCAAGCTTATGGGACATGATTACACCATAGAGTACAAGAAGGGAAAAGAGAATAAAGCAGTTGATGCTTTATCTAGGCAATATAAGCAAGAGGAAGGAGATTCGATGAGTATGAGGGTCACTAGTACAAAGATAGAACCACAGTGGATAGAAGAAATAAGGTCAAGCTACAGGGATGATGAGAAAGCTAAACAACTCATGGCTCAAGTGTTACTTGTTGGGGTTATACTGGAAAGTATATTTTTACTTTGTATAACCAGACTGAATTTCTGTCTTATTTGCTGAAATAAATTATTTATCACTGATGCTTTAAATATCATTGAATGTTACATATATTTACTGCATAACTGTTCAATAAATAGTACGTGTTACATTGTAGTTAATTTAGTGATACCAGATCACAGAAGATTAAATTAACAGTCCCTTGTAACTAAAAGTACATAATTCACAACCCAGATGGAAATGAACAAATCATCGTAAAAGGTTTAATTGTAAGGCTCAGATTGACTTGTCTTGACCAAGAGATTACACTAGTGCATTATGATGCGCTGAATAGGACCTACATGAGGATAAATTCTTCAGTATTGAATATAGAAGAATTAGACCTCAGTGGTTCATTATTTCTTAATCTCCGTCCCTTAAATAGGATCGTGTGGAATCAATAACTATTGCTTTGACTTATGATGGGAAGAGAATCAGTGAGATTCAATACCTTGTATCTTGGGCAATGTTATTGGTTACATGACGATTGCTAAGATTTAATACGGTGAAACGTGTGCAAGTGCGCCTTGTTTGATTTGTCCCCTTGGAAGGCTCAGAAGATTTATCATACCAAATCTTGCAAGTGGAATTAGTTTTCGGTGTGGATAATAATGTTGAGTCGTTCCTTGTCCAAGAAAAAAAATATTAATTAATATGAAGTTATTTCAGTGTCCTAAATTAATTAATGGACTGGATAATCTTAAACACGGGAAATAATAACCGGGAGCCATATTAACAGTAATATGGGTTAAGATGGATAGTACAATATTAATTATGCAGTGGAATTAATTAATATTTATGGGCTTGAATAATATTGTGGCTCAATATTGGAAATTCAAGGTCCATTGGAAGGTCCAATCTTAATTCTCCTAAAGGCCCCTCAAGTAGCCCAAAGATAAAGTTCAATAACTTAAAAAGGTGTTTAAAATAGAATAAATTATTGTTGCCTATTTTTCCATAATTTTCTAAAATAATTAAAGGGAGAGAGAGAAAGGATTTTCTTGATTTTCTTGGAAAGATTTTGTGGAATATGTATTCTTGGAATATAAGATTATCCCATAAATTCAAGAAAAGTCAGAGATCCTATTTCTTCTCTATTTAATGGGAAATTTTCGAAAATCCCTTAATATAAGGAGGTGGGATTTTTGTGGAATATTTTAATTATGGAGAAAACAATATATTGGATATATTCAAGGTTTCTTGGAGATCAAGAAAAAGATTTTCCCATCTTATTCCTAGGTCAAAAATTCGACCACCCCTAGTATTATAAATAGGGGATGAATATTTCATCCCCAATGCAATTCCATGTGTTGGAAAAATTAGAAATCCACAAAGGTGGTGCAACATAATTTTATTTTTCCCTTTTGTTAATTGTTCGCGAGCATCCTACCACCGAATTGTTGGACAAGGACGAGGGAATACTTGAAAAGGTCTTTTGGTGTGTTCGTGTGAACGGGATCTATCTTTTCAACGGTTGTCACTCCGAGAGGTTAGTTCACGTAAACTCCTAGCAATTCCGCATGCGTATGATTTATGTGATGAATTTGTATGCATGATTTGTTGTTGAATTATTATTTGAATTAATATAGGATTAATTCATGTTAGTATTAATTGTGAGAATTAAATTTGTATTTAATCCCGAATAGATCTGGGCAATCCATTCCCCAACAACTGGTATCAGAGCCTCGATTTTGGGCTTTGAATTTTAAATTGTAATTTAATTCGTTGTTTATCAAATTTGAAATTGGATAGTAGAATTGCTAGATCTTTTTTGCAGGTATCCAATTGTCATGGTATTAATGAATGTTTATTTATGCATGCATATAAATTGTGGTTTTTAATTCAATTCATTCGAATTCGTTTTGCCTCGTGAGAAAATCCACGAGAAGATTAGGATTTGTTTGATTTGATCAATGTAATAGACTAGTCTAGATCTAGCTTTATTTATTCTTTGTAAAGAAATTGCAACCGGATCGAGAACGAAGACGAATAATTAAAAACGGGCTACCAAGTGCCCGGACGTACGCGAGCCAAAGCACGAGGTGCTAGGCGGTCGCGCACGGGGCTGGCCGAGAGGCGCTCGGCGAAACTTGGGCCGACGAGGTGTGCGCGGGCGCTCGCATAGGCGCGTGTGGGTACGCGCACGGGCGGACGCGGAAGGAAGCCGCGCAGGATGCTCTCGGGCAAGGGTGAGGCGGCTGAGGGCGACACGGGCGAAGAAGGGCGGGCGCGCATGTAGATCTGTGCGCCTGCCGAGAGATACCTAGCGATGCGGGCGAGGTGGGCGATGCAGGCGCGCGCGCAGATCCGCGCGACCTGCCGAAAGCTACCGAGCAATGCGGGCGTGCGATGCAGGCGCGTGCGCAGATCCGCGCGACCTGCCTAGAGACGCCGAGTGATGGGCGGGGATGGCCCGACCGAACAAGGGCGTACGTACGGGCACACGCGGATATGTGTTCCCGGCCGTGAGCTACCCAATGTCGGACATCGTTTCGGACCTAGACGGAGGACATTCTAAAGAAAATATTGCGGACGAGTGGGAGCTTTTCGAGACGAATGATGAAGGCAATGAAGACAATTTCTCAAGATCAAGACATGACAAAAATTAACCGTGGCAATTGGATATATGTGCTCAATGTGTTTAATTTTTTTGTTTTGATGTTTGCTTTATTTTTCGTGCGTATTTAATTATGTTTGAATATGCGATGCATGAGAAATTATTATGGAAAAATCTCACTTTCAAAAATTACTAAGTATGTTTTAAATAATTAATTGACAGTTTTATTCCGGATAATAAAATTGAACTAATTTTGACCTCCATGATTTATTTATTTGTGAATTCTTTTGGAGAAATTCCCCCCATGGGACGGCCAAAAGATAGCTTTCACATAAATAAATTCCAAACTGATGATTGTGGATTATTATTAGTGGCGACGATGACCCTCCCCACGAGGCTCGTTCAAAGCGAAATAATAATTCTGTCTTTAATCATGGTTATTACTTAGGTATAAGATTGATATGCATATACTTCCCCGAAGTCCCTGTCAATCTTATATTGGTCAAGTGGGAGCCAACTATTAATCTGGATATTAAAGGTTTGTAACTGTTTTCTTGTTTGTAACCTGCTTGAATGTGTTTAAATAATGACCCACCCCACGTGGCTTATTTAAACTGTTTTGAGATGTTGGCTGATGCATGTTCATATTTTTTTGTGATTTTAATATGATACATGTGATCGAATTATGTGATAATTTTGTGCTTATGCAAATCATTATTTATTTCAGTTCAGCATGTCACAACCTTTTAATCCACTGTTCAATAAACTCAAAGATCTTAAGCTTACTGGTGAAAATTATTTTGATTGGAATTATAAAATAAAAATCGTCCTAGCTGCACAACCATCCAAATGGGTGCTTGAAAGACCAAAACCTGAAAAACCTGCTAAGGGTGCTGGAATATGGGACGAGATGGACCAAAGTTGATTTCATTCTCCATACTCTGCCAAAGAGCTATGGTCATCCCTATCTAGAGTACCTGATGGAAGATCTGAATTTTACTGTGGATGATCTAGTAAGAGCTCTTACATTGGTCGAAGAGGTTACGGAGCGCAAGAAAGTAAGCTTGGTTGCAAGAAAGTCGTCTTTTCCTTCTATGCCAATTGGTGGTAAGAATGATGAGAAAAAAATACTAAACCAAGTGAGCTCAACATCCTTCAAAAGCAGAGGCTCAAGCAAGAGGAAATGTTTGGAGTGTGGTGAAATAGGACATTGGAGGTCAGCCTGTTCCAAACCCAAGAGGAATGGAAAGAAAGGTAATTCTCATGCACTAGTTGTTGAAACTTGTTTAGCGGCATATGCTTCCCACTTGTGGGTAGTGGATACGGGATCCACTGATCATGTTTATTTCACTTTACAGGGGTTCAAACGGACCCGACAACTTAGTGGGAGTGAGATCCTCATCACACTGGGCGATGCTACGAGAGTGGCAGCTGAAGCAGTGGGAGAAGTGCAGTTGTCTTTTGAAGACAAAGTTTTAATTTTGAGAGATGTTCTTTACGTTCCTAGTTTTAAAAAGAATTTGATTTCAGTTTCTAAACTTTTTCTTGATGGATATTCGGTTACTTTTAATAAAGTTGTTACCATTGCTCTAAATAATGAGTTTATCTGTCATGGAACGTTGTCGAATAATCTCTACACAATTAACTGTCCACACCACTCACGAAATGCATCCTATAACACATCGACTATTTCGAATAAAAGAAAACATTCATCAGACGTGAATGAAACACTTCTATGGCATCTGAGACTAGGTCATATTAATCCAAAGAGGATCCAAAGGTTGGTTCAAAATGGTTCATTGGAGTCTCTCCGGGTTGAACCATTTCCAACTTGCGAATCATGTTTGGAGGGTAAAATGACCAAGAGGGCATTTGGAGCCAAGGGAAATAGAGCCAAAGAAGTGTTGGAAATCGTTCACACCGATGTATGTGGTCTAATATCAATCAAAGCAAGAGGATGATATGAGTATTTCATTACTTTCATCGATGATTACTCAAGATATGGATACATTTACCTTATGAAGCATAAATCTGAGACCTTTGATAAATTCAAAGAATTTAAGGCTCAAGCAGAGAATCATAGGGAAAAGCGTATCAAGTCTCTACGATCTGACCGTGGAGGCGAATACCTCATCGATGATTTTTTGAACTACTTATCAGATGAAAGGATTGTATCCCAGTTGACTGCACCCGGAACCCCTCAATAAAACGGGGTTGCAGAATGAAGAAACATGACTCTTTTAGAAATGGTCAGGTCAATGATGAGTTATGCGGATCTACCCAAATCGTTTTGGGGTCACGCCTTGAAAACAACAACTTACATTCTAAACTTGATGCCATCCAAATCGGTTCCCAAAACCCCTAAAGAGTTGTGGACCGGGCGCAAGCCCAGTTTAGGACACATGAGAATCTGGGGGTGTCCGGCATACGTGTTGGAGGCCGGTAAATTGGATCCAAGATCAGAATTAAGGTTGTTTATAGGGTACCCCGAAGAAACGAAAGGGTGCATGTTCTATGGTCCCGAAGAACAAAAGGTGGTAATCAGTATGCACTTTAGATTTTTGGAAGAAGACTATATGAACGATAAAAAGCCCAGAAATGAGATGAGCTAAAGGGGCTTACCCCAATGCCAACTGTACAAGTCGATATACCAAACGACACACTTACACAACTGGAACCTCGTCGTAGTGGGAGGGTTGTCAGACAGCTCGAGAGATTCATGGGGATAGGAGAGTCATCAGACTTAGTCCCTGGTGAGAATGAATCGGACACATGGACATACAATGAGGCAATCCATGACAAGGATGCGGATTCTTGGCAAACAGCAATGGAAGCCGAGATGGGTTCTATGGATCATAATAAGGTGTAGGAGCTAGTCGAACCACTTAATGAGATCAAACCCATTGGTTGCAAGTGGGTATATAAGAGAAAAAGAGGACCGGACGGGAAGGTAGAGACCTTCAAGGCTAGACTTGTGGCAAAAGGTTACACTCAGAAAGAAGGGATCGACTATGAGGAAACCTTTTCGCCTGTAGCTATGCTCAAGTCCATCTGTATTCTATTGTCGATAGCTGCGCATCTCAATTTTGAGATCTGGCAAATGGATGTCAAGACAGCTTTCCTTAATGGAAGTCTTGAAGAAGATATCTATATGCAACAACTTAAAGGCTTCATTGAAAAAGGCCAAGAACGTCTAGTTTGCAAGCTCAAGAAGTCCATCTACGGACTAAAGCAAGCATCGTGTGCTTGGAACCAATGTTTTGATCGGGTTATAAAGTCTTACGGGTTCGATAAAAATGAGTTTGAAAGTTGTGTGTATAAAAAGCGTGTCGGAACTGCATTTGTATTCTTAGTACTATACGTAGATGATATTCTGCTCATCAGAGACAATGTAAAGGTTTTGTCAGACGTAAGGGTATGGCTGTCAAAACAGTTTGATATGAAGGACTTAGGGGAAGCCAATCACATCCTTGGGATCAAGATCACTCGAGATCGTAAGAAAATGATGATAGGCTTATCGCAAGCTTCATACATAGACATTGTCTTGAAGCGATTCACCATTCAAGATTTCAAGAAGGGCTTTGTGCCTTTCAGACATGAAATACATCTATCCAAAGAAATGTGCCCGAAGACGCAAAGGGAGATAGATGACATGAAAGGCGTTCCTTATGCTTCGACTGTGGGAAGCCTCATGTATGCTATGCTGTGCACGAGGCCAGATATCTGCTTTGTCGTTGGCATGGTAGCGAGATATCAGAGTAATCCGGGGAAAGAACACTGGACTGCAGTTAAAAACATTCTGAAGTAGCTGAAGAGAACTCGCGATAGAATGTTAGTTTATCAGTCAGACAGTCTGATTCCCATCGGATACACGGACTCGAATTTCCAATCAGACTTAGATTCCAGAAAATCTACCTCGGGTAGTGTGTTTTGCATGGGGGAGGAGCCATGACATGGAGCAGCGTTAAGCAGAAATGCATCGCAGATTCTACCATGGAACCCGAGTATGTAGCTGCTAGTGAAGCAGCGAAAGAAGCGGTTTGACTCAAGAACTTCCTAGTGGACTTGGATGTAGTTCCAAATTTTCCCAGCACCATCACGGTCTATTGTGATAATGCCGGAGCGGTTGCAAATTCAAGGGAACCAAAAGCCCACAAGGCCAGCAAACACATTGAAAGGAAATACCAACTTATACGAGAAATCGTTAAGAGAGGAGATATAGAGGTGACAAAGATCGCGTCAGAGGACAACCTAGCAGATCCATTCACAAAGGGTTTGCCTAAAAATACATTCGAGAGACACGTGGAAGGAATGGGTGTCAAGACCATTGTCAATCTGCTTTGAGTATAAGTGAGAGAGATATTATTAGGTTCGTGTAGGTGACATTAGATGTCACGTAGATTCTACACGAGACATGTTGTAGTATACTTAAAAGCAGACTTGAGTATAAGTGGGAGATTGTTGGGGTTATACTGGAAAGTATGTTTTTACTTTGTATAACCAGACTGAATTTCTGTCTTATTTGCTGAAATAAATTATTTATCACTGATGCTTTAAATATCATTGATTGTTACATATATTTACTACATAATTGTTCAATAAATAGTACGTGTTACATTGTAGTTAATTTAGTGATACCAGGTCACATAAGATTAAATTAACAGTCCCTTGTAACTAAAAGTACATAATTCACAACCCGGATGGAAATGAACAAACCATCGTGAAAGGTTGAAGTGTAAGGCTCAAATTGGCTTGTCTTGACCAAGAGATTGCACTAGTGCATTATGATGCGCTGAATAGGACCTACAGGAGGATAAATTCTTCAGTACTAAATATAAAAGAATTAGACCTTAGTGGTTCATTATTTCTTAATCTCCATCCCTTAAATAGGATCGTGTGGAATCAATAACCATTGCTTTGACTTATGATGGAAAGAGAATCAGTGAGATTCAATACCTTGTATCTTGGGCAATATTATTGGTTACATGACGATTGCTAAGATTTAATACGGTGAAACGTGTGCAAGTGTGCCTTGTTTGATTTGTCCCCTTGGGAGGCTCAGAAGATTTATCATACCAAATCTTGCAAGTGGAATTAGTTTCCGGTATGGATAATAATGTTGAGTCGTTCCTTGACCAAGGAAAAAGATGTTAATTAATATGAAGTTATTTCAGTGGCCTAAATTAATTAATGGACTGGATAATCTTAAACACGGGAAATAATAACCGGGAGCCATATTAACAGTAATATGTTAAGATGGATAGTGCAATATTAATTATGTAGTGGAATTAATTAATATTTATGGGCTTGAATAATATTGTGGCTCAATATTGGAAATTCAAGGTCCATTGGAAGGTCCAATCTTAATTCTCCTAAAGACCTGTTAAGTAGCCCAAAGATAAAGTCCAATAACTGAAAAAAGTGTTTAAAATAAAATAAATTGTTGTTGCTTATTTTTCCATAATTTTCGAAAATAATTAAAGGAAGAGAGAGAAAGGATTTTCTTGATTTTCTTGGAAAGATTTTATGGAATATGTATTCTTGGAATACAAGATTATCCCCTAAATTCAAGAAACGTCAAAGATCCTATTTCTTCCCTATTTAATGGAAAATTTTCGAAAACCCCTTAATATAAGGATGTGGGATTTTTGTGGAATATTTTAATTATGGAGAAAATAATATATTGGATATATTCAAGATTTCTTGGAGATCAAGAAAAAGATTTTCCTATCTTATTCCTAAGTCAAAAATTCGACCACCCCTAGTATTATAAATAGGGGATGAATTTTTCATCCCCAATGCAATTTCATGTGTTGGAAAAATTAGAAATCCACAAAGGTGGTGCAACATAATTTTATTTTTTTCTTTTGTTAATTGTTCGCGAGCATCCTACCACCGGATTGTTGGACAAGGACGAGGGAATACTTGAGAATGTCTTTTGGTGTGTTCGTATGAACGGGATCCATCTTCTCAACGGTTGTCACTCCGAGAGGTTAGTTCACGTAAACTCCTAGCAATTTCGCATGCGTAGGATTTATGTGACGAATTTGTATGCATGATTTGTTGTTGAATTATTATTTGAATTAATATAGGATTAATTCATGCTAGTAATAATTGTGAGAATTAAATTTGTATTTAAATATTAATCCCGAATATATCCGGGCAATCCATTCCCCAACATTACTCACTCCTGATGCTGCTGACAAATATACAGTCAGAGATGGAATTCTTAAATACAAAGGGAGGATATGTGTAGGGAACTCTACTTCTATCAGAACCAAGATAATGGAGGTCATTCACAATTCTTCTATTGGGGGCATTCTGGAATGCAAGCTAGCTATCAGAAGGCAAAGGGATTGTTTTACTGGATGGGTATGAAGAAGGACTTTGAAGAGTACATAGGGGCTTGTGATGTGTGTAAAAAGTGTAAAACTGAGAGTGTTCCCTATCATGTGCTACTGCAGCCACTCATGGTACCAGAGAAACCTTGGAGTCAAGTCACTATGGATTTTATTGAAGCCTTGCCTATGGCTGAGGGTAAGAGTGTGATATGGGTTATAGTAGATAGGATGACTAAGTATAGTCATTTTATTGCACTCAAGCATCCATACACAACTGAGAGCATTGCTGAAATCTGTCTCAATCGAGTATACAAGCTACATGGGTTCCCTGAGATTATCATAAGTGATAGAGATGTGGTGTTCCAGAGTGTTGGTCCCGGTGTAAACGAGTCTTACACGTATATGGGGGGGGAATACACGTGTTCAGTGTTTTTAAAACTTTTTCTTACTGAGGTCAGCTTGGGTCAGATAATCCTGAAGATTAGGTTCTGAGAAGCACAGATCACTCTGAGTCAAAGTCTCTTGAGATGGTGATCCCGAAATTTGCTTCGGATACCTCGAGATAATCCCAATCAATCACGAGTGTCGAGATCCCCGAGTTGCTTGGATCGGATAACTAGCTTCTTGAATCCTCGGAAAGAGAGTTCGGTTTGATAACTATCTGTTCTAGCTACTTCGATCGTCTTGAATGGTTGGCCCTTAGATTATACTCGTTTTAAGCTTTCTTTGAAAGACCTTCCCTTTATGAAATAGTGATTAGACCGTGATTCACTTATGCAACTTCAAATGGATTGATTCCAACCGAATATCGATGAAAAGTATGCTTTCAAAATCAAGTCAATGCAAATTAAGCACACGAATAAGGAAAGCAATAAAGAACACGGCGGTTATAGTGGTTCGTAGACTCAAGCTCCTACATCCACTCTCTCTCGACTCTTGAGAGAAATTCACTATCAACCGAGCTTTTCGACTACCTCGTAGTTTACTTACTCAACTTCGCCCCGAGTTTTCGACTACTCCACGTAGTTTACTTACTCAACCCGACCTTGAGTTTTTACGACTACCTCCGTAGTTTACTTACTTAATCACACACAAGCTTTCGGACTACCCCCTCAGCTTACTAACATCTCCTCTAGAGTTTTCGACTACTCCGCGTGTAGTTTACTAACTCTTTACAACTCTACTCACCAACAAACACACTCCAACTACCTTCTCAAGGGTTTGGGGTTTCTCGGTTGGTTTCAACTAGATGAGATATCCTTTACAATGAAGCACAATGCAAAGGGTTAGGATATCTCGACTAAGCTTTGATAATTCTTATCAAGCTAGAATTAGTAAAGTGAGCTCTCTTCAATATAGAAGCACTTGGGAAATTCAAGGTATTTCGAGTGCTTTAACTTTTGCAAGAATAAGTTTGAGCTCTTGAGTTGCGTATAAATTTCCCGTAACCTTACAAAGTAGAGGGTCACCAGTATTTATAGGCATACACCAAGGTCACTCTTTGAAAACTATCCGTTGGAGAGATAACCGTGAGTTCCCTCTTATGGTGTGTGAGAAACGGCTATATTTAGGGTTTGAAACTCCCTAACATTTTTTTTTAAGCAATAGCCTTTCATGTAGCCGGTCTTCACTTTTTGCGATCTGAACTTTCGTTACATCGACATCTTTTTTTGACTTTCATCCTTTATCGATTATCGGTATGGTATGATGTCGTCTTTTCCTCTTTTTGACTTTTGTCTTCAGTTAAAGGTAGACACCTTCAACGGCTCTTTTGGTTACAAACTCTGAGTTTGATATAACCTTAACAACACTTCTAACTTAGTTCCTTTTGTCTGCATTTGAATGTCTTGGCAATATCTAACTTTCTAAGGCATCGCGTTTCTCTCAGTATTGCATCCTTCGATAGATATATTCAAAGGCCTCGAAAACATTCGAGTTCATCTTCGAGTATTGATATATTATTACCGGTCTTCGCAATTCTTCGTGCTTTTCGATATTCTTGATCTTGATTTCTCGATCTCGGTCTTGCGTCTTGAGTCTTACGAGTCTTGAGGTCTTCGAGTCTTGAGGTCTTCGAGTCTTGGGTCTTCGAGTCTTGAGTCTTCTCGAGTCTTGATTTATCTTGACCGATATCTTTTGAGTCTTCATCTTTGAGTCTTGATTCTCGGTTTCATCTTGAGTCTTGATATCTCGATTTTTCATCTTGAGTCTTGATTCTCGATTTCATCTTGAGTCTTGAGACTTCAGTTTCATAATAAAACTTCAGTTTCTTCAGAAACATACTGAGTTCTTCAGAGTCTTCAGAACCTATCCTGAACTATATCTGCTGACTATACATTTTGCAGATAACATCCTGAATACTCTAAAACTGAATCCTGACTCAATTATCAAGATCATTCTGAACATGTCATACTCAGGGGTTTGGGATCTTAATCAAAATCATATAATCTTTTATTAAATTCATCTCCCAACAATTTCCCCCTTTTTGATGATGCCAAAACCTATCTTGTTACAAATACATAACCTATACTCAGGTTTCAGTTTATCCTATCACAAGATTGGTTGTCTCTCAACAATTTCTGAATCAGAGAATCTCTCAATACATTCAGAGAGTTTTTCCAACACTTAAGACATTCAGTAATTTCTTCAGTAATGAATCTCTTTAAGTAGTTCATTACTAAATACTTAAACAATTTTCTCATATCATCATTCAGTTAGTTTAGAGACATATAATCAGCATATCAAAATAAAAGACATGTAAATAAGATAATAAGGTATTATCTTTTGAGCATAATGATAAATCTTCATTGATGATAAGTATACCATTACAGATTACAATGAGATTTTTATCAACAAAATCAAAAAGACAAAATTTAAAGATTACAGAATCTTCTGAGTTCTTCAGTCTTCAGTCTTCAGATTCGGCTCTTCAGTTTGCTTCATTCTCGACTTCATCAGCTGGCACCTCCAGGTTGAACATTCCGAAAAATCTTTTCTTCAGCTCATTCCTCTCCTTGATGATGTCCGGATTGTTCCCTGTTAATCCCAACTGACCAGCATACTGAGCAATTTCTTGCGTAATGGCCTTCTCATTTACCAAGCCATTACCAAGTCTTGGAGGAGAATAGGAATATGGACCAGGGGCTACTATCTGTACTCCACCTTCATCCGCAAGGTTAATCCAGCCTTGGAGATACTTTGGATAGAAGGTTAGAAGATATTCAATGAAAGCTTCGTCTTGATCTGAGCCTTCCCCTCTCCATTCCCTGAGAACATCGTAATTGAACCAGAAGGTTCTCTTCACTTCTTCCCACATGTCGTTGAGTTTAATGGGCATCCATTTATCGACGTGGGGCCACTTCAGCGCTTTCGATGTTCCCTTCCTCTTGCTCGCAAACTTTCTGAAGTCACTCCTTCGCTTCTGCTCTTCGTCTATCTTCTTTTCACGATCACAGACGCTCCGAGAGACCGGCGGCGGCTTTCTTAACTTGTTCTTTTTGGAGTGTCTTCAGAGCATCTCTGGTGTTGAAGACTTTCTTCTGAGGTTGAGACTCAGATTCTTCTGCATCTTCATCATCTAGAATCAGCTTTCTCTAGATTGGCTTAGAAGCCTTCGCACGCTTGCTTACAGGTTGAACAACGCCCAAGGCTTTCCTCTTCATAGGCAGTTCAGCACCAGCCTGGCTTGTTCCAACCTTAGTTCTAGCACTCAGTTTCTCTCTTGCAACCTCAAGCATGGTTTGCTCGAAACCTCGAGTGTAGATGGGCTTCTCCACTTGAGCGAATTTCAATTTATCAGTAGCTTCAACTTCTTTTAAGGCTTTGGCTAGATTGTACATTTCAGCCTCTTTCTGAGCCTTCTTCTCCAAAGTACGTGCCATGAACTTCCTGAGGTCTTCACCTTCCTTTTCCCCCTTCCTGGCACCGTAATTTGGAAGAAGTCTGGAGAGAGTTGTGTCCATGTGATACTGCTCTTTGCTCACACAGCGGATCTCTCCTGCTAACTGATCTTGCTCATCTTCCATTCTCCTGATGTGGTTCTTAGCCACAAAAAGTTCTTCAGATAAGTGGGCAAACCGGCGGAGAGTGCATCTTTAAGCATCTCTGTCATCTTGGTCATGAGCACTGAGCTCATTTCCTCAACAGCAGATTTGATCAGCACCTCATTTTTCTCTGCTAGTTTCACCTCTAGAAATTCAGTCGATTCCTGGTGCTTCTGTTTCATTTCAAAGACTTAACTTTCTGCGTTGACTCCCTCCAAATTTTTCATTCACTTTTTCTTCCATGGAGGTCATCCGAGTGGTCGTCGAGTGTTTTTATATCTGCACGATTACGAAAAATGGCTAAGACCTTCCATTGTCTGAGCTTGATTGGCCAACGTTTCTTCTATCTGAGCAATTTTGATCGCCATTGGCTCAATCTTCTCAAGTTTCTCCATTATGGAAGTGAGATCAATCTCAGGAACCTTCTGCACCTTCTGTGCTGTTTGATCATCCTGAGCTTCAGCTTCATCCTGAGCTCCAGTCTCCAATTGAGCCTCGATCATTTATCGGACAATTCGAATTAAAGATAGTACTTTTCAAGAACTTTGGCATAATTGTTAATAGTGCCAAAAGGTACTGAGAGTGCTAACTTCGATCTGAGGTTGATCGACAATGAAGTCTCTTTTTCCATTTGAGATCGATCCTCGGCATCTCCCCTGTTGGTCCCCATCTCCATCTTTGGATTTGTCTCCGCTGCTCGGGGCACCAACTTCAGTTGTTTTCTTCTCAGCTAGCTTCCTCTGAACCAGCTCATCAAAATCGGAATTTTTCATCCTGAGCTTTGTCCTTCTGAACCCTGAGAAGTCGGTCAGGAAGGTTGTCTCCTCATTCCACCAGTCTTCCCCTCTGAATCAGCAATATCAAGCATCTCGGGAAGAGTCTGATTGAGGATATATATCGTCGTCCTTAATCAAGAAGAAAAAATCTTGCGGATCGGGGGTATGAAATTTGAGCTCGGGGTAGCGGTCAAGGATGAACCGCCCCTCCTTCCTCCATTCGCCTTCTTCATCCTTGCCCTTCTTCCATCTCGGGCTCTCGGTTCAAGAGAAGCTTCGCTAAGGGATCAGCGAAGAGATCACTCGAGCTCATCAAGAATATTTTGCTCCCCGAGCCTCGATGAAGTCTAAAGTTTGTGCATTCTCGGTCCTTAGTTTGCATCTGAGTGGGTTACCCGAGGCCTGAGTGGCATATCCTCGGTTTGAGTCTCGAGTTGGCTCGTCGGTCGAGCACGCACATCTTCGATCGACTCTGGTGGCTCTTATGTCCGAGCACGCACATCCGAGGTAGGCATCTCCGAGGTCTGAGCTCTTTAAAAATTTCTTGAGAAATTTTATCCAATCGAAAGTGATGTCTCGAGCACCTCCTCAGAAGACCTGCTCCTCGACCGATCTGTGTCCTAGAGATAACTGAGCCAACACTTGTAATGGCGAACTCGAAAATGGGTTTGCCCTCGGGTTGTATCTCCTCGTAATCATCAACCTTCGTCGGTGAGAACCACCAATCTTTTTGCGCTTTGGAGCAAGATCCTTCCGCTTCATCGGTTTTGCTCCTTGCTCCATTTTTGCCTCCAATGAACCTTCCCCCGGTTTGTTAGGTCTCTTTCTCGGCAACCCACGGAAGGTGATTCTACCTTCTTTTCTCTTTTCCTCGAATGGTGCCTTCTTCACAAAGAATGGGCTTGAAGAGAATTTTGGTTTTTTTAGGGAATGGGGTTGAATTGGCGAAGATATCCTCCTCCTCTCTCGCACATCTCCAAAATATAAGCAATTTTGGTGGCATGGTGGATCTTGCCTTTCATCGTGATTTCCCCATTGACCCTTTTTATGACCTTGGCTTGCTCCGTCACCATCCCCAATTAAAATTTCAGCCGGTTGAAGTCGGTGGTAGGAGATGCCTCGATCGCCGCCATCAATCTGAGCTTCGGGGTACTAATCTGCTCAAAACTCCCCGCAAGACTCATGATGCACTTGCTCACAATATCCATCAGCACACGATATTGTGGCTTTAGATGCCTCTTATGCAATGTCGCCTCAAATTTAACAGGATTCTCAGCAATCCTATCTAGGTACTCTGCTCTCTGCAGAGCATATACATTGCAGGATCCTCTCCTCTATCACAGAGCTCAAAGACATTATTCAAATTTTTCGGAATTATGCACAAATCCCTCTCAAAATCGACTTATTTTGACGAATGCTCTAAATGTGATGTGGTAATCGAAGAATGCATACCATCTTCTTCATCTATTCTCAAATTACAGATGAATTCGATTACATCTTTTGCGAACTCCTGGTCTGGTCGGCTTGCGACTAGATGGGTGAGTTTAGTCAGTCGAATCATATGCAGAGCCTCCTCTTCTGGCTTTGAGTTGGTTGTGCTTTCAAGTGAGACAACAAACTCATACCACGGCTTGTTGGTTATGGCTAATTTCTTGAACAAGGTTGGGGCCATTTTAGAGATTGATTTAAGAATTTGAAGTTTTAGGGTTTGGAGATTTCTGGGCAAAGGGATTTTTAATTGCAGAGGATTTGGGAACGAAGGGTTTGATAAAATTTTGGCTTGAATGGCTTAAAGGGGTATATATAGCTTCGAGATCGTGGAGAATCGTGTTGGTTAGGTGAAAAGCAATGGTTGAGATTAATCTCCGATTAATCGGGTATCTGAACCCATTTATCTCTAAAAAGTAAGCCGCCAAAATATCCTCATTGGTCAATAATGTGGCAGAGCATTAAGTGATTGTTGACCTTCTTCGGAATTTAAAACGATCCTGCTCAAAAACATTCCTCAGGTGTTTTGTATTTATTTCGAATGATTACTGAGTTTTACTTGAGCAATAAATGAGTCGCATGAGTCTTTACTTCTTCGGACTAATTTCCCTCTATCAGTCTTCTTGAATCTTCGCCTTGATAAAATGTCGATAATAATCGAGTACTTAATGGGTTCAAAGATGCTCTTAGTCTTCGACCTTCAAGAACTGAGTTTCACGAGACTCGATTCAAGATTTCCATTTTATCCCGAGTTTCTCGAGAGAATTCGAGAAAGCTTCATGCATCCGAAAATCTTCAATTTTTCGGATTTACTCTATACACCGTTTCTAACATCCCTAATTTAATCGAAAGTTCCCGAAATCTTGATTCAAACCAAAAGGTTTAGTCAAGATATCGACTCTTTGCCTATCGCATATGAATTTTCTCCATCCTAATGTCCTTTTTCTCGACATGATCTCTAATGAAGTGATGTCCGATATCCACATGCTTGCATCTCGTGCAATGCCGGATTTTGTGAAATAGAAATGGCACTATTGTTGTCACAAAATATTGGTACTTCATTGGCTTCAACTTTATAATCCCTTAATTGTTGTCTGAGCCAAAGAATCTGAGCA
The DNA here is from genome assembly GCA_037126765.1 of Stenogyne calaminthoides. NCBI lineage: Eukaryota > Viridiplantae > Streptophyta > Magnoliopsida > Lamiales > Lamiaceae > Stenogyne > Stenogyne calaminthoides. Next base: position 20,706,470 of record JBBCBC010000018.1, read on the forward strand.
CAGCAGCTTCCTGCAGCCATGTATTCACTTTTTAATCTTGGTTGCTCTTCGAGGTCCTTTCTTTGAAAACCAAGATATCACTTGCTTCCTAGAAATTGACAAGTTCCCCGTAGTGGACTTCCACATCAATTCTACAACCTCCGTAGTCGACATCTCGAGTAACCATTAATTCAAGGTTATCATCACCGATACCATAATCCTCTATTCATTTGTGCCCTTTAAGATATCTTAGTATCTTTTTGGCGGCCTCCATGTGACTAGTCTTAGGATTAGCTTGGTATCTTGCACATATCCCAACAAAGAAATGTTATATCCGCCTACTTGTCGTGAGATAGAGCAATGATCCAATGATTCCTCTATAATCGTTATGATTCATTCGATTTGCCCTCTTGAATCAGGATCCATCTTGTAGTTAGTATTCATAGGAATCCTAACTGCATTGCAATTTTGTACACCATATTTGGCAATTAGATCTCTGATGTATTTTGCCTGGTTGATGAATATTCCTTCCTTTGATTGTTTCACTTGAAGACCTAGAAAGAAATTCATCTCTCCCATCATTGACATCTCAAACTTGCCTTTCATCGTTGTTGAAAACTTTTCACACAAATTGATGATTTGGAGATCCAAAATGATGCCATCAACATATATCCGAACTAGTAAGATCTCTTCCCCATCCTCTATCCCGAACAGAGTTCTATCAATAATTCCCTTTGACAAAACCATGGTCGATGAAGAAACGAGAAAGAGTATCATACCATGCTCGGTGCTTGCTTGAGACCATACAAAGCTTTTTCCGAGCACAGAAACTTGGTCATTTTGTTTGAAGCCGGAGGTTGTTCTACATAAACCTCTTCTTTAAGCACACCGCTTCGTAAATGCACTTTTCACATCCATTTGATAGATCGTGAACTTCATGTGGGCGGCATATGCAAGAAACAATCGATGGCTTCTAGTCTTGCAACAGTGCAAAGGTTTCATCATAATCCAAGCCTTCTTCTTGGGAATAACCTTGTGCAACTAGCCTTGCCTTGTTTCTTACAATGTTGTTGTTTTCATCTCTTTTTATTCTTGAAAACCCACTTGGTTCCAATGACATTGTGCCTTTCGTGTTTATCTACCAACTCCCATACTTCATTCCTTGAGAATTGATTCACTTTCATCTTGCATAGCAAGAATCCAATAAGAATCTTGTAGAGCTTCACCAATCTCAAAGCCGAGTTCTTTCTCTGAAAGGAAGCAAAGAGAATAGTGCACTCTCACCATGGAACCTTCTTGTCTTAACACCTTCGCTTAGATCACCCACAATCGACTTGTAGGATGACTATCTAACCATTTCCTTCTTGATGTTCCCCCTTCAATAATATCCTCAACATTTGAGATGTTAGGTTCGATTAAATCAAAGAAACTCGGGGAACAATGAAAAGGAGAAAGAGAATCATCTTCCTCGGGAGATTCTATTTAGAACATTGTCGAGACATTTGTTCCCCTTTGGTTGATAGATTCGCAATTTGCCTCACCGTGACCACATCTTCATTGACATCACATACCCGAAGTCCGAATCGGTGTCTGCTCTCAGATTGGTCACCTTTGAGTGTTGGTTTTCCCGAGGCTCACCATCCCGAGTTCCATTCTCAACTTCCTTATTCGAAGTCCGAGTCACTCCAATCATAGAATGTGACCGACTTCTTCTTTTCGTGTTCAATGGATGATTTATCTTTCGCTTTCTTCAGCTTAATCTGGTGATCCTCTTAGTCGGTTCATTTGTATCATGTTCCCTGTTTCTTTTCCGAACACAAATAGATTCATCAAAAAAACAACATGAGGTGTTTCCTCCACAATAAGAGTCCTACAAATTGTAAACTCGAAAGCTTTCTTCGACTTGAGAATATCCTAAGAATATTCCTTCATCGACTTTACTATCAAAAAGTTTTCAACCCGATCTTTACCATTATTGTGTATGTAACATTTGCAACCAAACACACGAAAAAAAAAGAAACAAGAGGCTTCCTTTCATTCCAAAGCTCATAGGGTGTTTTGCCTTGACTCTTGGTCAAGATGGATCTGTTTCGAGAGAGTAGCATGCAAAGTTGATTTTCTTGATTTCAAAATCTTTTAGGAATGTCAGCTTCAGCTATCATAGTCCTTGCAGCTTCTTTCAGAGTCCTGTTCCTCCTTTCAGCAACACCATTCTGTTGAGGGGTCCTTGCAGCTGATGTTTCATGTGAAATTCCATTCTCTGCACAATAATCAGATATGATATGATTTATGAATTCATTCCTTTGTCGATCGATTTTGACCACACTCATTTTTCTCAATCTCGAGCCTTTTCAAGAACTCTGGCAAACTTTTATCTCGAGTCTCTTTCTTACTGAGTAAGAATATGACCCAAGTATATCTCGAGTAGTCATCAACTACTACCAATGTGTATTTCCTGCCATTAGTGCTTACAGGTGTTATAGGACCAAAAAGATCCATATGTAGTAACTGAAGTATTCTTTCAGTAGAAACCTCAACTTTACTTTTAAATGATGCTCTTATCTGTTTTCCTTTCTGGCACGCATCACAAATATGTTCCTTACTGAACACTTCGTTAGGCAACCCTCTCACAAGAGCTAATCTTGCAAGCTTGTTCAGGGTTTTGAAATTTAGGTGATTCATTCTTTTATGCCATAACCAACTGGTATCTGTGGAACTTTTAGCAACTAAACATGTATCTTTAGGAGAAGAACTCCAATCAGCAAGATACACATTCCATTTTCTTGTACCAGTCAGTAAAACTTTCTGTGATGTATCATTTTTTACAAAACATAAGTTTTTAGAGAACTCAACATTGAAACCCTTATCACAGAATTGGCTAATTGAAAGAAAATTATGCTTCAATCCAGATACATATGAAACACCATGGATATGAACTGAGTTGATTTCTAAAGTTCCATATCCTTCAGTCTGTCCCTTGGAATTATCTCCAAAATTGATCTGTGGGCCTCTTTGTTCAACATAGTCACTGAGTGTCTTCTTGTATCCTGTCATATGTCTTGAACATCCACTGTCAAGATACCAAATGTCAGGAGCTTTTTCATCTCTGCTCATCAGTGCCATGTGATCATTAGTCAGTTTAGTGCCCTTGTTTTCCTCCTGAAAAACAGATCAATTTTTAGGTACCCAATTTGTGTAGGGTCCTACAAGGTTAGATGTACCTTTCGGAATCCAAATCTGCCTGACAACTCTAATCACTTTAGAGTGGCTAATTTGTCTTCCATAAAAATCAACATACACATCTACTACTCTGGGTGCCTTAGCAGCTTTCTGTGTATGTGTGATAGCTTTAGCATGAACATGGGCTTTTGAATTCTTCTTTGGTTCAGGCCTTTTGTTCAGATGCTTGGGCTTTTGTGCAGCCGGTCTAAATCATTGTTGACTCGGGTTCAAATAACCTTTACCTTTAGGCAAGTGAGGTTCAGTTATCAGATTTGAAATCTGGGTCTTTCGATTATCTTGAGGACTTGGTCTCTTCATTGAGAATGTCTCTGTTGAGTGTTTCTCATCCGAGGATTCCTCCGATGGTTCAAAGTGGAGCCTTTCAGATTTGCATTCTTAGCCCGAGGCTTTGAAGTACTTGCTGAAACTTTCCAATCGACCGCTTTCGGGTTTTCTAGCCTTCACCTGAGGTTTGGGCTTTCTAACCTGATCATTCAGTTTTACTGAAAACATAGGTCATTTTCCCTTGTCTACAACCTTGGGCATTACTTCAGCTTGAAGTGTAGGTGCCACTGGTTTTACAAAAGATAGTCTTCTTGCTACATGATCGAAGATTCGATGACCTTGTGAGGTTCCCCAGGAGTGTATCCTAATCCAGTTTTTTATAGTGGCAGATCTCTGGTAACTCTGAATTTCATCTATCACATTAGATGCTTTATTCAATAGAGTTAACTTCTTCATGCACTATCCTCCGCGATTCTGTAGAGTTTTATGCTTCTCGAGAGGTCATTGAACTTCGATTCCGATTAAATTTGAATCTCTTGATGGATTTCTCTAGCTTTTTCGCTTAGGGACATGATCAACTTCTCTTTCTCTCGAGAGTTGTACTTTTTCGAAACATCCGGTTCATCAAGAGTTCCCATTAATTGAGAAGTGATCTCGGTTTTGCTAGAGTCTTTCCATTTTAGATTTTCAAAGATTCGTTCCTTATTCGCTCTTGAGTTTTATTTAGCGATCCTTGCAAAAACAAAGATAGTCCTTCATCGATTCTCAAAAGAATCCATCAGTCAAAATAGACTTTTTCGATGGAACTTGAAAACTCTTGTGCTAGTATAGGAGCAACAACGAGAGAAGTAAGTTTACCTCCTCAATGGCCATCGAGACGGATGTCATCACTTTCACCTTTGTCGAGAATATCTCATCCGAAGAGCTAGATCCTCCTCAGAGTGTTTCTTCTTCTGCAACCATGGCCTTTTTGCTTGAGAACTTCTGGTCTCTTTTAGCTTGTCTTTCTCTTCTCTCCTTAGCACTCAACTCTGGACAATCATACTGGAAGTGACCTTTCTTCTGGCAATTATAGCATCTGTTGGCATCATCATCCTGATCATTTTCTTCTTTGGACTTGGAGTCCTTCTTTCTGGATGAAGATCCTTCACTTTTCGTGTCCTTCTTCTTCTCCGGTTGATCCGTCCCTCGGGTTTCTTCCGTACTGTGGTTCCTGTAATAGCTTTTGTATTTTCCAAATCTACTATTAAGTCTGTCAAACCTCCTTGCCATTAGTGCTAGCTTTTCCTCAAGCTCATCCTGATGTTTGGCATGGGGGTTCTCAGACTCTCTAGTTTTACAGGTTTTATCTTTGGCTTTTAAAGCCACATTCTTACTCGATGAAGAATCATCTTTGCTGTCAGCCTTTTTGGATTTCTTATCAATTACAAATTCATAGGCTTTCACCGCAGAGAAGACTTGTTGGTATGGCATTGAACTAATGTTCTTGGTGTTTTCAATCACCACTGCATGAATATCCCATTTCTTAGAAAGACCTCTAAGAATTTTCAATGCCACTTCTCTTTGTGGATATTTCTTTCCAAGTGCGTTTAGATCATTCATGATGCTAGTGAATCTGACTTCCAATTTGTCTATTGATTCACCATCATCCATTTCAAAACGGTCAAACTTTCCAATTGCCACTGAAAGTTTGTTTTCTTTTATATGATCTGTGCCTTGGCACATAACAGCTAGTGTATCTCATATCTCTTTAGCAGTATTACAGTGAGAGATCATTCCCATCACACCATCATCAATTGTCTTTGTATAGTGTGTCTTTTTTGCAATGTAGTCTAGATTGACTAACTTTCTCTCCTCAGAGTTAGTTGGTCATCGACTTAGGAAATTCTCGCTTCTAGGATCAATTCTCTCCTCTTCGTAATTAAGGATTCACCACAAGAAATTTGAATGGTCCTTGAGAAACCACTCTCCACATACGCTCATGTTTGAATACGAGATGAGCTGCATTCTCGATCTCCATAGATCATAGTTCTCATCGAGAACATGGGAAGTTTTTAGAAGACATTTTTCCTCGATCTTTTGAAAAGAAAAAATTTCAAAGAAATAAGATCAGTTCAGATAGACCACAAGTATTTTTGAAAATAAAACTTTGGTCAACACAGCAGGTGGTCAAGTTGAACCACTGCTCTGATACCACTTGTTGGTCCCTGTAAATGAGTCTTACACGTGTATGGGGGAATACACGTGTTCAAAGGTTTTTAAAACTTTTTTCTTCTTGAGGTCACTTGGGTCGATAATCCGAAAGATTAGGTTACGAGAAGCACAGATCACTCGAGTCAAAGTCTCATCGAGACGTGATCCCGAGTCTTTCGCCAGATACCGAGATAATCTCAACCGAATCCTCGAGTGTCAGAGATCCTGAGTTGCTTGGATCAGATAACTAGCTTACTGAATCCTCAGAAGAGAGTTCAGTTTGATAACTATCTGTTCTAGCTACTCAGTCGTGCGGAATGGTTGGCCCTTAGATTATACTCGTTTTAAGCTTTGCTGAAAGACCTTCCCTTTATGAAATAGTGATTAGGCTGTGATTCACTTATGCAACTTCAGTGGATTGATTCCAACCTAATATCCATGAAAAAGTATGCTTTCAAAATCAAGTCAATGCAACAGTTAAGCACAGATAAGGAAAGCAATAAAGAACACAGCAGTTATAGTGGTTCAGAGACTCAAGCTCCTACATCCACTCTCTCTGACTCTTCAGAGAAATTCACTATCAACTTCTGAGCTTTCTGACTACCTCGTAGTTTACTTACTCAACTCGGCCCTGAGTTTTCTGACTACTCCACGTAGTTTACTTACTCAACCCGACCTTGAGTTTTCTGACTACCTCCGTAGTTTACTTACTTAATCACACACAAGCTTTCAGACTACCCCTGTAGCTTACTAACTTCTCCTCTAGAGTTTTCTGACTACTCCGCGTAGTTTACTAACTCTTTACAACTCTACTCACCAACAAACACACTCCAACTACCTTCTCAAGGGTTTGGGGGTTTCTCGGTTGGTTTCCAACTAGGATGAGATATCCTTTACAATGAAGCACAATGCAAAGGGTTAGGATATCTCGACTAAGCTTTGGATAATTCTTATCAAGCTAGGCTTAGTAAAGTGAGCTCTCTTCAATATAGAAGCACTTGGGAAATTCAAGGTATTTCGAGTGCTTTAACTTTTGCAAGAATAAGTTTGAGCTCTTGAGTTTAGCGTATAAATTTCCGTAACCTTACAAAGTAGAGGGTCACCAAAAGTATTTATAGGCATACACCAAGGTCACTCTTTGAAAACTATCCGTTGGAGAGATAAACTTCGTGAGTTCCCTCTTATGGTGTGTGAGAAAACGGCTATATTTAGGGTTTGAAACTCCTAACATTTTTTAGGCAATAACCTTTCATGTAGCCGGTCTTCACTTTTTTGCGATCTGGAACTTTCGTACATCGACATCTTTTTTTAAATGACTTGTCCTTTGTCGATTAATCGGTATGGTATGATGTCGTCTTCCTCTTTTTGACTTTTGTCTTCGATTAAAGGTAGACACCTTCAGCGGCTCTTTTTGGTTACAAACTACGAGTTTGATATAACCTTAACAACACCGACTTAGTTCCTTTTATGCGCATTTGAATGTCTTGGCAATATCTAACTTTCTAAGGCATCGCGTTTCTCTCGATGTGCATCCTTGAGATAGATATATTGATTGCCTCGGAACATTGAGTTCATCTTGAGTATTGATATATTCTTGAGTCTTGATAATTCTTGTGCTTCGATATTCTTGATCTTGATTTCTCGGTCTTGATCTTGCGTCTTGAGTCTTGAGTCTTGAGGTCTTCAGTCTTGAGTCTTGAGAGTCTTGAGGTCTTGAGTCTTGAGGTCTTAAAGAGTCTTGAGGTCTTACGTCTTGATTTATCTTGGCCCGATATCTTGAGTCTTCATCTTTGAGTCTTGATTCTCGATTTCATCTTGAGTCTTGATTACTCGATTTTCATCTTGAGTCTTGATTCTCGATTTCATCTTTGAGTCTTGAGACTTGATTTCATACTAAAACTTGATTTCTTGAAAACATCTTGAGTTCTTCAGAGTCTTCAGAACCTATCCTGAACTATATCTGCTGACTATACATTTTGCAGATAACATCCTGAATACTCTAAAACTGGATCATGGCTCAATTATCAAGATCATTATGAACATGTCATACTCAGGGGTTTTGGGATCTTAATCAAAATCATATAATCTTTTATTAAATTCATCTCCCAACACAGAGTATTTTCTGGAAAACCTTATTCAAACTTGCTGGAGTACAACTACATATGAACATTGCCCACCATCCTCAAACAGATGGGCAAAGTGAGAGGGTTAACAAGTGTCTGGAGACTTATCTGAGGTGTATGACTTTCCTAAAGTCAACTAAGTGGGTGAAGTGGCTAGCATTAGCTGAATGGTGGTATAGTTCCAATTATCACCAGTACATCCAGATGACTCCATTCGAGGCATTATATGGTTACAAGCCAGTTCAACTCGGGCTTGGACCATATCTACAGGGGCAATCTAATGAAGCAAGGGATGTGTTGCTGGAAAGACAGAAGATTATACAAATTTTGAAGGAGAATCTCAACTCTGCTATGCACAGAATGAAAAATTATGTAGATTTACACCGCTCCGAGAGGAAATTCGAAGTGGGAGATTTTGTGTTCGTTAGGATGCAACCTTTCCGCAATGCACCGGATTAGTTAAGAAGGCAAACTAAGCTATGAGTTAAGTATTTCGGGCCATACAGAGTTATAGAAGCTATTGGTGAAGTCGCTTACAAGCTCGAATTTCCTAATGGATGTCGCCTACATCCAGAGTTTCATGTGTCACAACTTAAGAAGTAAATCAAGAACAAATACACACCTCAAACTCAATTGCCAGATACTAATGAGGAGGGAGAAGCCATCGTCGTACTTGTAGCTATTTTGGGCCGCCGTTTTGTGAAGAAGCAGAACCGGACAGTGGAGCAATTACTGGTGCAATGGAGTAACGGCCTACCGGAAAGGGCTAGTTGGGAGAGCGCCGAGGTGGTCAAAGTTAAATTTCATGATTTTTTTACTTGAGGACAAGTCAAATGAAGAGGAGGGCATTGTCGCATTTCTGATTGCGCGGCTTTCTTTCTGAATAAACTTTGGGCCGATTTCTTCCTTGGGCAGTTTCTTATCTTACTGGGTTGATCCATTTCTATTAAATAAGTAATTGGGCTACTTATTCCTTGTCACAGCCCAATGCTTCCTGAATTATCTCCACCTTCGATCCTCGGTTTAATCGGACGGATGACGAAATAACCATACACCTGACAAGTGCAACGGCTTGCGGAATGCACAGTATTTATGGAATCACGCATGACAGACGACGGTGTGAATGAGTGAGGTAATTCCTCTAACTTCCAGATTATTCTCCTTCTTCGTATGAATGAATTCTGATAAATTATACCTTGTGATTACAAATACCAAATGATTCCCAGAAATTCATGAGCATTCTTGCGAGTGTTACAAATATGAGCTAAGCCATTGTGAGTGACTCATCTTTTAAATTCATACCCCTTGTCGTTCATTTCTAATCCCCATAATATGACGCAGGCTTGTTATGCGATGGCTACAGGCGAGTGACGAGGAAGATAGTTGTTTAATTTACATACTCGTTATTTCTTAGTCAATACTTTTGTTGTTTGACGATAATACTGTTGAACTTGCTAAGTAATACTGTTGAGGCTTGCTAGTATTACTCTGTTTTGTCGATATTAAGTGCGGGAGATTACAATATAAACTTCAATTTAATAATCCAAATAACCACATTTATAAAAACACATATAAGCTGAAAATACAAAACACTTGTCTAGTTTTTGAGGTCAAAAGCTAAAAATCAATTTTAAAAAGCAACTGAAACACAACCTATTTTTTTCCAGAAGCCATACACTATGTCATCTTGCCTGTGGCACTTTGAAAGCAAACGATGAATCAAGACTCAAATAACCTGAGACAACTCAAGTGCACTCAGCTACGTAGTTTTTACAAGAGACAAGTCAAGCACACGTGTTTTTCTCATAGAGTAATATATTCCACAAAATGCACGATTAATGTCTTTATGATACAAAAAAAAGGAAAAACTCTCAATAATCAATCTCAATCACACCCAAAGGTACAATCCAAATTTGTGGAAAATCAAAGAGGCCATCACATTATGGTACAACGACTCGTTTCTTCTGCGGCTTGTGCGGGAGCTTGCTGGTACCTATTTGACTCGGATGGGTTGTATGTAAATTCTCATGGTATCTAGCCCATACTGTTACACAAGCACCAAATCAGCAAATCAGCATGTGCTAAATATTCACTAGGAGTAGCATTATAGATCATCAACAGAATCCAAAATTTCAATACAACTAAAATGATTTATTATAAAATAATATTCTATAAATTTAGTCTTAGGGTACGTTTATTGACATCTTCCCACCACACTTTTTTTATTTGAAATCCAAATCTATGTTTGTTTTATTCCGGATCTTGGTATAGGATTTTAAATCCTCTAAAATTTTACCATATGATACTTATAATGTTTTACTTTTTTCAAACACAAGTTCCAATGCACTATGAATCATCTATCACCTACTCTTTAATTATTTTATCTACCCAACTCAACAATCTCTCTGCTCCATTTTTACCTTGCACACACAATTTTCAATACTCAATCAATCTTCTATCACATACTTTTTAAAATCCTACCCTATCAAATCCTACAAAATCCATACTCTCAAACATGTACAAAATTCAAATACATTTTTTTACTATTCATCAGATCCACCATATTAGATTTGAAATCCACTCAAATTTATAAACAAACATACCCTTAGTAAACCACTAATTACAAGTGAGGAACTTCAAATCGCATAGCTAGCCTACTCTTTATTCCACTCTTAAAACCCAGATAACTACCCACTTCCACCTTCAGGGAAATTTATTATCAAATGGTTAAAGAGGAAACAACTATGCATCAAATGGTTCAACATGCTCTGATTTTTGAAAAATTATCTAAGTTTTGTCCTATAGCTCAAGTTGACGTAGTTTGGGGTTCTCTGAGTTTATGTAAATCATTAATATTTCGAAAAAAGGAAGGTCATTACTCCCTCTCAGTGGTGTTTTAAGTTCTACCACTTAAGATTTGCTTTGTTTTAAAAAAAAAAAAAAAAAACCTTGCTTCCTCAATTATGTTTTCATTTAACAATTACAAATGCTCATTACCAAGCATCTTGCCTCACTTGGTAATAATGTAAGTACGAAATCTTTACTTATGTCTTAGGATGACATAACACAGCCCAAGCCGTTGTATGTGACTTAAAAGCTTCATATTCCTATTTCCTTTAAATGATATCCAAAATATGGCCTCATTCATAAGATGAACTTCACTGAACATTATCACATCATATTTCTCAACTATTACTTTTGACAAGAATACTTTATAATACACAAATTTTCACTACAGTTCTCGGCTAAAACTCCTCACAGAGGTAATATAGTGTGGTAAAAAGCAATTGTTATTATAACCAAGCACTATAATTCACCGACACATGCATCGTTTGGAAAAATAATGAGTGTTATTAGATGATTTTTGTTATTCTAAATTTGACTAACTTACAGCTGAAACTTGGACACGAATTTAAGAAGAAAACATACTTACATTGTTCTAAATTTATTAGTCCTTTTCTCTAATTTGGACAGCCACAATTTTTAAAACTCATGTCAAATGGACATTATCTCATTTTGTATGGCTTTAGCAAAACAGCTTCCAGTAGGAGCCAATAGAATTCGAGGATAACTTGGTAAAAGTTTTTATCCAAAAAAACAAGCCTCACCTGACATTATTAATACCATACCAGATCAGCTACCCAGCATTTTTTTCTCCCTCTTGAAATGATACAAACAATTATAGACTATCCTTACTACTTAATAATATTCAATATGACCTAAAGCCATAATCTTTTAGGTGAAGATAGATTACAATTTACTTTAAAAGATAACATTGTCATTTATTATAGCTTAGCATTGACTTTGAAGGTCATTTATACTCGAATGAAACTAAAAAAGCTGGAGATATCATTAAAGAGAATTCCAAACCTTCTCATGCTATCACATATTATAAGCTTTGCATTTCTAAACTTCTCCGAATTAATTTACCACTAGCTTAGGATTAGTTAAAATCCTATGAACATCTGAGGGATATTTTAATTTTTAGAACAAGATAAGGTTTGCTAAAACCATCTTTTTCAACTTACAATTTACCAAAACTAATTAATTAAACTCAAATATGCTGAAAATCAACCCCAACCGTTATAAAACTAGAGCCATGACTTTTCACTTTTATGAAGAACTTATATGCTCTTAATTCTACTCCAGAGTAGCCAAATAGTAAAAATTAAGCATTACTAATATTCATTAACTAGCATGACCTCTCAACTGTAAACGAAAACAACCAAAATGCAAATGAAATCAAATAAAGAAAATCTCAAAGAAAAAAAAAAAACCAATTCATGATGACCAAGAAAAGAACAAGACAAACTTCTCACCTTTTCCCTCATACGAGTACTCCAAGCATCATTCCTGCTTGGACGCTGATCAAGGGTAGCAACAGGAGGGCCGCCGGTGGATGCAGCAGCTGGCCTATTTACGAGTGGTTGTCGAATCTGTTGCCTTGGGTTACCCATATACTCTTCATCACTATCATAATCTGCTGGTCGATTTGCAGCCCTTACAACAAGTGCTAACAAAAATACAAGTGCCTGCAATTGCATAGGGAGTTCATACAAAAGCTAATGGATTAAGCAACTAATATACACTAAATTAATTAACTGAGATTTATTGATCTTATATTTTTACAAGTCAAAGACCAAAATAAGAAGAAATGTTGCAAGTAGCTGCACATGACATACTTATAGTGCCAGTGTACATTACCACAGATCAGATAATAGCAATTGATAATACTGTTAGCGAACTGTTCACACACCTGACGGCTCTAAGGGTATGTTTGTTTTGGGATTATAGTGGGAGGGGGAAATCCCGGACTTTGAAATTCTAGCATTTGAAAATCTTGATGAATAGTTTAAAATGTATGTTTGTTTTGGGAATTTATAGGGTAGGATGGTGGAAAATGTATTATATTATTATGATTTATGAGCTGTATTTGAAGAATTAAAATGTAGATAATGAGAGTCTATTGAGAGAATAAAAAGGAAAATGGTGGTAGGTGAGAGTAGAGTTGAATTTATAGGATTTCAAAATCCTAAGTCCCCGAACAAACGAGGGTTTGGGTCTGCAAAGTAAAGTCCAGCCAGGCTAGTAGCGAAACAAACATACCCTAAGAGTAAGGTCCTAGGCAACTCAGCAGCCACCGCACATGGGTCTACTGCTGGTGACCCCTGTTCCACCACTAAAAATATTATTCTTTTCAACAGGCATTTTAAATCTTTTTCTATGGGTCCAAATAAATAAGGGATTCAGGTTCATTTAAAGACTTTCTTAGAAACATTAATGTAATCAATTCTTACCACATGCAAAATTATAAGAGAAAAATATTAAAATCTGGAGGTTTAAGTGGATTCGAAGAATTTGGCTGAAAACAGTGTCATAAAGAATAGAACATTTAAAATAGTCGACCTCACAGCCTTACCTCAAATGTAACAGCACCAAGGGCCACCCATCTGATAACATTCCAGTGATCCTCCAGAAATTCATAAATCAGATCAAAATTTCCAGTTTTGTCAACTGGAATTTCCTGTTCATTATGCTTGCTATCAGACTCGCAAATTATAACTTTGAAACAAGAGAAACAATCACATTCCAACCAACCTCTTTCCAGCTTTTGTCAAAAAATATAAAAGCGGCCAATCCCAGCTCCACCAATATCAGCAAGATCACAAGTAGCGAATACTTTATTATCTTAAGGAACCCAACTATCATCATAAAAAAATGTGTTCACAACCTTATTTAAATCTATGCAACACACATCTTAACATAGTACTCCAGAAACAAACAGTAGTCAATCGTGTTTGCTCCAAGTAACCAATATATCCATAACAGTGTTTTTCTAAACAATGATCAAGGTGCTCGATATTGAACTAAACAAGCTTGCAGATTTATGGTTTTACTGCTACTCAGTTAATAGTCATATTCTAAAGCTTAACAACTTAGGAGGTGCTTGGCAAAATCTTAAATGGGGATGGGAATGGTAATGAAAATCTTTTCTCCCTCTACGCCTCCGTAATGAAAGGGACATATGTTGGATTAAGGGTTGTCTCAACGGTGGTTAACTTGGTAGTGTTGTGCTCTTTGGAATATAGGAGACAAAAAATGATAGTTGGTATAGAAATAGTGGGAATGATTGAGGAGAAATGCTTATAGGAGGGGAGTTGGTTAATCAAATGGGATAAAGTAGATTGTACATCTTGTATTCTCATTAATCACCATAATTACACTATGTCCATTCCCCTTACCAATATTATTGAGGAACTTTGAACCAAGACCTCCCTTAGCTTTTCCTCAATTAATGCAAAACACTAATGCATAAGTACAATAGCTACACCATTTTCAACAAGAGATCAACTTCACCAATGACCTAATATTGGAGCAGTTAGCAACCCAGAAAGTAAAAAACACAAATGTAGCACGCAGTTAAGCAAAGGATACACATGTCAGGCAGCACCCATTCCTTGTCGCCGTCCCAATGCAACCACAACAAGCAATGAAAAGAACAACTGCACCAAGGCCAGTGAAGAGATATATAAACCTGCAATGGGTGCTGGGAATTAGCACAATTATTACCAGGGACATATATAAACTAAGATATGGATATATGCAACTTCATAATCTTGCTTGAAAGAACCATCAGACACAAAGAAGCTTAGTATTAGCCAAACTGTCTCCCCTTCGAATCAAGAAAATAGAAAATGCTCAATTACCGACATTTGGAATTCAAACAATTAGAGGAATTGATTGATATGGATTCTTAATTCTGTTACATAATTCAAATCACTATCAGAGATTAATATATCTGGCTTCTTCACAATGTCGGCCCGATATTAAAATACACGCACACACAGTGAAATCACAAACATTACAAAAGCCAGAATGCCTTTTCAGTTCTCTAGAGCAAATAAGTACTTGCATGGAGAAGATTATGAACCCACTTACTACAACCAATCATCTAGTCAAATAGGAGACTATTTGATTACTTAAAATCATTCACCCGTACAGTCCCCACTGATAGAGTTACCAAGATGGGAGAATTTAACGTAGGAATTTACTAAAAATAAACCTCAAAATGAGGCCACAGAAAATAATATCTGCCACAAGCCGAAGCTGCTACACGTGTGATCAAAAGATCCTTCTGACTTCTGGAGAAGTCGTATTTAAATAGACTAAATCTTAACCCACGGGCAATTTATTCTAGACTTTAATTAAAAAGACCATAACTTATATGGAAAAGACCACTAATACTAATAACAGATAATTAAGGAGGAGTACCTCCCCCCCACCCCGGTTCAAACAGCCTTGTCCTTAAGGCTTAAACAAGGAACTGCGCTGCTCCACTGTAGGAAACTCTGGTTTTCCAGGGTCGTGTATGAATTGAATCCAAGTAGTGTTGGCTGCCGTAATGAGGGCGAGTTGAAACTGATCACCCAAGGGGGTCTGATGAACCAAGAGTATTGCTCTGCTTGGGCGAGCCAAGCCATGGGATTTCTCTCATCAAACAACGGAAGTTCCATATTTGGGGCAGCTGCTGTCGCAACGACCAGCAGCACTGGACTACCGTAGGTGGTTACCAATGATAGAACAGCACCAGGGGGTGCAAAACTGCCTTGCGCGGGTATGGCAGCAGGCATCATAACAGCACCAGGTGGTGCGAAACTTCCCTGCACGACGAGTTCAGAAGATGGCGCGGGCGCGGCAGCAGGGACGGCGTTGCCGTCTGCCGAGGTTGATGAAACCGCCAGCACGGACTTTTGGAGGTGGTAGAATGGGAAAGCCCAAAAGCGATATGCAGGGTTTCCAACTTGGCATGAATGGAGGCGAGAATTTCTCCCAGCATCTTCTCCATCAGATCGGATCCTTCCTTTTGTGTCATTGTGAAGGAGTCCGGCAGGTCGGACCAATTGAGAGTTAAGAAGATGGAAGAATTTAACGTACAAATTTACTGAAAGTATAATCCTAAAAACAAGGCCACAGAGAATAAATCTCTACCACAAGCCGAAACTGCTACATCATTCTGGCTTCTAGAGTAGTCATATTTAATTAGACTAAATCCTAACTCTAACTTAGGCCTTAAGTAACAAAAGCCCGCGGGCCATTTATTCTAGACTTCAATTCAAAAGCCTCTAACTTAAAGCCCACTTATACTAATAATAGATAGTTAAGGAGGCATATCACCCACCCACCCAAACACACATAGGGATATACAAAAATCGCTCTGAATCATATTATTTCTATCTCCACCCTTGAATGTTTTCCCCAACATCCATCTTAACATACTTAACATAAGCATCCCTACCACTGTTATGTATACATATGTTATCATGTAGAGGTCCAATCCAAAACTCAAGCCATAAAGCATAGCTACTCAGACAGTCCTGTAACACTTCCATTTTGATCAAAGTCATCACCCTATAACATAAGAATCCAATATTATACTCCTATGGTCCATACCTTCTCAAATTAGTTAGATAAACCAAAAATAGAAAAAAGTTCCAGACTCTGAGACTATCCCACTGCCAATCTCAATGGTGTTATCCCTTTTTTGAGATTTGGGACCAAAGTAACAGCCTCGATTTCAGGAATAAAGTAACAGACTAAGAGATCCAGAACGTCCCAATAGGATGGTGTTACCCCTTTAGGACAAACTGAGAGCTAAGCTTATAAGAAATTGCATACTTGGATTATGGGTAAAAGTGTGAGAAGTCATAAAAAAGCAAAAAGGTGACAACTAATTTTCATCACCATTTGATAAAAATCATTCTATTCCTAGTACAGAAGGTGATGACTAATTTTCATCACCATTAGATAAAAATAATTCTATTTCTAATTGTCAGAACTTAAACTAAAATCCAGAAAGAATGTAACGGCATACATGGACAGGTGAGACTATTGAAGTTGTGTAAGCATATCATGAATTTTCTTTTTCCTTTTAATATCAACCAATTGATAATATTAGCTTGACTGCTTTTCTCAAGATTCAAGATCCGCAGCAATCCTGAAGGTCAAGAATAAGAGCCTCTAGCTTAAACCTGCCACTTAAGCCATATCGATAACCACCGCCACCCCAAAAAAAAAAAACATCGGATAGACACTAAAAATCACAATCCTTAATTTGTTTAGGTTAACAAATCTAAAGTGACACGACAGAAACTGCTCCATTGTTGCATAAAACAAATTAACTCTTTATGTATAATCAATCCCCCAACGAAAGAACAGCAAATATTAATTATGAGCTTGACCATGTAAAGCCCTCTCATTCATAAAAATAAGCGAGGCAAATTTAGAGTTGTTAGAGATGTAAACTTAAGAGTTATTCAGAGTTGCACTAGAATTTATTTTATTAGAAAGTAAAATACATGCAGTAGCACAACATAAATGTCTTATAAATGATCTAAAGCGCATCTCAATGGGTAAGAAGAAATTAAGACAATAATTCATCTTTCCCATGGGACATGAAAATTATGAAAGCATGAGTAGTGCTACATACCAAGCCTTGGGCAGTTTGTCAAAAATGTTATCACCCAAAGATACAGTAACTAGCATGGGCCGGTCAAGCTGCATAAATTCCCCACTTGAGGGGGGAATGGGGGGAATGGGGGTATCATCGTCCGGTAAAGCAGCAGCATTCTTATACTCCACAAATAGGTATACTCCATACCCGATCATTGCTAAACCCACAAGAATTAACAAGAAGTTCAAAACCTTCAAGAGACATTCCCAGAATCCCCTGCAAGCCATTCTCTACAGCAACTACGACGCAATCCCTAATATACTATATACTCTTCAACCAAATTTGTTTTTTTCTAATTAATCAACTAAACCCCTCGTTTTCCTGCAAAGTAAGTCCCCGTATTCCGTTATTAATCAAATCTGATACGAAAACATACAAAAATGGAAAATAAAAACTGACAATTAAAGGTAATTTTCCAATTCTCAGGCTGTCGAATTAATAGCGGATTACGACACTGATACATATATAGAATTAAAAAATAGAAAAAGAAACTTGCTGAATCGAACATATTAGGAGACAATGAAGCGAAATTCTGCATCAACGAGGTCAATTCTCAATTGATGTGCTACGATTAAATACTTCAATTAAAGAAAAACCTCAATACTGAAAGCTCTTACAGAATATTTGCGTGTAATTGTAGATCAAAAAGCATCACCGGACAGAGGGAGTGATCGAGCGGTGTAAAGGAAGAGGGTCAAACAGGCTTTTGTGGTGTCACTTTTATCGACAGATGGAGAGGAAAGCACATTCTTATTTCGAATTTATCTCATGGGATGGGATACAATTATACCTCCGACCCTACCAGCGCTTGCATCACCGATTCACCATAGGATAATTTAAAAAAAAAAAAGAGTTTTATCAATTCGGTACCGAAAGATAAGAAAATTATTAATTAATTTAAGCGCGAAAGATTTTTCCTATCGATTCAAGCGAAAAGATAAAAAACTATCAATCCAGAAACAAAAGATAAAACTATCAATTAGAACACTTATAAATTTTAAAGGTCACAATGCGGCACTAAAAACCCTAAATCCCAACACTAAACCCTAAACCCTAAACGATGAACCCTAAACCTCGAACCATTAACCCTAAACCCTTGAATCGTAAACCTTGAACCATAAACCCTAAAAATAAAAAAAAAAAAAAAAACATGAAATAAGGATATGAAATATAAGTGTCAAACATGGCTTTAAAATGTGTGGCAAATTGAAATTGAATAAATTTTTATCTTTCAGTTCCTCGAATCGATAGTTTTCTATCTTTCAGGCCTTGAATCGATATGAAAAATCTTTAAGGCCTTAAATTGATAATTTTATCATCTTTCAGACCCTGAATTGACATTTTTCCAAAAAAAAATATTAAATTAGGAAAGGGAATTTTTCTATGAAATGTTAAAATATTAATTTAAATAAGAAGAGGTTGGACATTTGCATATTTTGCTTAGGTCGAGCCTAGTCATGCAAGCAGATACTTTTTAAAATTTTGCGCAAAGAAAAAATAGGAAAATTCTTTTCAGTATGTGATACTATAAAAATAAATATGTGTTGATGTAAAATCAATTTTCAGTATGTGACACTATAAAGATAAATATGTGTTGATGTAAAATCAATGATGTGTTATTATGTGATAACTGGAAAAAAAAATTGTATTTTACTAATTCAATGGTTTAATCTAGTGGTTTGAACATTTACTTAAAACCGTTCCAGAAGGAGAAGTAGATAAAAAAATTGAGGGGAAAGTGGATGAAAATAGAGGGAGCGTCATTTTGTCCTTATATTAACACATACATGTATTTGCAGTAACAAATATTTGTCATTATAGTAACACAGATCTCGGAGTTAGTTCTTCCGTTTTGTCTTTGCATAAATTTTTAGGAAATATCTGTTTGACGCAGTTCAACCCGCTCAGGATCTGCAAGTTTTTCCTTCTTTGTTTATGCGCTTCTCTTTTTTACACACATGTCATGCTTCACAGATCATTCCTTACAGTAACACATACATGTATTCATAGTAACATATGTTTGTCCTCATAGTAACACAAATCTCGGAGTGAGTTTTACTGTTCTGCTTTTGCTCGAATTTTTAGAAAATATTTGTTTGATCTGGTTTGACCAACACAAAATCTGCGATTTTTTTGCTCTCTGTGTTATCTTGCTTCTCATTCCGCCCACATGTCATATTTTATATAAAAGTTAGCTCTTTAAAAAAAAAAAAAAAAAAAAGGTTGCAATTTTTTCTCTCGATCAAAAGGAAAAACTACCATGTGACCCCATGTAACGCCTGTTTCGAACGAAGCCCTTTGTGGCTTTTAACACTTTAGATTCCTATCTTGCCACTTAAGTAATCAGAAAACCAAGCCGTAAAATATCTTTAAAAATAAAGCAATAAAGGTTAGACTAACATTTTGCAGCGGAAAGTAAGGTAAGTTTGAACTTCAATAAGATTAACGCGTGGAGAGTTGTTTAAAACACACATCGAGAATTAAGGTAATGTTATAAGTTTGATGATCTTATAAAACACATCATTGAGCTTAACAGTCGGAATGTACTTTAACAATTTTCAAAAGAAAGCACGACATAATTTAAAAGAAGTTCTTCATAGTATTAATAGTGATAACTTGATAAATACGGGAAACTCCGTGTCTACAACAAACTCTGGCCCCTCTCGATCATAACATAAAAACATAAAACTGTTGGGGTGTGAGATAAAAATCTCAGTGGGTGACTTGTAAATTGTTACACAGATTAGCAATATCCTAGTATCAATTATACCATATATATATACATATCATACGCACGAGTTGTTCATACGTATTCATGACGACTATTATTGTAGTAGGTACGCACGACTTGTTCATGCCCATACCCTTATTCATGGCGATTATTATTGTCGCAGATACGTACGACTTGTTTATGTTCATACCCTTATTCATGGCGACTGTTATTGACGTAGGTACGCATGACTTGTTCATGCCCGTACACTTATTCATGGCGACACTGTGGTCGTATATCATAGTGACTTATTATGTCGTGTATTCATGGGACCTGGAGGTCATATTTCGTAAGCACGACTTGTTCATGCTCATATGTAAAAGTTTGTATAACGATAACCGTAGAATACACTAACAGTTCATGTAACATTAACAACAGCAATACAGATAGTATCACCCAATCTTTTAACTTTATAAATAAATTAGACTTGTCTTTCGAAAGCTTAGGAGCGGCAGGGACGTACAAGCTCTAATTTAGGCCGCACTTCACCTAGCACGATTTTTCTCATAACTTAGTGATCGTTCATTCATTAATCTATAACTTTACATAAGTTGTCGTTAGACAGCACACATTGATTCAAATAGTCATCCTTTTATTGATTAACCCAATTTTGGATTTTTGGAGCTTTCGGTTCATGTTTTACATTCAAATTTCTTTCATAAATGCTTTCAATACTAACAGGCTTTAAATATTATGAAATCATTCATGAGTTTAACGAAGACGTTGAACTCATTCTTAGGGTCTTTTTATTCGAATAGTTCTCTACGAGTTCTAAAGCTTCATCGATACATGGTTAAGTATTAAAATCATCCAATAGGTATTAAATACGAAATTTAACCCCAAAATCCTTCCAAAATCATCAAAGAAATCAGCCCCCATGATTTAGGGGATAGTATTGTACAATTTTTTACTTTTTTTCCCTATTTCCCTCTTCAAATCACAAAATATCAAGCAATCTCCACCTACTCCATCACATAAAACGTTCAAGACCTCCTTATACCTTCCGCACATCATTTTTTCTTCATTCCACTCAGTTCTTAAAAGTTTAGAGAGAGAAATTAGGAAGAGAGCAAGAGAAGAAATAAGAAAATTGTATTCATCTTCCTTCAAGGTAAAGAACCCAAACCCTTTTCTTCTTATTTGTTATGATGATAGAAATGACAAAACTAGGTAGTTTTCCCCATACTCCCATGAGTTGTTATATTTAAATATTGATGAATTTGTTTATTTTGTGATTTGAAGCATGATTGTGGTGTTTTAAGGCCTCGTTTGCTTTAAAGAAAAAGGCCCACTAGTCTGTCGATATCCATCTAATTCAATTGTTTGGTTTACACGAATTAGGCCCGAGCATAAACTAAAGCCCGAGTCTCGTTTCGCTCCTTTTCACGCGGTGGTGTGATTATTTGTCAGGCGGGGGGTGAGTTAAATTAATCCGCATTAATTGGCCACTTGCGAAAAGTCAATATTGCCCTCCAAATCAAAACATTTTGCCCGAATATACCCTCCAACATTAGCTTATTTACAAAGCAGGGATTTTATGGCTTAGGGTTCCAATATAAATACTCCTTGTCGCTCCTTCTCCTATTTTTAACCTTCGATATCATCTGAGAAGGTAGGGCACGTCGTCGTACATACAGTAACGAAACTTCATCTAAGTTTGGTGTTTAGAGTTATTCATTGTTTGTCATTTCACCTTCCATGTTTCAATATCATTCATCTTCGTTTTGTTTGTGGTCTACAACTTTATTGTGGCTGGTTCATAGTTGGCGTTCAGAATGGAATTGAGATCAGATTGTCTCAGGCGTGTAAAAGGTAAATCTATGTGATACTGTTTCCGCTATATTTGTACATTGGGGTTTAATTTTCTAGAAATTTTCATATAAGATTTGTACTCGAGTCCACCTTGTTAAATAATGTATCTCTATTTCTAGGCCTGTAAAAAAACTACATTTGTCTATCTGCAGTCACAGGGTATAATAGATAATTAATTAATCAAATTAGGAAATCTAATTGTAATAGTTTATGTGAAGGATTTGTTTGAACATTACCCCTCTAATCGGACACGTAACAAATCGTCTACCCGGATTTTCCTCGTGTGCGAAGTTTGTATGTATAAATAGAAGCCACAATGACACCAATAAGTTGACTCACTCCCAACACCTCGACTTTGAGACGAGCATGAGTTGTCTCTACTGGAGTTGCAAGTCATTCTGGGTCCATCAAACAATTAGCTTGCTACTACCCGCAATAACTCTACAAGCATATTTAAGTCACCAACACCTAAATAACAACTAATGAGTGCAAGGTTGCCACAAATGTTAATGAGTGCAAGGTCCCCTTCATTTTCATTTTGTATGCTAAATAACAGCTAATGAGTGTAAGGTTGCCTCAACATTCAAGGCATCAGCCAAGTTGAGCATATTACCAAGTTCTGGATTAATGTTATGAATCATTAGAATGCTCACTTATGGAAAATATTAGCAAATAGCAGAGAGTATATAAAAGAACAATCAATATAATTCATAGTTCATTTAAACAGATAGTTACAAGTTTGACCATCGAAATACCTCCCAAACCATGAAATCCCAGATCCCAAAATCAAATTTTGGTCCTTTCTTCAGCCATAATGGAAAATTTAGATACAAAAAAAAATTAACACTCATCGAAATGGTACATATAATTTCGCTTATCCAATTATACCAACGAAGTTATTAATTAAGACGACCGAATACATCAAATAGGAAATTAATATCGAGTAAGCCAAATGTCTTACCTTCTCACCAATCGAATGAATCGCAAAGTACCCGAGAACACTCTTTCGATAGTTTCCGATTTGGGCACAACGAAGAAAACAAAAGAATCAGAGCTCGATTGGAAATTGGAAGTGCGAAATTAGGTTTACTAATATAATGAAATTAGGATTCCCTCAAGCATCGCTCTAGGATTCTCATGCATCATGGAACATGAATGCAAGCAAAAAAGGAAATGTTCAACCTAAGATGGGGTTTCCTTACTGCAGAAATTTGTGGATTTCAGGTGGAAAATAATCAATATTCAATTGGATTAACAATTTGACGTTCTTGTTGGGAGTGGCCAACAAACATGGGTTTAGTAATTCCAAAAAAAAAATCGAGGGTAAAAGCATCAATTTACATAGATATTTGACATTTTCAGCCAAACCAAACAACTAGTTCTCCTCTGTCCGATATGACTCAAATTCTCAATCTACCGATCCAAACAAAAGTTAACAAACTCAACTTTCAATTCTTGAACAGTGTAATCCACCTATTTCAATCAATTCCGACATTTTCCTATCTATTATTCCAAACGGGCCTAAGAGTTTTAGAACTTGGAAGGTACAATTTTCGGCAGATTATGGACACTTTTTTAAATAATATTTTTGACATTTATAAATCATCAACAAATTGTGATATTATTTGTAGATGTAGTATAAGATGTTTAAAACAACATACTAAAATTTCGTAGTGATCGAATTATCCGTTTGGGAGAAACAATTCTTGGAAGTTGGTGTGTTAAAAACCGAACTAAAATGGGATCAATCCCTTCAACGATCCTTTTGCCCAACTTTTAATGTTGAAAAAAATTGGAAATATTATGAAGTGTCCACCATATAGTGTTGTATCATGTACTAATTTTTTTTTTTAGTATTTCATCTAGCAGATTGGTAGTAATATATCTGGAAAGTTTGGGTGTTCAGCACTTCCGAATTTCAGAACTATTATCTTGAACAATTTTATTAAATAGTTTTGAATCGTGATAAAATCATTAAAATTTTATGCTGATGACCTAAATAGAGTTTAGTATAACATATAAAATTTTTGGGTCTTTAGGATAAACTCACTATTATAAATGGATTTTTATTTACAACTAGGTTTTGATAATTTGTTTAACTAGATAGTTTTTCGAAAATTCTGGGAACAATTGATAAGAAATATCAGCTAGGTCCCTAAATGAACTTTGTTCTATACTAATATTAGTATAACATACATTAATTTAATTTTCAATAAGTATGAGTATTTTATTTTAATTTTATAAATGATAGTGATGAAATTGTATGTTTGTGTTACTTTCCTAGAAATATGACTACAATTATCATATTTTCATCAATAGTTTTGTCTAAATCTTTATATTTCCATATTCTAAAAGAAGTCTAGTGCCAACGGATAAAATTTGGGAATTTATTGAGATGTCTGAGTATTTTATTTGATTTTCTAAAATTAAACAACATGTTTTTAAAGAAAAAATTATAGATAATACTTTTGGCAATTATTTTGATTAAAGTTGAGTAAGAGCATGTCCTATATGTATATGTGAATCTACATGTCAAGTTTGAGAATCAAATTCAAAGTTTAAATATTTTTAAAGTATTTTACAAATAACAAGATCGTGAGAGTGTAAGTACTTTTTAATTGATGATGTTGTTTTCAAGATAGTTTCAAGACAATTTTGCGATCATGAACTCAACCACTTTTCAATGGAAATAAATTATAAAAATATTCATGGGCGTATTACAATGAACCTAGAATAACATAGTCAAATTTGTAGTCTTTGAATCATCCAAATTAGAGAATAAATATCTGAAACTTTATATGTGTCTGAACTTATGCCAAAACGGGAATGATCACTTTAACGATCCTTTTGTGTCAACATTTTAAAGATGAGAAAAATCTGAAAAATTTATGATATATTCTTTTTACAATGAAACATATACATTTAAATATTAGAGCTTTTTGTTTAGTCAAATAAGAATTGTACATGTTAGATATTTATGTATGCAGTGTTGACGAAAAGGAAAACAATTACTTTCAACGATTTATTTAACTTATCTATAATTGTCTAAAATTCATGAAAATATTTGGAGATACTCTATTTACAGTCTTATGTCACATATTTAAAATTCGTATTTTTTTTGAGTCCACTGGAAGTTTTATATTTTATTTGTAAAGTTGTATAGTTTTGATGAATAGTGAAGTGGAATGTGTTATTTGTTAAATTTGAGAAAATCCGTAAAGAATCTCGACTAAGACCCTTAATGAACTTTGACTTATGCTAAATGTAGTACAACACATGTGAATTTTTTAATTTTTACATGAGTATATATATTTTATTTATTTTATGCATGTAAATGAGTCGTTTTTATCGAGTAAATGAGTTTTACCATGAAATTTTAGCTAAGTTTGT
This sequence comes from Stenogyne calaminthoides, assembly GCA_037126765.1. NCBI lineage: Eukaryota > Viridiplantae > Streptophyta > Magnoliopsida > Lamiales > Lamiaceae > Stenogyne > Stenogyne calaminthoides. The sequence goes on from JBBCBC010000018.1 coordinate 20,731,755, forward strand.
GAAATGTGCATACTATGGTGAATGAAATAATTGGTATTTGATTTGAAACTTTCATGACAATGCGTCTTACCCAAATTTTGAAAGAAAGGAGAATCCAAAGGACTCAAGTCCAGATTTACGAACTTAAACAAGTTAAAAGGTTTTATCGAATGAAAATAGGTTAAGGAAAAAAAGATTGACGCCCTTCAAACTCACTAACGATTCTTAATAAATGAATAATAATTAAGTATGGTGCAGATTGTGCTATGTAGAGTGTGGCTCGGTTCTAAGGCTAGAAAGTCCTTACAAGTCCTAAGCAATCAAGAAGTTTATAACTTTACTTTTTAAAGTTACCAGGTGGGTGCAAGGGTGCAGAAGTCGAAAATCGCCAGGCGGACGGTTTCTGGCAGCCTAGCACCAAGGCCGCCTAGATCCTATTTTTTTTTAATTACATTTTCTATTGTTGATTTGCTCAGCATATTTATTAGTTGAATTCAAAATGTTAAAGACCCAATATGGAGAAAGACCCAATAAAAACCAAACCCCTCTCAAAAGCCAAACTCAAAATGGAATAGATACAATGGATAGCGTGCAGTCAACGCTATTTTTCCCCAATCCCCATAGATACAGCGTATTTTTCCCCAGAAGAATCCACATCAAAACAACACCTCCACGGCTCCCCCGCGTCGATCAATTCCCAATTCGCAACACCTCCACCCTAACTACATATGCTTTAATTTTTTTTTGAAAATAAATACCTGGAGGCATCAGGCAGTGGGCTGGCTTCGGACGGCGAGCGGGCTTTGGGCAGCGGGCTTTGAGAGGTGGACTTCGAGCAGCGGACTTCGAGCGGCGGATTTTGAGTGCACCTTAAGTTGAGTTATCAATTGAATCTCTATGCCCAATTTGAATATGTGTGCGGCTGCGCTGTGACTCTTTTTTAGATTTAGGGTTGTAATGATTTTTCATTTTTCAATTACTGAGAGAAGTGAGAAGATACTGAGAACTTGAGAAGTGAGAATTTAAATTGAAAAAAAAAAAAAACTGGCCGCCTAGGTTCCGCCTAGAGCCGCCTAGGCGGCGCCTGGAACCAGAACCGCATAGAAGGGCCTATTAGGCTAAAATCGGGGCAGTCGGCCGCCACCTAGGCCGACTTTTACAACACTGGGTGGGTGACACTATTTGTATCGCACTAGTTAATGTTATATGGATTGTTGATGGTTTCTAAAGTAAACTAAATAATTATAATGATGATGATAATTATACTTAATCCAAGATTTGTGAATATACGAGGGGACTATGTCCCACATGCATGAAAAAGAGATGTAGGTTGTTTATGGGGATTTGATGTGGTAAACGCTACCAGTGCCACCCCAAAAGGAGATGTAGGTTATTTACGGGGATTGGATGTGGTATATGCTACCAGTGTCACCCCACATGAATGAAAAGGAGATGTGGGTTGTTTACGGGTGGATGTAGTATACGCTACCAGTGCCGCCCCACATGAATGCATAATATGAAACGAATCAAAAGGATTCCATGTTAAAGAAATAAGTTTAATATATGATAAAAGACTAACATAACGGGAAGGGGTAAGAATTTAATGATTTTAGAGTTCTGTCAATCTGTATAACAGTATGCAGGCTGCCTATTAGGATTTTATCTCACCCCAACTTTAACATTTTCAGGTTACGATATGGAGGCCTGGGAACTGCAGTAGACAACTGTTTCCCAAATCCTTTTATGTACCTAAATGAGTTTAAAGTACAAGTTAACTGTTGAACTTAATTTCATCCCGAGAGTCGTACTTGAGAAATGATTATTTTTAACATGAAATGATTATTTTTAACATGGTTTATATGTTTTTCCGCTGCAAATTAATTGTCTTATTAACACTTGTTTTAGTTTTAAAAGAAATTTTCTGGCTCAGTTTTCTGGTTCACTAAGTAATGACTTGAGTTTTGATTGTTGAGATCTCTGAAGTCAACTTTCTGAATTTTGGGGCGTTACAACGAACATCTTCATATTTATTTCCTATATTTTAGTTCATTCAGAACAGAGATAAGATTCGCGAATATAGTTTTTATATTAACCCCGCTAATGAAGATGAGGATGCTTTAGTATTAATGGAGAAGTTTGAATGCCTACTCATTAATTCACCTAGTTTTTAGATCCTTTTATTTAATTACGTCATTTCGTATATCGTGTTGGACTAGTATTTATAGACTTCCTAAGTCATTATAATAAAGAACTTTAAATGAAATAAAAAATATATTGGGTTTATCTCTTCTTCGTGTTTTTGTCTTTGCTCTTCCGGTATTCGTATTGAATCAACGAAATTAAATATTAATCATGTTTGCGTATTCATTCGGGTATACTAAGAATCAACATATAATACTCGATATGCTTCTCTATCTCTGCATCATCTGCAGACATTCATACATAAAATAAAATTATTGTTTAAAATAATGCTCCATCCGTCCCTAATCGCTTTTCACATTTTTCAAAAAGGTCCGCCTCAAATTAGATTAGACATTAAAAAAAAAAAAAAATAAAGCAACTACATCACTTTAAACTCTACTCTCAAAATATCTAAAAAAATTATACACGTACAATGCTATTACTTTTCCCACATTAAAGTCAATTTTATTCTCTTTAATTTACAACACATGTCATTTCTTTACCATTTAACCCGGATCAAAAAATAACTTATACTAATAAATAATTCTCACTCAGGGACGGAGGGAGTATTAGATTTCTTAAGAGCCAAAATGCTATACAATTAAAAATATATTATATTTAGTAATGAGTTTGCGTGAGATGGTTTCACGGTGAGACGAAATATAATTTGGACAATGACGTTTTAAAACTTTGAAAAAGAAGTTGTTGATTTGTTCTAGTTTGTACCTCGTCTCATGTATGAGATCATTTCATAATATTTTTTTTGTGATTTTATTTATAGTTTAACAATAAAAATATAATTTTAATTAAATTGAATGAATTAAATGAAATAAATGTTTGAAATATTTAATCTAAAAAAGAAGATTAATCATTTAATATTGTATTATTTTTATCACAGAAAAATTATAAATAGAGTGAATATTTTTTTACCTTAAAAAATTTGTTGGAAAGTTAAGATCAATTCTAATAATATTAATGGTTCAAATAAAAAATCGAATAATATAAGATAATATAAATAATAAATTGCATAAAAATTGAGTATTATGAAATAAAGTGATTAGAAAGGTGGAGTTAATGTCATATTAGTAGATAAGGGATTACACATTTTTAATGAATTGAGATTTTCCCTAACTATTGAATCTTCTAGTTTGCATCTCATAGTGTAAATGAGAATTTAGAATTACTGCCAGGAAAAAAAAACATGTTTAGTGACAAAAAAGTTATTCATTTGTCACTAAGAACACATATAGTGACAACAATTTGTTATATAACAAAATAACACAATTATTGACAATTTTCTACCTATCAATATTTAATCGAATATTTATCACTGAAAACACATATATATAGTGACAACAATTTGTTATGTAACAAAATAACATAACTAATGACAATTTTCTATATTGTCAATATTTAGTCGAATATTTGTCACTAAAAACACACATATAGTGACAACAATTTGTTATGTTACAGAATAACACAACTAGTGACAATTCTCAATATTGTCACCATTTAACTGAATATTTATCACTAAAAACACAATTACAATGACAATAATTTGTTATGTTAGAGAATAACATAACTAGTGACAATTTTATATATCGTTACATGTCACTAAAAACACACATATAGTGCACAATAATTTTTTTTGTTACAAAATAATAAAACTAGTGACAATTTTATGTATTTTCACCATTTAACTGAATATTTGCCACTAAAAACACAGATATAATGATAACAATCAATATTACAAAATAACATAAGTTGTGATTAGTTAGTTCATATAAAGTCATATTCCAAACATAATCTGATTTTACTAGCTATCAACAATAGAATCCCATTTGTTACAATTGATAACAAGGGATATGAAAATCTATCCCTCAATTTCCACCGTTTGTAACTATTGATATAGTTTCTTTCCGGCCCATTAAAAAGTGAAGGCTCGCGGTCCAATTTCCCATTTTAGGTGGATTTTCAGTACCACCTCTCATGTACTAGTATTTACAATACCAGGAAATATCCCTTTAAATCTATCACATTATTCCATATCTTTTCAAATCTCATACCACTAAACAAACTCCGTAGAGGTATTAAAAAATAATTGAAAGTGTAATTTATATTACTAAAAAATATGAGTTGGTATCTGTGTAAACTTGTTTCACCATGAAAATTGGTTCATTTTTACACTTCAGTTATCACGATACACTTTTTTAGTAATATAAGTCACACTTTTCAATTATCACGACTACACTCTTTTGTTGTAAATATAAATCACACCCTTAATTTGTATGAGTAATACTCTTAAGAGTAAAAAGTCACACTTTCTTCATTATATAAATCACACCCTTTAGTAATATAAGTCACACTTCAAAACCAGTTTCACATTGAAATTTGTTCAACTCTATACTTTGCCAAAAAATATTAATTATAATAACAAAAAAAATATCTATAAATATAAAATTAATTTTATCGTGAATTTTTTTTCACGAGAGACATACCATTTCCAAATTCCAATATTATTATTTATCTTCGAGGGAGAAAGGAGTTGAAGAAAAGGCAAGGCAGCAATATGAATCAGAGTGCATAGTTGGACTTTTGTTTGGGTGGTTGGACAAAGAGTCAAGGCCCATACACGAAAAAGAGGACAAAAGTAAACAATTAAATATGAAAATTGAATTCAATAATAGAAAAACAAGTGTGATCGAGAAAAGAGACAAATACCAGTCCAGCATATTCCACGTTGACCCTTGCTCAGGCTACAAGCCCCCGGGTCCTTTTTTGTCATTTCCCCCAATTTCTCATAATAATTAAATAGACCACCTGGCTCTTTTTTCTTTACGTGGGGCCCACGCCTCCAAATTTTTGAAAACAATGAAGTTGCTAATGCTAGGTCAGCAAACCCCAACTAAAATATATTTTCAAATGCCTCTCCCTCTCTTTCTCTCACCCCTCTTGCCCCAATCCCCTACTTCGCACCATCATGTACCTGGTTGTACTTTTTGACCTAAGGTCAATAGTTCATACGCATCATTTTGTCACAAAATGATTTAATAAAATTAATTAAATGTGCAGAAAAGGAATAAAATGCAATGTTTCAATTTACGTTTAAACTTCAAACACTAATGAATTTTACCAAATATTATATTAAAAATTACAGTTTTCAACGTACACATGTCAATAGAGTGGGACTCATGTGCATCCAGATGCACCGTGTAATCATAATACTCCCTCCATCCCAAATATATAGAATTATTTTCCCTTTATGGATGTCTCAAATATATATACTTGTTTCCATATAAAACAACTTTTTTTTTAATTATTTTACCAATATAACCTGTGCATTAATTATGTTGGAAACTATAATTATCATTAAATAGGGATATAATACAAATTTTGCTTATTTAATTTACTTTTCAAATACAATTTCTTAATTTGTGTAAAAAGTCAAACAAACCTACATATTTGGAACGGATGAAGTACATTTTAGAATCATGCAATTTGTTATACTGAAATATGCAACTTATTTACACTTAAACGTGCAATTATTTTTCATATTAATAATTGCACGGTTCAATGTAAACAAGTTGTATATTTTAATATAACAAGTTGTATGTATTTAAATACACTGTGAGTACGCGGTGCAATTGAATGCATAGAAGACTTAATCATGTCAATAACATAATCGGAATATTAATATTATACTAAATTAGTTAACATATGTATAAAAAAATTAAAGTAAGTTGTTTTTGTGATTTTATACACAGTAACATACCCGTAGGGTATTGAAATCAATTAACTTCTTTAAATATCTTATAGACATATTCCCGCTGTTTTTCTTATCAAATAAAGATCTTATCTTGATAAATTCCTTTAGGTTTGTATTTTAATTACAAAGCTGCTACCTTGTTTTACTATCATCTTTTTTTTTTTTTTTGAGCGCAGTTTTACTATCATCTTAAAAACCCCACAAGTCATTTTTGTTTCAAGATAAAAAAATGTATTGAAACGCCTCATGTATGAGATAAAATTCCATTACATATAGTATAATATGACTAATTAATTTATAACCTCAACGTCATCATGTTTAAAAAAAAATGAGGCCCAAAACTAGCGAGAAATTGGATTTTATGTATCTATATTAGAAAATTTTAATAATACTATATTTTTAAAATAAAATCTAGCATCTTATAATTTCTGAAAATATCTTAAAGAAATGCAATGGATTGTATGACATTTTACACAATGATGGCCAAAAACCAACTTAGAAATTAGAATATGTGAATGAATTTGATTAAATACAAAAAAATATACAAACATTTTATTGTAGGACGGTCAAAGTTCATTAAGGCCCCATTTGATAGGTGTTATTATGGGTTAAACAATAGTCAAGAATAATTTTACTGGTCATTTGGTAGAACATATTATAGGCTTACTAATTTATGCAGTATTCGACATTAATACCGCTGGCCCGCACCATATTAATTTAAATGAACAAATAGATGACAAAAAATAATTAATTTAAATTCATCTCACAGCATATCATACACAAGAATCTGTCATTAAAGTTGTCAATAATGTATGCGTAAGTGAATGTTAGCTCATTTAATTTGTGACCCCAATTAAAATGTCATATCTAAAAGATAAAAAAATATAAAAAAGGAAAATTAGAAGGGTGTGAACAGGATGTCTATCACCCATGTTTTAGATAAGTGAATCTTTTAACATTTTGATTTCTCAATTGATTTTTTATGTAACTATAATTTAAATTGTAAATACAGAAGATAATTTATTTTAGAAAAATAAAAATTACCAAATTATTTATTTTTTAATGCTATATTAATAGAGCCTATTGACATACTTTGCAGCATAATATGACTATCTATTTTTCACCTAATTTCTATCCATTTCTAGATTTTATCATTATAAGTGTATGATAACTCAAGTATATAATGTTGTGAGATAACACCTAATACTTTTCCGTAAGAGAAATATTATTTAATGAAAACAATTGATACTGTTAAAAAACAAACTTCAGCTGCATGGTAAATATGATGCGTACAAAACTTGAGTGAGTCTCATGTGCGTTCAGGTGCACCGTGCATTCATAATGCATTTTAAAATCATACAACTTGTTATACTGAAGATGCAACTTATTTACACTGAACCGTACAATTATTAATACGAAAAAAATAGTTGCACGGTTCAGTGTAAATAAGTTGCATCTTTCAGTATAACAAGTTGCATGATTCTAAAATGCACTATGAATGCACGATGCACTTGGTGCATACAAAACTTAGCCATAGAACATTGTTGAAATTATACTAAATGACATGGAATTAGGTCGAATTTATAGGCTATATGAGTGGATGAATTGTTAGGATTTAAACTGCAATTATAGAGAAATTGAGAGAGAATGAAATTAAATAACACAGATCAAGCTAGGAGATTTACTGATAATTCGGTGATCACAAATACAACGAATCAGATAGGTATTTATAGACGAAATTGAGTCCATTCTGGTCGAGTCTGTCGAAAAATGCCCCAATTTTTTATAACATGAAGCAGTCGATGAGACTCCATAATCCAACATAGATGAGATAGAATTAACTTTTTTATTACTAAATTGAGTTGAATTAGTGTCACATAAAAACAGTAAATTACAGCTAAGGAGTAGTAACATTGGTGGAAGACGAGTGCAAAGAATTTGCAGTAGCAGAGATGCAGGTGATAGAAACCCACCCTCTCTCGTAACAATAGTCTCACCTCTCTGACTGTCTCCCGAAAATCGAAAGAAAAAAAAACACCTACTTCTACTACTGCTACTCCTCACTCAGCTGCTTCCACCTTCTCCACCTTCTCAATCTATCTTATACCCTCATTCCACCTTTTAATTCGTCTCAAATGAGGGTTGGAATTTGGAATTGTTGTTGTTAGTGGGGATTTTAGTTAAACAGTAAATAATTAACAATCTGTGTGGGGAATTTTCAATTTAGTTTTGAGATTTTTTGATTTGGGGGTAAGGGGTTAGGATGAATGGTGGGATGTGATGGGGCGGGTTTTCGCAGGTGTTTCCATGTTTTAACCCGACCCGGTCCGAGTCGGATGCGGTTTTCTCTGCGAATGCGCCGCTCGACGAAACCCTCGGCCATTCCTTTTGCTACGTCCGGTCATCCGCGCGGTTTATCTCCCCCACTCACTCCGATCGCTTTATTTCGCCCTCACAGTCCCTTCGGTTCGACGATCCGAGGCCCTCTAAACCGGCCGGTTACCCGGAGACTGGTTTCCGAGCAATATCCGGCGCCTCCGTCAGTGCCAACACCGCGACTCCGATAACCGTCCTCCAGCTCGACGATAATTGCAATGATGCCATCGATGCCGCCAATCATCAGAATACTTTCGCTTATAACAGCGGCGGCAAGGGTTTTGTTGGTGGCCGCGGCGGTAGTGGAGGTAACAATGTAATGCTGGATGGTTTCGAGAGTACGTCGTCGTTCAGTGCGTTGCCCCTGCAGCGGGTGCCGCGCGGCGGAGAGCTGCCGTCGGTGCCGCTTGAGCGGGCCTTCTTCATGTCTGGCCCGATTGAGCGTGGGGCCCTCTCCGGGCCGCTGGATGCTGCTGCCACCAGCGATAACAATGGGGGAGTGCCGTTTTCTGCACCATTGGGGGGGATGTACCTCAAGAAGAGGAGGAAGAAGAGTCTCTCTGCAATTCGCAAGGCATTGTACATGAACTTCTCAGTGGTGCCTGTGAGGAACTTCATTCATCGCAAGGGGGACCCGCAGGAAGATGAAAGCTGCAGAGAAGCAGCTGAGATTGGAAGCCAGAGCAACGTGCAGTGGGCGTTAATGAAGGCCGGGGAGGACCGGGTGCATGTGGTTGTATCGGAGGAGTTGGGTTGGTTGTTTGTTGGAATTTATGATGGGTTTAATGGACCTGATGCCCCCGAGTTTCTGATGAGCCATTTATACAAAGCCATGTATAATGAATTGGAGGGTTTGTTTTGGGACACAGAAGATGCAGCTGTGGCTTCGGAAAATGCAGATGTTGCGGGGAATTCTTATCCATCCGATGTTAATAGAGATGATGGCCCTGATTCAAACGAAACCAAAGAAGGTGAAGTTGAATCTAAATTGGTTAAAAAAGTGATGTTTGGAGGGGAACAAATTGAAGTTAGAAGGAGGAGATTATGGGAATACTTGGTTGAGGATGATCCAGAGGATGGGCTTGATCTATCAGGTTCTGAAAGATTTGCATTCTCGGTTGATGATGCATTGAGTGTGAACAATGCATGTTCAGCAGTGAGTAGGAGGTCTTTGTTGTTGTCAAAATTGAAAAATGGGTTGTTGAATAGGCATAAGGATAAGGAGGGTAAGAGATTATTTCCTTGGAGGTTTTGGTTGGAGGGGAAACAAAAAGGAATGGAGGAAATGAAGGAGAATAATATTGCAGACGATGGGGAGGTCGGGGAGCAAAGAACTAATGTAACTGGTAGGAAAAGAAAGATAGGGTTAGTTGATCATGAGTTAGTTTTACAGGCAATGTCCAGAGCGCTTGAAAAAACGGAGCAAGCATATTTAGATATGACCGATAAGGTTCTTGATCGTTATCCTGAGCTGGCATTGATGGGTTCTTGCTTGTTGGTTGCTTTGATGAGGGATGAAGATGTGTATGTGATGAATGTTGGGGATAGTCGAGCCATTGTGGCACAGTACGAGTCTGAAGAAGAGGTAAGTTGTGGTACAGAACTGCAAGGTTCTGGGGATGATGGGATTAATGGTGAGGGCATAATCGAAGAGTCTGCTGTTGTTAGTCTGAGGGAGAGTAAAGCAGTAAATGAAGCTCGTGCTCGAGAATATATGAGTTTGGCGGCATTGCAACTGTCCACTGACCATAGCACAAGCATAGAAGAGGTACGCTTTGCTCATTTACTGCTTTGCATAGAAATTTAGATAATTGAGGACTTTTTCTGCTATAATATCTATCACTTACCGTGTCTTTACTCATTGCATTGCTAACTAGTTTGAGTTGGTATTTCTTGAACTTCTGTCTGGGGTTTTAACTGAACATGATGAATACCTAAGGAGTAACCTGAGTCAAATGTAGGGAATGTCTCTCCATATGTCTTACATGCTAGTTTATATGCTGAGATGCCGTCATGTGTTTGAACTATTAACTGTCTCTCTAATGCATCTTGAGTAGATTCTTTTTCTTACTTTAGATCTGTCTCTCTTCCTTTTCTTTTTCCAAGCATATAAACTCCTTGCCATTTACTCATTCACAATGTAGTATCTGAGTTGCTTGCTAGCTGACTTAAAACAAATATGAAGTTTTAATGGGAGAATGTCCCTCTCTCTTCGTTAGTTTGGATAGTTCATTAACCTAGTGGCTCATATATTAACTCGGTTTCTTGCTGTAGTTAATTCACCTTTTCCTATTGCAATGTTGCATAATCTGTCAATTTTAGTTTGTTGTTACTGGTAAATCCTATGAATCCACCAACTTGTAGTTGTATGGATAGGGATAATAATAAAGAAAGCATGGCAATACTTGGACTACGTGTCCATCCACCAAGAGCTATCATTTGTCTGACTTTTGTTTAGCTATAAAATTATTTGTGCTACTCTGATTTTGTTGTAGCAATATATATGGTATGTCCTCGCTCTTTCTGTTGAGTGTTTATGTTCTTCTGAAACCACTTCTTTCATGATGGCGTTGCTCTATTGCATGGGCCCTTAATGTTTATTCTGCCTTTTGTAGTCCATCTTAAGCTTTAAGTCATAGAAGGCTTGGATTTTTCTTGGACATCAAGATTCTCATTTGTAGCCTTAGCTTTATGCTCCTGATTCTTGCTTTAACTCCACATACCAGAATACTGTTGGGACAATAAGATGTCAAATACCAGAGTACACTGTCAATAGATTAAAATTTTTACTAGCTATATTTATTCAAGAAATGGGATGATATATTTATTCAACCGAGAGACCCCCTCCTCCGAAGAAAATCCATCACCACCTAGAATTATTTTAGAATCTCAGTCTTTCTCAAATATCTTTTAGTTCAAAGATTTTCCCGCTTGCTGTATTGTATTAAATATAAAGGTTACTTTTTTTAAGTCTTATTTGGAGACCATACTCATCTATGATGTAGTCTTTAGATTTGGTAGTGAATATCAACTCTATTCTTTATCTATATAAGAAGGCTTTGAGGTCTAATGTACTTCACATAAATTTATGTTTACTACTCTGTAATTGCAAAGAAATACTCACGGTTTGAGTGTTATAAACTAAAGATATCTGATGTTAGTTCAATTATTTGTGGCTAGGAAAAGACTAAAGTTGATGAACTATGTAGAAATGCATTTGGATTGAGAGGAACACGAGAATTTTGAGAACTCTAACAGTCACTAGATGATTAATGTTCTCGTAAGCAATATGTTATAAAAATGAAAAACTAAAGTATACTCTCACTATCCCACAAAGATAGTTTCTTTTCCTTTTCTGTTGGCCCTAAAATAACAGTCACTTTGTTTGTTAAAAGTGTATTAAATGTTTGTTTCCCTAATATACTCCTTCATTAACGTTCTTTGAAATTATACATCTATATTTATCATCTCTCAATCAACAACAATTTTTTTTTTTTTTTTGACAGACTCTCAATAAACAACATTAAAACAAGGCTATAATAGTAAGTTCAACCATCAAACAATTTATATTATGACATCCATTGCTCATAACTAATTTTACTAGTAAAAAAAGTTCACACCTGAAGGTGATATCTATGTGTAAAGTAAAATGATGATAACTGGGTTAAAAGACAGCAACTCTCACCATGAAATTTGAACTTGAGAGGTCTTGTCAAGCGAATTGGCTAAGATCTTGATCGTAGATGAATTGCAGAGTTTAATAAGCCCAAAGAGTTCACACACTAGATTATATAAAAACTTTAGTGATGATAACTGGATCCAAACTCAAAATATAGTAACTCTCACTATCAACTTTGAACTCGAGAGATCTTATTGAGAATATAGGATTAAGACTAAGATTTTGAGTTGATTGTATTCTGTGCTATAAAAACTGCGTAATTAACATAATTTGTAGAACTAGACAAAGGAGGAGAAAGATTTGTTTTTGCTATTTCAAAACTCACATGTTTTTTGTGGTTGATAGTACAGGATGAAGATATCCGTAAATATTCCTGTTATTTCTGTTTATTGGATATCCAGTGGAACAAAATTTCTTCCAAAATATCGGGAAATATAGAAAAATATTGATGTCCATATCCATTTAGGTAAAGACATAATTCAAATCGTGCAAGATATCGAGAAATATTGGAGATATGTCGGTCAAATATCAGTAACTTTAAAATATTGAAAATATCGATTTTTTTTTTTTTTAATTTCAAATTGGGTTTACACTTTATATATAAAGATTTGAATATAAAAAAAAGACGGTTTATGTATTTTGTTATTGATATTTCATCTATTATATTTGAGTCTCATGGGACATCATTTTGATATTAAATGTCTTGTATTAAATATTTATGAGCAGTTATTGTACTGCTTCATACTGTTTATTTATTTTTCTATTGATATGTTTGTCATAACAATTCATTTTGTTGAGATTTTAAGTAAGATTTATGTATTAAATTTAGTTATAATAATTTTCTAAAATCTCATGTTAAATTTTCCTCTTCTTTATAAACTTTCCATCATTTTTTAATTTTTACGTATATCGATATTTAATATTGATATTTCCATCGATATATTCGTAAATTTAGTGTATGGATATTTCCACCGATCCTGATATTTTCATCCTTAGTAGTAACCCACAATTCTTGTCTTTTTGACATACTACTTCATGGTTCTGATGCCAAATATCTATAAAATAATAACACTAGGGTTGTATATGACTTAATCTCGATGAGCAGATCTTGACAATCTCTCAAACTCTTGCTCAAAGCAGAGTAAATATAAGAGCCCAATTTGTTGGCTTGTTTATGAGTGAAGCCAGAGCTTGGATCGATATAGTGTGGAATATGTGATTTAATTTGTTTATTCATGTCCTATCAAACCGCAGCATAGCAGATGGGCAACATCACAGTCCACATGTAACCACTGATACAGCCAAATTCAAAATAATTTTGGCTCCATAATTTTGGTATATTATTAGACTATGACAGCCATTGTGGAACTGAGAATTAAAAGTTCGCGAATGTAGCCACTGGTGCTTGATTAGACTATATAGTCTATATACTTGTAATACATATCATTATTCTTGTGAAATTCGGAAATAAGACTTTATTGACTTAATTAACTTTAATTTTCTTACAGTGTAAATTCAAAGTAGAAAAGCATACTTTTAGGTTGATATAAATTCAATGAATGATATCAAAGTTTGCACTATGCTTTAGTTTTTCTTGTAGAGGTTCAGAAATTGAATTTTTTCACATAGTATTCTGCTTATGTTGCTACTGGAGTTGATATTGGTGATAACTATTTTGTAATTCCCTTCTATTATAAAGGTGGGTCTAAGATTCATATTAGGGGAAATGATGCTAGTATAATTTTCAAAATAATCTGATTGTTTAACTAATATTGGATGTGCACATATTGGCGCTATTATAGTATCTAAACTTTCTTATAGTAAGACGCATGATTATTGAATATTCACCGATCAAACTTATCCCGGTCTTCGAAGTGGATAGTAGTAATTTTAACCATCTATTTGTGGAATTTATTCCCCTATAACACTACTGAAGGATCTATAATCCAATGGTACTTTTGAAGTGAAGTAAGTACATTAGGAGTGTCCTGAATAAAGTTAAATGATCAACGATCTTGGAGTATGGTGTTTGCTGAATTCTCTAAGTAAATTGCTGTAGAAGTTGTTAACTAAATGTGTATTTTTGAGTATGAAATGATTAAATACCTATTGTTTCAAGATCGAAAAGGTTATAGAAATGGAAAACTAGGAAGGAGTTGTTATGCAGTAAATTGTCTTCGTAGGGGGTGTTTGCGAACTCAAGTGAGGGGGCCAGAATCACTGTTTTCTTTAAAGCTGTCCCCTTGTCCCCTCACAACTTTTGAATTATAGAAGCAAATCTCACTATTGAGTAGTGGTTACAAACACATTGGCAAGATGAAAGGGATTTTTTCTGGTGCAATGATATTAAAAGCAAATATGATGTGCATAACATGTTGGTGATATTTTGGGAGGACGATTGGATGGGGGACATCTTTTTGTGTACTTATATTCTTCTCTATATCTTATTTCCTCTCTTCACAATAAATCTATCGGCTCTTTCATTTTATCATATCCTGATTTATGTATTCCTCTTCTATCTGTATGAATTTTCTCATAACCTCTAAGATTCTGAAATCCACGAGTTATGTTCCTTTCTTGATCACCTGGATTGTGCAGAGGATGTTATGAAGTGGAAGTTGAATTCATCAGGACAATTTTCTTGTTAATCATTTATTTTGCCCTTCCCTAATAATATCATCCCTCTTCTCTTTCTCGAAATCTGTTTGGATGGTTCTTGTGTCTAAGAAGGTTCATTTTTCTCATGGTTATTGGTTTTGTTTGAGATTCTCGTTTTCAGTATGTCCTAATATTGCCAAATTGGTACGTTTTGTTAGGAATAATTCCAAAGATCAGGACCAACACTTTCTGCAGTGCCCCTTATAACTTGTATATCAAAGTGAGCTGACTTAGTTTGGTATTTGGCACATTTAGTTACGGACCAGTTCTTATATAAATAAAAGGAGTCAAATATATGGGGGATGATTGTCCCAGCTTTATGTTGGTCTATTTGGCTGGAAAGAAATAAGAGAACCACTGGGGACTGTGAGGGTTCTCTGAAGGAGGTTTGGATAGGGTTACATTTAGGGTAGTCTGGTGGATTTCAAATTATCGATTTTCGACTCTTTTTGTCAGATATCATGAATCATGAGAGATTTGAGTTATGTTTTATAATTTAATACGATTATAATGTGAGGGATAACTCGTCCTTTGTACTAACTATCACTTTTCTATAAAATAATTATCTACCAAAAATAGATTCAGAAAGATTACATATGGTAAAATTAAGTAAGAATCTTCGATTATTTTGCTCTGGTTGGATTGTTACACAAAGTTGAGATGCTTCTAACTAGGATAAAACTTGGGTTAGTCATAAGGTTGATGATAGATTTACCCTTATAAATCAGTATTTAATTGACCTACTTCAAGAATTTGATGCCAAAAATTATCTGCATTTAGAACATGAGAAAGTACCAGTGTTTTTTTGCAAAAGAGGATCTCATCAAGGTGCCCGCTTAGTTATTAGGAAGCAATTTCAATGTGATGTTTTATTTTAAAAATATATGACCGATGTTTGCTCCATATATTTTCTTTATCGATATTATACAGCAAGTGGAGTTACTTGGGGTTTTAAAGGGGATAGGTTTACTTGGGGTTATGCCAAATTCTGTTGTTGACTTGTTTTTGTTATATCATGGAGGTTCTGTAAGAAATAGTGAAAATTGTTATGGATATTGATTCTTCCAACTTTTGATTGGTCCTTTTGGCTTGAAAAGAAAAATGATAGAAACTTCAAGGATTCTGAGGAGGTGTGGAATAGGGTCAATTTAAGGATGCATGGTTGGTTTCAAGAATTCAAGCCTTTCTTCTGCATCAGATATTATCAGAGATTGGAGTAGCATTTAAGTTTTATTTGTTTTTATGTCGGATGCCTCATCCCTTTGTTTTTTGTTTAATTTATTATTGAATATATTTGTTACTTATAAAATAAAAGAGCACAGTTGCCACAAAAGGAAATTGTAAATCCCTTAAGTTCTTATCACGATAATGAGGTGTAAAATTTAAATTTTTTACTTAAAATAATGTCTGAAATATGTGATTACTCTCTCTCTCTCTCTCTCTCTCTCTTGTGCTGTTATAATATTTCTGAGACTAGCGTACAAATTTTCTTTTGTCTCGCAGCGATTTCGTCCCTGTAAACTTTGCTTTGCTTTCATTACATACCCTCTTGCATTTTTGAATGTTTTTAGGTTAATCTTAATTGCTTTGAAACCTCAGCTTCTTTTGCTGCCTCAGTCATTTTCTAAAATTATCAATTTCAGGAAATAATTAGAATCAAGAATGAGCACCCAGATGATGGCAATTGCATTGTAAATGACAGAGTCAAAGGCCGTCTTAAAGTTACCCGTGCATTTGGGGCTGGGTTCCTCAAACAGGTTCGTTCTTTGAATACTTGGTCAATGTCTCAGTAAGCCTGTGAATGCTATGCATCTTTACCATTATCTGAGTTTTTCTGTTGAGCTTCCATACATTAAACTACAGCATTGATTTCTGACTAACCAGGTTTTGTGTCTCTTGATCTATTGAACATATTTGTTTTTTTTTTTTTTTTTTTTTTTTTTTTTTGATATGGGCTTAAGTGTGATAAAATCTGTATTACTTGGTGAGTTCTCCTTTGTTTCTAACTTTTTCGGTTTGTATGTTGCCTCACTAATGGTTTGTAATACATGTTGATGCAGAAAAAACTGAATGATGCTTTGTTAGAAATGTTCCGTAACGATTATATCGGGAGTGCACCCTACATCTCATGCTCACCTTCCCTTCGTCACCACAAACTGTGTCCCAGAGATCAATTTTTGGTGCTTTCATCAGATGGCTTGTACCAGTATTTCAGCAATCAAGAAGTGGTTTCCCATGTCCAGAATTTTTTGGAGAGGTTCCCTGATGGAGACCCTGCCCAGCACCTAATAGAGGAGCTTCTCTTCCGTGCTGCCAGAAAAGCTGGTAACAATTTTCACCTTAAGGAAAAAAAAACTTACTAGTAAAACATACTTCAACATGATTTAAGCATCCATTCTTAGCTTACCCAGAGTTCCAATTAATGCTGGTCTAGATCCAGTGAACGTGAACTCTCTTCTTCAAAGTATCACCTTTTAGTATATGTAGTATCACCAATTAAAAAATGCTTGATTTGATGTGTTAAAAATCAGTAAACAGTGACACTTCATATGCTAAACAGTATCCTCCATATACTAAACAATGATACCGAGTTCCCCATAAAAATTCCATGAACCAAGTTCATTGAAGTTTTTTTGTCTTATTGTTGGGCCGTGCATATCTCTAATAATCTTACTTAACGGGGGTAGATGGTGAACTATATACATGTACCTAATTTACATACCCACGGGTCTTAGCAATTGAGTTGATAATTTTGCTATTCTCTGATAACCCTAGTACAAGACCTCAGGTCTATGAGCTTTGTTTCTTGTTTATACCACCATGTCAAACTTTTATCTTTATTTTTTTCTATAAAGATAATCCAAATAGCTCAACTTGATTATGAAATGTTACTAGCACATGGACATCCAACTTGGTACTTGGTTCTTGTTCCCTCATTGGTGGTAGAGACTTGTCTTGTTGTTGCGTGCAATGTGACAGTTAAAAAAGGCACGGTTAGTTTAGAGGTGTAACGTAATGTGAAATCTTTGACATTTATATTCACTAAGGATTTAACTATATAAAGTGTTGTTTGCAGGAATGGATTTTCATGAGCTTATGGACATACCACAAGGAGACCGTAGGAAGTACCATGACGACGTAACTGTGATGGTGGTATCCCTTGAAGGAAGAATTTGGAAGTCATCAGGCAAATACCTTTGAGAAAGAGATCATTTGAAATCAAATCTGCCGATTAGTTTTCATACAAAGTCGGAATTTAATCATCACCTGATTGATGATGATGAGATGATGATGATGATGACGTGTTGTTGGAAAAGTTACTTCATCTCCGATGGTTTAAAGGATTGGTGGATTATTCGATCAATCTTGTCTTCTGATGAGGAAAACGATGTGATAACTGCCAACAAGTTCGTTGTCATGTCAAGAAATCTGCTGCTGTGCCAACAAGTTCGTTGTCATGTCAAGAAATCTGCTGCTGTTGAAACCTTCGATAGGGAAATTTTTGTAGTTGCTGCTGTAAACTTGTTTTAGGCAGGAAAAAGAACAATTTCTTCTCTTTTTTGAGTTATTTTTTTTCTTTTCTTTTTTGGGTAAAGATGGGTGGAGAGCCTTCTCATTCGTTTCTTCTTCTTCTTCATTTGGTGGGGTTGGTTCCTTTTTAGTTACTTTCAGCTTTTGACATACCCCTGCCTTGAAGGTGAAATTTGTAATTCTGGCAACTACATTCATTCCAAATTACTATTCTAAGTTTCGAAAAAAAATGTTCAAATCCAAAAGCATGTGGAGATTATCTCATCAACTATGGAATTTTTTTTTAGAAACAACTATGGAAAATTTTACCATGTCAGTAGTTAATGTTTTTGGTCTGACATTTACAAAACTCTTGCCTTTTCTGCTTGAATTTTGTTGAAAGTTCTTTTGTAATTTTTTTTTTAATATATTGTAGATGAACATTTAAATGCGTAGTAGATAATTGCTTCGATTTAAATTAGGAGTATTTGGATTTCAAATCCAAATTACTATTTGCTCAAGGGGTGGTCGCAAACAATATAAAGTGGACAAAAAACCTGGTAAAAAATAAATACTTGGGCAGATTGATATGCTATGTAGGATTAGTTGCAACTTCCGCACTTGGTCAATGACCACCTTCAAGTCCATTTTTTTTAAGTCGATGAACCTCCCAATAATGAATATTTTCATTTCGCCATCCTTTGTTTTATACTTCTTTTCCAAGGGCTCTCTCAATTTTTTATTGTTTCAAAGTTTTAAAAAATCTCAAAACGTTTAGTGAGAGAAGATCTCCCTTCACTTTAGAATTTATTCCTACCCTCTACTTCAAATCACGTTCTTGATTATATTTTTTGTTAGAGTTATTTTTTTTTTCCCCTGATCACATCCAATATGGATGTTGATTCAATTAATAAACATACGTCTCTAGTCTTAAACAAACTGAAAAAGGATCATTCCTAATTACATGAGTTCATCTACAACAAAGTTATGGCTGAGGATGTGTTTCATGTAACACGCTTTTCTTTTTCAAGAATTGCGGATTTTCAATAAAATTATAGAGTTTTATTGTGAATTTACCTCCACACCGGCCATAATGACCATTAACACAGACACAATTAATGTGTGTCTCATCTCCTAGCTGTGTTTGTTTTGGGATTCACCTGCATTTGAGATTTAGAGTGCGGTTTTTTCAATCAATCCCATCGGATATCAAAAGTGGACAAATAATTTAACACTTACTAGTTTAAAAGTTTTTAGCTCAAATCTGGGTACGTTTATTGATCTTCCTTATGAGTATTGGCATGCCTTTGACAATCGAATAACGACACATTATTGATCTTTGAAAGGAAGGAGTCATTTTGTAGGATACTGATAAGCTTAGATTTTTTCAAAAGAGAGGATTGAATAGATGATGACTGAGAGATGCAACCATTCTACTTTTGTAAATGTATCAGATTTCTTTAGTACTTTTTGTAATATTATTGGGCTAAGATGGATGATTGTGGTTTTCAGCCTAGACAACATTTTGTAAGGAGCAAGAAAATTGTGATCCTAAATGGTACTGTTAATTTATATGTTGATCTCCTTCAAAGTTTGGTTCAGTTAGATTTACTCTACAAGTTGTTTTTTTTTTGTTTCATTGGCCATTGAGATTTGGTAATTCAGATGGTCATGCCGATGAGTTAATTTGTGATGCTATTTGTTATGACTTTGTGGTGGTTAACTACAATTAAACATGTCCTTCAACAAGTACCGTTGTTTCATTGGCCCCTGACATTGTGACTTCAAACAACTTTTCTTTCCCTTAAGAAAATATGTTTGTGAATCAAATGTGATAGATCTTGGTCCTTCATTCTTTGGCCAGGGTTTGTGAATCAAAGACAATTTCAAGAGTAGTACCAATTTTCTTCCCAAAAGACAACAATTAGAAGAAAAAAACGACTTTTAACCGAAAAACATGAAATTACAAGTTTGTTTGCCACATCACTATTACCATAATAAAATACATTCATTAATGTTTTTAATCACGTATTAAATAATAAACTTACATTAATGTCTCATTATCCTTATTTGATTTTAAGAAAACAAATTAACTAGTTAATTAATTTGCACATAATAAATTGTCACTTTTTTTTTATTATTATTAAAATGAGGTCAAAACCAGCGTCTTTGAATAGTATCAAAAGGTAATGACCAACAGTGGGTAACTTGTGAACATAGTTGTAATATAAATTCACCAAGTTGCTCTGTTAATATATATGGTTTCCCAAGAACTGCTGCTGCAGATAGTTGCCACCTTTACTTCCAGAGACATGCCCAGAATCTTTTGTTTTTTTGGTTAGAAGAGACAGACGGGAGGGCACGATCGGAAAAACGCTAGTTAGGAAAGCGAGGAGTGTCATAATTTGGAGTGTTGTCTCCAAGGACAACCCCCCTCAAAAGCATGCTCTAGCACGTCCTCCATCCGCTTTGCAAGTAATATCTGTTGCAACGACATTTATCGAAAAAAATAATATCAGATACTCAACTTACTAGTTCTAATCTCATTACTCAAGAGTCATAAAAGAAATCCTGATTTGGTAAAGTGATGCTTCTAAAATCTCTCAACAGCAGTAAAGAATTAAACGGATGGATTCTACTTAAATCTGATACATACAGCAAATACTTCTTCTATTCACCAATTGGCAATTGCACCGTGCAACTCAAGTTCATTTTTAAATGGTATTATTTGTTTTTACTAAAAGGTATTAATTATTTTCACTGAACAACATTAGTTTTTCCGTGCACCCAAGTGTTAACTCAATACATTTGAGTTAGAGGTGAGAATCTTCTGATGTATAGGAATATGAAACATACAAACATGATAGCAAAAAATTACCTCCAGATTAGAGAGCACGGCTGACGGGACCTCCACCAAGTCTTTAAGTTCCTCTCTGGTAGAATAACTCTCTTAATCCCATACCGGTGGGCTGCTAAAACCTGTATACAAACAAGAGATACATCACTAAAAAGCATTGCTGCATTAATACTTAAAAAATGAAACTAAGAAGTGAACTTTATTATCACTTGTTATCTTCTAAAGAAGTACCAGTACACCATAACATCAAGAAACAAGTAAGATTGTCGTATTGGCCCAAAATCTTAGGGATACCCAAGAAATTAGTAGAGACATCAAATACAATGTTCAAACTGCATGCATTTTTGGCAATCAATATATCTCCGTTAGCAGCTGATCTTAATGCTCAACTAAATTTAAGGGTGGAAGCACTAAGGGTAGCAAGGCGCAAGGTTAATTATAATAATTACTCCCTCTGACCCACCAGAAGCTTCCCATTCCATTTTCTAAAGCAAGTGACCCCACTCCGTCACAAAATTATCCCTACACTTCATTTTACTTACATCAACTTACACCCCTTTTACACTTAATTATCCCTACACTTCACTTTATTCTCTCTCTTCAATCACATCGATTGTACTATACATGTCATTTTATATTAATACTCCTTAAACCCCGTGAAATTCCACCATGGGAAACTTGTGGTGGGACAGAGGGAGTGTAATTATACAAACAATAGTTAAAAAAACAAAAGAATTAACAAAAAAACAAAAAATAAGGTTTTCATTTTTTTTAAAATCGCATAGTAGAGACATTCACAGTATCTTCATAAAATTGTAACGTTTCAACCACAAACAAGATAAATAGGCATAAAATTAATGACAAAAACTTGTATGAGACGGTCTCATACATGAGACGGGGTATAAACTAGCACAAAACAATACCCATTCATTCCAAAGTGTTAAAGCGCCATGCCCGAGTTATGCCCCGTCTCAGCATCAGACCGTCTCACACAAGTGTGCCTCTATCTAGTGTAGTCATTTCTTCTTAAAACAGAACTTCCAATATCTCAAACTTCTATAGTAGGATTGGATGGAAAATACATAAAAAAGAAGAAGAACAAATTGAAAATATTTTAAACCATTTTCAATCTGTAAAGAAGCACAAAATCCTATGTTCCAGTATCAAGTACTCTCTTCCAGTATTTATGCTAAGAAGTAAAGTTTTAAAAAAATACTAACCAAATGCTTTATGGATGTTCAAGTCCGCTATACTTGCTCATAAATAATCAGAGCAATAGTCCGATATATTAGGTCCTTGTGAAAATATAAATATAGAACAAACAAACAAATATATTCTTCAAAGTTATCAATTTTAGTTCATATTTTGGTTGCACCAAAATAAAATCAGTTAAACCCAGTATTAAAAATATCGATATCAATAGCTCAAATTTACAAAATATTGATGGATATATTGATATTGGTAAAATATTACAAATGACAAGAATATTATAACAAATTTGGACATTCAACATGAGATTTTAAGGAATATTGAGAACAAACTTTAATACAATTTAACTAAAATTCCATCAAAATGAAAATTTTATGACAAACATATCAATAATATACTATATAACACAATCTTTAAACAACAAAAACAAATCAACAAATCTATATCTCCCATTACAATACCATCTAATCTTTGATAGTTTAGTTAATCTATATTTTTCGTCAATGTGATATCATCCCGACAAAAGGGCCCTATAGAACATACATAATTAGTAATATTCTCTCCTAAATTCCGCATAGTCCCATAATGCTTTCCTGAATTTATACAAGGTCGCAGAACCATTCATTGTCAATTTCTTCTCGGTATTTTGCAATGAGATTTGCATTCTTTGCAGTTAGTATTTGGCCTTTTATACTAGTTTTCGTATAACCCTACCTTTATTTTCAAAACTCATGTTATTGAAGAATGTTAGAAACTATTCTTTAGACGTTAATTAAGAAGTGATGATCGATATAAATTCTGTATGGATCAGGTCCAGCCACAAGAACAAAGGGGATTCAATAGAGAAGAAATCCAGAAGCTACGAGTCTGCTGGTGCATTTGAGAAATCTTTTACACTCTCTATGAATCTTAATTCCCCAGTGGATAATATAAGAGTTATTCATATCACCTTTAACATTGCCCTCAAAAATATTCTTCATGTTTCTAAATTATTTTCTAACCTCCTATCCTATCGATTCAAAAGCTTATTCAATATTATATTGCCATGTTACATTCTATTCATCATGCTGTGAATTTCAAAATCAGGTTTCGAGAATATGGATTGGGATCTCCGGAAAGGAAGAACTTTAACACTATGATATATTCAGGCATCCAAACATCATAATTTGCCGTATTTTTTTTTTCTCTTTTTTTTTTACTCTATGGAATTATGATGGAGTTAAGGGGTTCTCCATTCATCCTTAATATTCTTATGCAAGAGGCCACAAAGTTTGTACTTTGTAGCCCAATAACTGAGGAGGGATGAGAATGAAGAATGCAGGATGCTAAGTTGGCATTACCCATTTACCTCTTGCACTACTACGAATCAGATTCTGTTTTGAGTGTATGTATCACCTATTCTTGAGCACTAAAAATATTTCATCTACTTTAGATCATAATCAAATGACACGAACCTAGGTCCAAGTCCAATTGGCGCATCAATGATAATGCTCCAGTTTTTGTCCAAAAAAAGATACAAGGCTATGATGCCGGTTTTTCTCTATGTTGTCTTTTTTTTTTTTAACACAAACTAACCCTGACTTTTCGTGACAATGCATCATCATTCATGAATAATCTTTAAATTAACACTCCTTGACAAAATAGAATGATTGGACAAATAAAAGAAACAATTAGCAATTTCCTGAGTTTGACTTCAAATTTTCAAATTTTAAAATCCACAAAATTTTCAAGTTCAATGAGGAGACACGGATATCATATAGGCTAGAACTAGGGATGGCAACGGGGCGGGTTTGGGGCGGGTTTAGCTAAACCCGTAACCCGCCCCGCCAAATTTTTTCCCAACCCGTAACCTGCCCCGCCCCGCCCCGTGAACCCGGCGGGTTTAACCGCCCAGCCCATAATTTTATTTTTTCCTACATTTTTTAATTCATACTCCCAACTTCATACATATCATTCCTAAAAAATAACACATTAATTAGAATCATTCAAATTATAACAAATAAAATACCTAATTTCATAATCAATCTCACATCAGAGCACAAAATTCAAAAGTTTTAATAAATCCCACATCAAAGAAGATTATTTAATGGGACATTCACTGAATTAGCTCTAGTTCATTTTTCGACTCCATCTATTTTAAAAAGATAGATATGTTAGTATTTTAGAAAAATAAATAAAAAGCGAAAATAAATAAATAAGCAAAAAAATAATTTATCTCTACCTCCAATTCATACAATTATTTTGCAGTCCTCCAATTCATACAATTAATACTTGAATTTGTATTATTTGGGTGAATTAATTGAAATTTATTTTGAATTATGTACATTAGATATCTACTCATTCTAATTTATTCTCAATCTAAGCTAAAACACTTATTCGATAAAAGAAACTGATAAATCAAAGAAAGAAACAATTAAAATAATTCACCGTGAAAGAAATAAACCCTATACAAAATACATTTAATTTAATAAAAAATTATAAAATTAATATATATTTATATATCTTGGGCGGGTTAAAGGCGGGTTTACCTAAAACCCGTAACCCGCCCGCCCGCAAAAACCCGCTTGACCGGGTTTAACCCGCTCAAACCCATTTGATAGGGTTTAACCCGCCCCATCCGGGCGGATTAAATACTGAGTTAGGGTTTTAACCGCCCCATTGCCATCCCTAGCTAGAACTGTCAACTGTATCAATGTAAAATGTTAGTCCTTAGAATTGCTCTTCCGGAACTCAAATAAACACAGCTTTTAAACTTAAGCTTCCCTCAAGTTTTCTCCAAATCAAAGGATTCTCTCTTACTCCTCAAAACAGTGCAGAAATGAAGAATCATGATATATAACGAGGGTTTGTTGGGTTTAACCCACCTCAATTCCAACCTATCTGTTATAGCTACTTATATACTAACTTGATGGGTATATCACTGTGTTTGAATATCCTATATTTAACCTACTGAAATGCATTACAACCATCCCCTTGCCACACCTTCTTCAGATAATGATATTAAAACCAGTACTCATATTACTGCTATAATGATTCTGTAGAAAAATGCAGAACTGGTTCACTAGAAGAACTAAGAAGTGGCATGTTATTTTTAGAATAATAAAAAATATCTTTTAAAAATCATACCTTATCCTTGATGCCACCTACAGGTAAAACTAAACCCCATAAAGGTCATCTCCCCAGTCATTGCTGTATCTGCTCTTACTCTTCTCTGACTAAAGAGGAAACCAGTGATGTAACAAGAGTCACACCCAGCTGAGGGCCCATCTTTTGGTACAGCCCCAGCGGAAAATGTATATGGATATCTTTGCCTTCAAGGAGATTGCTATCTTTAGCAGCAGCAAGTTTAAGTTCCGTTGCTCTTGCTCTAACCTATATCGAAAGACAACCACAAATCCATTACCAAAATAAAACATGACCTATAAGAATGCAAAAAAAAAAAATCACAGAAAATGAAGACATAAAATGCATCAAGTGCATTTAGTTATCCCAAACAAAATTTAGACTCAGGAGGACCTGATCTGCATGTATATCCAAAACTTCTTACAGCATAATCTTAATAGTTATGTAGCAACTCAAATTTGGTTAATTGTAGCATCATTAATTTAACAGTTACTATATCTTAAGCGAACTGAACACCTCAAGCTGACGCATATTCACAATCATATCAGAAAATTTGAATATTAACTAGAAGTTCAAACTCCTGAAGATAGCCTCCAAAAAACTTAGGGGGTGCTTCGTCCCAAAATTCTTCAATGGCAATGGTAATGGGAATGCGTATAAGGTAATTGTAATGGTTAATGAGACTAAAAGATAATAAATTCACCTTCATCATACTTAATGGGGTAATGAAACTCAAAATAAGTTAATCATTACCGTTTTTTATTAACTACCTCCCTATAACCATTTCTCTAAATTATTCCACTCTTCCTCAACCAACAATCATTTTTTGTCCGCATTTATTCCAAAATTAGAGAAACACACGAACAATGCAACCAAAACACTGGGACAATCTTCCACCAACATATCCGTTTCATTACGGTGGGGGCATACCCCCCCGAATTACTCGGTTCAGGAGATGCCAGAAAAGGCACAATGGGGACCCAGTTCTTATATGGCAAATGAATATATTGCAAGAACTCAAAAGGAGACTCCCACTTCTCAAACAAATAGTTCAAAAAACAAGAATAATTCATTCAGGGTGCATGATAAGAGAGAGTGAAGACAATTACCCATGTGAGTGCAATTTGTGCTGATTCCTTTATAACATCCCCAAGTTGGCCTGTCAGATGCAACTCACCTTTTCCCACCATTGCAGTAGCCTCAACAAACTGAACTTCCCCTCCGAAAGCTGTCCATACTAGTCCAACAGATACCCCAGGAGTAGCAACTCGATCAGCTGTTTCATTGTCATCATATCTCGGGGGCTTCAGCACATACACAATTAAATCACTTCTTTAGTAGAATCCCAGACTTCATAGACAAGAAGAATTAGAATGAAATCAAGCTGATCAATAAGCTTTTAGTTAAGTAATTAACATTTCCAACTCAATTTATACTAATGATTTTTTGGAAGATAGCACAACTTACTCCAAGCACTTTCTCCAACATAGCTTCATCCACAATAAAGGGTGACGTCACCCTGAATGCGTTTGATATATCATGCTTGTTAACACCAATTGGAATCACTTCCATTTCCACTTCAGCCTCATCAGCAAGTCTACCTTCCAGCAGTGGTGAAGCTAGCCGCTGAACATCTTTGCTTAATGGCATAGCATGATCTTGTTCAGCAACTCTGACAGCAGCAGAAACGAGCTAAGGCAGCCAAGTTTCTCTCCAGATTCTGAACACCAGCTTCTCTAGTATACCTTTGAATGACAAGTTTTACCATGGCCTGTCATAAATTATTGAAATCCAGTATGAATATGAATGGCATTTTGAAAGGACTCCCCAAAAATGAATGCCCATTAAATGCTTCAAGTTAAAATAGAAACAAATATAATTATACTAGACATAAAAGTAAAAATTTAAGCAATAAAGAAATGAGTAATGACATTAATTTGACCAAAACAATTTAAATAAATTGATGGTTTAAGATAGCTGAGAGCATATAAATAAATGCTAGACTCTGGTAGAATTAAAAAGAGAGTACCACTTTTGGGGGAGAGACTATACAATCATGGCAATAACTTGTGTGAGACCGTCTTACCATGAGACAATTTATAATCTAGTAAAAATTAACACCCATCCCTTCCAAAGTATTAAAGCGCTATTCCAAAACTATGCTCCGCCTCACTGTGAGACGGTCTCATGCAAGACCCATTTTATTATCATTACCTCAAGAAAACCAGAATACTACTCTAAAAACCAATTAAATTGTTTGCCATCACAACCAGTACTTGGCTTGATATCATTTAATAAAAGAAAAACACTAATCATATATTCAGATGTATTATCGTTGTACTTTTAGTGAAACAAATTGCATATTACTTTTTATACCTCAGGAATTTGGAGAGAATCAAAGCTCAAGCCGTGCTGATCAAGAACTTTCGTGGAAGTAAATGCTGCATTGCTATTTTAAGTTTTTCCTCGGGTGTGTATCCTGGCAATTCAATGACTTCCATTCTGTCTAAGAGTGCTGGAGGAACAGGCTGTATTCTATTCGCAGTAGCCACAAAAATGACCTTTGACAGGTCAAATGGCACATTCAAATAGCTAAAAACTTCAGTCAAGGATCACTATAATACTATGTTATCCATAAAATTGACACAAATAATAATCATATATTCACTTAATTATGTTTCACGATGTTAGTGTGGCATTAGCATTTTTATGTCTTGCTGCCCAAGAAATAACAAATTAGCAAAATTTATGTCCAATAGACAGCACCCACTTACCCTCCACCACCCCTACCCCTACCCCCAAAATAAACATGACCAAAGAAATCAACAGGAAGAGCCAGATAAAGAATACCAAACATGAGGGAATGGGTAAAAGAGGGAGGGTGAAAACACTAATGTTTAATGCATTTTAACTATAGTATTTGTGGGAAAACAAATGCAGGAGCTTATTAGCCTAACAAAAACACAGTGAAGGGATACTGATCATTAAAAGTTCTGTTCTGTTCCGGATCGAGGACCTCAAGCAGGGCTGAAGCTGGATCACCCCGAACATCAGAACCAGTTTTGTCAATCTCATCCAGCAGCATAACTGGATTGCAAACACCTACTCTCTGAGAAAGCCAAAAGTAAACTTCAGTTACCACTCCAGGAAACATATATCCCTCCGTCCCATAATTATTGTCCGGTTTACTGTGTGCTCGGTTTTTAAGAAAAAGTGATAAAGTGTTAAAGTGTAAGGGGTAGAATTGGTAAATCAACTTTATTGTAAAGTGAAAAAGTGATAAAGTGTTAAAGTGTAAGGAGTTAAGTGAGTGGCAATTGGTGTAATTTATATGTATTGTGAAGGGTGTTTATGTTGATGAAACTTTCCATTTTAGGAAAGTGGACAAAAATTGTGGGACGCCCAAAATAGAATACTGGACAATAATTTTGGGACAGAGGGAGTAACATTTAATAATATCCATATTCAATAAATTAAGGTCTACAAAGAAGCTTGACAAATAATGGAGACAAATTCTCAATTTTGAAGCAAGCTGAAATTCCAATCCTATGAATAACTGTTTAGAAGAAGCATGAGCATAATAGGAAAATATTTTAGAAACTAAGAGGCAGAATCATCCAACCCAATGACTATACTAAACCAGGAATTATTTGCAGCCAAGCATGGATAGAAACTAAGATTCTAGTTGTCTATCATATTGAAGCACACATATATAAATACATAATGGTGCACATGCACACCATGGAGACAAGGAATGTTAATAGACAACATACAAATTATATCTATGAAATTAATGAAGAGCACCGGATGACATATTTAAAATTTGATAAAAAATTATAACTTGGGGGTAATGACTTGATTGGTTTGGGATAAAGGGATGAATAAAGCATTGTTTGGTTGGACCTCATACTAATTAGTTAGTTTAATGTTTATGCATGTGCTATAGTTTGGGTACTAGAAGCCGAAGGATTTGAAGGCAAGAAGACAGAAAGCTGGTTTTTATCATCATTCCAAATTTACTTGGAAAACATTTATTTTCTACTGGAAATTTATAACTCTTAAACGACAAAAGGTCTTCCCCTAGGATGAGGAACCCACGTGATTGACTCACCAATCAAAATGTTAGGGAAAGAGAGGAGTAAAGGCATTCCAGAAAGTCATTTCACTATAAATCATTTTATTGGATTCCCTTACTTATATTGCCAAGTGAGTCACAACTGCGTCTTTTCATTACTAGTTTGTCTCGTGCCAAAAAAGACGTCACAGGAAATGGCAACCAAAAATCAACTAAAATCATTTATATATCTGAAGCCACACAATCAGGCCAAAGCCAACAAATGACCAGTCATAGACATCTTACCTAATCCAGTAAAACCACTTTTCTAAGAAAAACGCTACAACAACCTATCACAACAACGAGATTCTGCAAGATACCTTTAGTCCATCAATAAGACGCCCAGGCATACTCCCAATATATGTACGCCTATGCCCTCTAATGTCAGCCTCATCTTTTACACCACCTAGGGATAGGCGAATAAATTTTCTGCCCAAAGCAGCAGCAATTGATGAAGCTAAGGATGTCTTTCCAACACCTGGTGGACCAACAAAACACAATACTGGACCTCTTGCATCTGGTTTGAGCTGCATCACGTATTTGATGCATAGTCATTTAATAAACAGCTACATTATGAAATGTAAAAAAAAGGTAATAAGATGTAACCTTGCGAACAGCTAAATATTCAATTATCCGTTGCTTGACTTTTACTAGACCATAGTGGTCAATGTCAAGACGCTCCTTTGCAGCCTTTAAGTCCAGCTCCTGTTCTTCACTAGCTTTCTGCCAGGGAAGATCAGCAAGAAGTTCCAGATACAAACGAGAGCTATTATATCCAGGTTGCTGAGGCTGCATTTTTTTCAGTCTCCTGTTAAAAATTCAGAACTATGGAATCATGATAAAGTCATTAATAACCCGGCAGTATTTGGATTATCGTCATAATGCACTTATATACATATTAACACATGTCAAAAGAGAGAAGGAAATTTTATGTTCAAATCAGAAAATTTACTAGAAATAGAAGAATGAGATGTGCCACGACAGACAAGGATAGCTGTGAATATGAGTATAATTATAAGATCACTAAGCTACATTAGATCAACCATAACACAAGTAGTTGCCTAGACAAACTGAGTATCTTTTAGATAGCTGTTGGGTGAGAATTCTTTTTTAAAAATTAAAAATCAAGGGGTTACTTCTCCTGATACCAAAACTGATTCAAGATCATGAATTAGTAGAGTGGCCAACTCTTACAAGCATATAAATAAAATAATTTGTTCTTTAAAGTCTTGGAATTTAAATTTGCACCTAATTCTCTCTGAGCATGTTTCCAGATATTTGCTGGCATCCCCTGCGCCTTGCATCTTCCTCTCTAAAGCAGCCACGCATCCTCCTCATCATCATTATCACCAAGTTCTTCCTTTATAGCCCTCATCTGGTGTATGTCCCAAAAGAATAAAGACATGCATCAGAATCTATTACATGTCAAGTAAGTCAGGGAATGAGTGGATTGAACCTTGGGTATCCATGACACGTACACATATACAGAAATGTCAACCCCA
Source organism: Stenogyne calaminthoides (assembly GCA_037126765.1). NCBI lineage: Eukaryota > Viridiplantae > Streptophyta > Magnoliopsida > Lamiales > Lamiaceae > Stenogyne > Stenogyne calaminthoides. The sequence continues at coordinate 20,762,709 of JBBCBC010000018.1, forward strand.
TGTTAGTTAGAGAAAGCTTAACACAATTTTTTTAAAAATGATATGTTGTACCCAAGATACCTCTTTTTGCTATTTAATTAGCATTCTGAATTGAAATAACACATAAGTGTAGCTTGCTAATACCAGCCTCAAAGCCCTTTGAGTGTGTGCACGAGAGAGAGGGCGAGATAGCTAACAAGTGTTTGTCATTTATCAGATTCTTTACGTCAAATAAAGAAATAAAACTAATAAGTCATGATAAGATATAATAAGATATTACATAATTTTTTTCAGGTCAAGATAACAATATATGAGATATCAGGTCATGAGACAGGAAAGAGTAAACATATTTGAGCTTTTCAAAGTCGTGACTTTTTATTTTCAATGCACAGACTTGAATGCTTAAGCTGATCGTTAGATGACGTTAAGCAAACACACACATGCAACCTAACAGCTATATGTGATGCTACAATCAGCCCAAAAAAGATAAAAAAAAAGTAATCAAAATTAGAAAATCTGCAAGGTAGAAAAAGCTTGCTGATGGTTCGCTTTTCACAGAAATAACTGGAATGAGAAATCCTCTAGAACTACAAATATATGAAACAGCAAACCTGCTGACGGAGGAGAAATTCTTTCTGCGACTTTGACAGTGCCCTCGACCTTTTGTGTAATCTTCTCTGCCACCGAATTGACTACACAAGGAAAGCAAAAATAGCATGAGTCATGATTCTACAGGATCGGAGGATCCTAAAATTTGGAAACGCCATCAGCTGATACGATACCTGTAAATGCCTATCAACCAATTCAGTTGCTTTAAAAGCCTCACTTTCACATCAACAGAATCTAACATGGATAGCTGTTCTTCAAAGCTAATTTCAAAACTTGCTAAAAATATATCAGCCAACTTGTGCACAGGAACTGTCTCCAGGGAGAACTTTAGTCCTTCCACCTGTTTTTTGCTTCTAGAAAATAGAAATAACTCAAATGAAAGCACACATGTGGGTCTAGCTTCAATTAATCAAGCACCAAGTATTACCTGCTCAAGAACAGAAATAAGCTCCATAGCTGTGGCCTTGAATTGTCTGGATAATGCAATGAAATCAGGTTCTTGCTCCACATGATCCATCTCTAATCATATGACAAGATTGTATTCAATCAGCATCTTGATAAAAGCGAGGCACTGAAATTAAAATCGGCTTTTCAAAAATGAAATATAATGCATATGAAAAATAATTTGTGATTGAAATAAATGGATAATTTTGTAAGCCTACGGATGAAACTAACATCAATTGCGTGGTGATAATCCATTTGCATCTCCACGGAAATTTAAAAAAGGAGCAAAAAGCTAGCATGGCAAACCTTTAACACCTCTCATCCATTCTCATTTGGCATTACGCCAACAATTGATATAGTAAAAAGCAATTCTGAATCTCCCCAACTTTAAACATATTAATGAGTGACTATACATTTCTACAACTATATCTCAAAGCAGCAAAACAGACTTCATTAGAAGCACCAATTTCCTAATAAAAATACTATCCACATAAACTGGAGTTCACCTTCAACATCTTCAAATAAATATACCAAATTCAATAATGTCCAACGGAAAAAAATCTACTTCTCCTTGTAATCCATTTCCTAAAGTAACTGTACAATATTGCTGAAAGAGGACATGATTGAAAAAGAATTGTTTCATCTCAACTCCCCCCTCAGTAGTCTTAAGTCTTTCCTTTAAAAAATCAAACTGACTTCATCACATGTAATACATCCATCATTCAGTTTGACAAGCTAACAATATATATCGGGAAGTGTTTTGAGTAAGAAACTGATGGTTTAAGTAATTCAACATCTAACCAGAAGCCCCACAAAAAGTTGTACTATTCCAAAAAAGTAAAACAGCCAAGACAAAACTTGATTAACTGCTCCACCCTGATTAATTTTTTTTTCTAATAATTTCAAACATACTAAAATAATATTTATATATCAGCTCAATAAAAGCTGATGAGACATTATTAGTAACAGAAGGTTTAAAAAGAATGAATCAATCCTATTCTGAGGGTTAGTGAGGAATCAATTATGGATATGGTGTGCTGATTCAATTATGGGGTTTAGTCCTTCATTATTGAAAACTTTCTTCCCAATAGCCCTCCATCAAATTTATTCCTGAGCATAATTACACAAAAGGCAGGGGGAGCATGGGTGATGTTACTTGGTTTTTTAAGTCAGCCTTGTGCAGACCACAATCACTATGTATATAGTAGATAACATGCTTCTTGTCTCTAATTATTCATCTGCACTTTAATACGAAATTTTGACAGGTGCTAACCAACTTTCGTCATATCAAGAGGGTGATCCTGGCCGTGTAATAAGTCCCTCTCGTGCTTAGCTCCTGAACACTGAATCTGCACAGGCCTTCAGAACAACAATGTGGTGACCCTTCCGCTTGGTTTCTCCACTCCCTTGACAAGTGTAAAAGCTCGTGCAGCAACTCCCCTGTACAGAAACAAAAAGTAGAACACTAACCAACAAAATTCAGCGTAACAAGAGCCAACCTCCTTCAGCTTTGGTAATATCACTACATACCTATTATGCCAGTGGATAACTTCCTGTTGATTCTTACCACCGTGGGGATGTCTCCTCTTGAACTTTCGAGCTCCGTTCTCCTAAATTAGTTGCCATCCTAAATAGACAGTCCACGAAAACCACATCATGTCACTATAACCATGATACTGCAACAATCATTCTCCAATCAAATTAGTTTTCAATTAAAAAAGACTCATCACCGGCAGATGGCACAGGGCCAGATGACGGAAATTCTAACAACATCGCGAACCGGGAGGATACCAATTAGCCCTTTCTCTTCCTCTGCCACAACTCTTGCTCCACCAACTTGACGCTATCACCACAATCGTTCCAATTTCATTCCAAATAAGATATCATACACAAAATTTACAACAGCATGATAACAGGAAACCAATTGAATCATTTTCTCGAATTCTGAAGTACCTACCTGCTGGAAGAGGTGCATCGGATACGAATAATAGCACCAGGTAGCAACACTTTGTTCCGAAATGGAAGAATCGCGAGTCGACCAGGCAGCTCCACCGATTCCGCCATACAAATTACCAACTGTAATTTATGTGTTTACCCTTTTTCGAAAATATCAACAACAAAGGAATTGTCAATTGTGTGCGTTCTTTTGCGTATTCACTCTGTGTGTGTATTCTATATTTGTATTTGTATATTTGATTTTGGTTGGGTTTGGAATTAAAATAAAAATCAAAAGCTATGGAAATAGGAGAGAGAGTGGAGAAGAAAAAAAGTAGGAAGAGAAAAAAATAGGAATGAAAAAATGATGAAAAGAGGAAAGATGTGAGTTTAAGAAGTTCACAAACGATGATAATTATTACCACAGCCCTAAAACGATGACCACTAGCTAGTATCTAGAATTGGTTATTATGTCGGCTAAGGACATGTGATCAAATTGTTCACCACCCACAAACATTTAGATGCGACGGTTTTAAGACGAAATGAAATATAATTTAAGTGTTAGGGTTTTAATATTTTAAAGAAAAGTGAGTCATTGATTTATTCTAAAGGCTACGTTTGCTTGCATTGATTAGAATGGATTAGTGGGTTCAATCAATCGATTAAGGTGTTTGCTTGGTTTTCTCGAACCTCCGAAAAAAAAAGGAGTCTGGCGTGTGGTTAAGTGAAGCAGCGGAATTATAATGTCGTATCAAGTAAGCGATCTGCATATACGTGCGATTAAAGGGGGTCGAGGATAATTCATAAAATTACTCAAATACCCCTCTTTTTATATATCATCCTAGCGTGAAAAAAACCCGATCTAGGGTTTCATTTGTGCAATTTCATCAAATCATTTGTTGGTGATTTCATCTTTCACACCATCCGGGTTAATCTTTCCACAAAATCCGTCTTATTATCTCGTCTTTGGTTTTTTGTAGAATTGCTCTAATGATTTCTTTTTTTATCGAAAGAAGAACATCCGTCGATTCTTCTCCCGTTCGTGGTGATTACACCTCTGCGGCCCGAAACTCTTGCGTGCGTGCGAATACCAGTCGCCGTCGAGCAACAAATTGAAAATGGCCAATTCCTTGTGGCAAGGAATTTGGGAGAAGCGAAAAATGGGGGTTTTTGTTGATGGAGGGCAAGTTAAATCTATATATGTTTTTATTTATAATTTTACATTTCCAACCAAATAGGAATATGAGATATAATGTGTGTTGTAATATACCCCTGAAAACAATTGAAGCAAATGGACTATAAATATAATAATAACGCTGATGTAAATAGGCCTTTTAATTAGTTCAATAAGTCGTTCTAAATGACGAGCGAGCTAAGTATATAAAAATACCATGAGTTTTTGTCAATCGAAGGATTAAGTGAAACATGACATGCCGATCGAAAGGTGAAAAGCTAGCATAAATACGGATGGAAAAAATTAGTTGATCTATATGTTGGTCGAATTAGTCAAATAATTTTTTTATAAAATTCATGAAAAGCATAAAACAGCGAAATTATTTCTACGAGGCTTGCTACTATAAGAGCAAATGTGTATTGCTACATACGTGTATTTATTCTGTAAGAGACAAATAACGTATCTTTGTTTTTCAATACACATTTATCGATGTAGTATTGAAAATTGTATTATTCTTATAAATACATAAAATGTATAACTATAAAAAATGTGTGTTACATGAACAAAAGCGACACTTTTTTTATTTTCATCTGTTTTACTTTATTTATTTTTATCTACGTCTCCTTTTGGCATGTGACCAATGATCTTAAGTAAATGCTCAAACCACTAGATTAAACATCTATATAATCCAGAAAGGGAGGGTAAGCGTCTAGTGAGGAGATAAGTCCCCGATTTGAGTGTGAACTTCATTAAAAAATCATTGGGTGTTAATTGCTTAGGTAAGCCTAGAATCCGATTGGTTAAGTAGGTGCCTGTTTGAAAGGAAGTGGATAAGAGGTTGAACTCAGGAACCTTTATAAAATGGGTAATATTAACTTTACTTTACTTTTTATGTTCTTACTTACCATATCGTTTGATTGTAAGCAAAACCTACATCGTTCTTAAAAAGTAAAAAAATAGAGTAAATTGGAATCACTCATCCTTTCGCTGTTTTTATATGCATTATTTTTATTTTTGGCACATGGGTTTTCTTTAATTGGGACCTCTGATTAGTATCGGAGGCGAGGAGTTCAAAAGGTTCAGTGATTTCAAGTGACAACTGGTGGTCTTTTTAAAACCGTTTACAGTACCAACAATTGGTATCGGCGGGGAATTCAAAAGTTCAGCGATTTCAAAAGTGACAACTGGTATGATCTTTTAAACAAAAACCGATCTCTGTATAAATCATGTATATTTTAATATTTTGAGCGTCATTATCAAAAAGGAAAATTGTTGGGATATTTTAGTTTTGATGGATTATGCCCGAAAACATTATCAACTTGTGTTATTGAAGCTAATCTCTAGGATAACAAGTTGGCGGGGAGCGAAGAACAAGTTGAGGGGAACTCCGCGAAATCGGGGCTGAAACGTCGAGATCGGGATGGGGGTTGTAATTTGTAAACCCCGATCGATCCGGATGAGTTCGGAGTTAAGCAGTCGAACGGCCCGGAAATCGAAGAAGAAACTAAGCGGTGATCGGATGACGGATGACGTGAGCCGGATCGGAAGAGGAGGTTCTTGGTCGAATCGGAAAAGGATAGAGGCTGATCGAGATCAGGACGTGTCAGATCGGATAAAGCTAACTTTGATGTCTTAATCGATGCGAGATAAAGTGATATCTTGACACGATCTTATCTTGATCGATCATGTGAAATTTGATCGGATCGGCGAAAAAAATCAAATATCGAAACCATCTGCATACGGATCGGTAGAAGAAATCGAGAGAAAGTCGTCTAAAGTCATATTCACTTCCCGAATCGAAAACCTTCTTGATGATCGATTGCTTTATCTTAGTGACTGAAAGTCGAGGATATCACAAGAGTCGAAGAGTTGATCTCGAGTTTAACTTTGAGTGTCATTCATACCGATCGAAGACAAGGTCGGAAGAAGAAATCTGGCTGAATCGGATAATCTGAAGACTTCGAAGAAACACCGGAGACTGAAAAAAGTCACGAAGATTATAAGCAGATTAGATTCGGTGGCGTGGACGATGAAGGAAAGACAACCGGTTTGAAAAAAGGCTGCGAAGGCTTCAGAAATAATATGGATTTGAATGAGACTCCATCCAACGGTAACATTCAAATCCACACTATAAATACAAGTTCTTCCTTCATTATTAAGTAGTGGAAGATTCTTGAGAAATCGTGATTCATCAAGCTGAGCGAATCGTCAGCATCTCGCCCATAGAACATGGCGAAAATACGCATAAATATTCAAGTGTTCTACCCTAGATCTAAAGCACAAATGTAATATCCTAAGCTTAGAAGATTTCTCTTCGTAGCATTGAAATTTAAACAAATGTAAGGGAAAATCTTAACTGGTTAAACCGACAGCACTTACCCCGAATCGGTTTGGTAGGATAAGTTTGTAGGTGGCGGTATGAACTTCAGTAGGCTTATCTAGCAATCCCGAGGAGGGTAGGCAATCCCGTGAGGAGATAAGTCCCGTTTGAGTGTGAACTCGGTAAACATCTACTTAATCGAAAGGAGGGTGGCCATGAGGAGATAAGTCCGTTGAGTGTGAACTTCGAGTAAGCTTATTTGTTGGAGTGTTAGATGCTGCGGTAAACTAAAGTCCGATTGGTTAAGTAGAGTTACTTTCTTTGAAAGGGGAAGAGTGGATGTAGGAGTTGGACTCCGAACCCACTTTAAAAAATCGTCAATGTTCTTTCTGCTTTTATGTTCTTACTTGCTATATGATTTGATCATAAACAAAACACACATCTTTCTTAAAAGTCGAAAAAGTAAATGGAATCACTCTTGCCCTATCCCCTGTTTTATATGCATTACACACCTGTATTTCCGCTATTACGGGTTTTCCTAATTAATTCGACCTACACCAAGCTCTTGGTGCTTCATTGAAGTTAATACAAAGCTTTTGAGTTCAGATTTCTTGGTCTCTATTTCAAAATCGTGGTTGTTCTAATATACATCTCTTCTTTGAATATACCATTAAGAAATGCACTCTTGACTAGAATCAGGCATACTGTACCATATCGTGCATCCCGTATATCGTATCAAAATTTACTAAGATATGAAAATTCATACCATCTTGATGCTCGAGAATTTTGGTATATGAAATTTATTTATGCTAAAATCACA